>WBNM01006276.1:102320-214744 GCA_013399055.1 Ramphastos sulfuratus | reverse complement strand
CCGAGCGCCCCTTGCCGCTGCCAGCCGCCCGCCGCAACCGCCGCCATGGGCTCCGCGGCCCTCCGCCTCCTCCCCTGGGCCCTGCTGCTGCTGGGGCTGCTGCTGCCCGCTCAGGGCTTGCAGGCCAACCGCATGCTGGCCTCCGGGCCCCTGCAGGGACAACCGGCGAGAGAACTCGGGGGGTTCACCCCCGCCCCCCCAGCCTCTTCCCAGGAGATCCAGCCGCTGAACAAGCAACCGGCCAACGGCACCGGCGAGGGGCACGCCAAGCCCCGCAAAGCCTTCCCGGTGCTGGGCATCGACTACAACCACATCCGCATCCCCTTCGAGATCTCCCTCTGGATCCTGCTGGCCTGTCTCATGAAGCTGGGTAGGTCGGTGGCGGTGTGGTGGGGTCCCGGAGGGAAGGGGCACCGGAGAGAGACAGAGATAACCCCGCACCTCCCCTCCCAGCACCCTGGGCAGTGTCCCCCGGCTTCATGGGGCAGGAGTCCTGAGGATCACAGAGGGGGACCCCTGGCTGAATGGGACAGGCACCCCCAGAGCATCCCAAGGAGGGACTCCCTGAACGTGCCAAGGAAGGATGCCCTCGTGCATCCCGAAGCAGACCCCCACCATGAGCATCCCAAAGAGGGACCCCCGTTGAGCATCCCAAGGAGGGACCCTCTTGAGCATCCCAGAGTGAAACCCTCCTTGGACATCCCAAAGACAGACTCTTGAGCATCCCGGAGGGACCCCCTGCAGCATCCCAGTGCAGATTCTCCTCCACCGACACCCCGGGGCAGGGTGGGCACCACTCTCCCCATGACCTTGGGTCCCTGCAGAGGCTTGGCAGCCAGGGCAGGGACACTTAGCCCCTCTGCTCGTCCCACTGCCCAGGGGTGGGGCTGTGGATGCTCTCTGGCTCCTCTTCATCCCTTTCTGGGACTAGGTTTGCTTTCCTGCCTTTGACACTTGGGCAGCAGCAGCAGCAGCAGCAGCAGCGAGGCTGTGTCCGGTTTGTTTCACTGGTTCCTTTCTGACCCGCGGATGCCTTTTGTAACCTTGGAAGAGTCACTTTAACATCTCCCGGGGCTTCAGCCTCCCCTTCCTCCCCCTCTGCAGCAAACTGGGGTGGGCAGCTTGGGCAGCTGCCTCTGCTGCAAAGCATCCAGAGGGTTCCGGCAGTGAAGATAAAGCAGCATCAGGGACCAGAGGGCTGGGAAAAGTCACCCTGGTGCCATCCCTGGCTCTGGGAAGCATCGCAGTGCTAGGGCAGGGGTTGTTGACAAAGTGTTTGCCAAACTTCTCAGCTGGATCCATAGCAGGGGAATTGTCCCCAAAGTGCCTGACCTGCTGTCACCACTCCGTGTTCCTGCTGGCCCCGGCAGTGCAGAGGTCGAGCTGGCCCCAGGCCGATCCCGGGTGGCAGAGCCAAGAGGGCAGGTGGCACCTTCCTACCGTGGAGCAGGTGATGGGGTGGAAGGGGTGAGGGCAGCTTTGTGCTCCTTCACTCTGCTCCTCAGTGGCCATCAGCGGTTCCCTGCTGCTCACGGCAGCGCTCCGGTTGGAGCTCCGCTGCTTGCTGGTGGCAGTCTTGCTTTGGGAGCTTTTGGAAGCTGGTGCCTGGTGAAAACCATGCCCTGGCCTGGCCTGGAGGGGTCTGAGAAACCCTGCCCCAGCAGCTCAGATCCTCCCTGCTCTGCTTTTCCTAAAAATCCTCCCTCCCTTTCCCAGCCTGCTGTGAGCCTGCGTGGGCAGGCAGAGCCCCACGGCTACCACCTCGGGGGGTTATTTACATCTAGGTGCAAACGCTTCAGACCTGGAGGCTTCCTGGTCTGGTCTGGGCAAGAGTGGAACCAGATGGAATCCATGGGATTCCTCCCTTCCCAGCTCTGCCCAGAGCGATTTATGGCACCTTTGGCTGGAAAGTGCCTCCGCGTAGGAAACGCAGCCTGAGAGTCTCGGGTCCCAGCGCTCCCCCGGCGCACGTTAAGCGACCTCTGCTCGCCGCCTGCGGCTATGGCAGCGCCTTTGCTGCCCTCCTGCCGGTTGCTGCCCTCCTGCCGGTTGCTGCCCTCCTGCCGGTTGCTGCCCTCCTGCCGGTTGCTGCCCTCCCGCCTCGCAAAATAGTGATGAAAGCAGAAGTGTCTGCGGAAGCTGGTGGAGAAAAGGAGGAGCTACCGGCGCTGGCCTGCAGCCCTGCAGCCCTGCGCTGGGAAAGCGCCGCTGGAAAGCACCAGAATGGCCAGCGGGAAGCAGCTCCCCGGGGGCAGACGTGGTGGGGACGTGGGGATGTCACTGCCCACTGGCTGTGCACCCCTCCTGCTGGCACACTCTGTTTTCTGGGGCGCTGCCTGAGGCTGGTCCTGCCACCCTTGTGCTGCAGGAAAAGTTATTTCTGGCGGTGAGCTGAGCCCCAGGCTCCTGCGCCGGGCGGGGATTATGCAAGGCTGCGGGGGGTGGGGTGGTGGTGTTAGGAGGAGCTGCCTGGGGCGTTTGGCGAAAGTCCTATGAAGGTGGCAGGTGCTCTGCAGAGCCCCAGGGGTGCCCAAGTCCATCCCTTAGGTTCCATTCTGTGATGTGATTCTACCCTCTGCCTGGGGCTTCAGCAGCAGAGCGCTCTTGGGGCAGCCTTTCCCTTGGCCTCCTCTGCAAGGTGTGGAAGGGGACAGCAGTGCACGGGCAGCAGTGCATGGGCAGGTGGCTCCCGAGCTGCTGGTACAGCTGAGTGTGCAAGCTGCCTCTGCTCATGGCCTGCACAGACTGCTCAGTGCCTGAATCCCAGCCCTTGGGTCAGGGGAACTTGTTCAGCAGCAGAAGAGAGACATCTCCTTCACAGCTGGGCACCACTGCCTCAGTGCTTCCCCTCAGCACCCCCTGGGATGGCAGGATGAGGCTCTCAAAACTGGACAGGGCTTGGAGCATCCCCAGGTTCCATGTTGTGGGCTGTGTATGACAGGTTGGCATCTCCTGCCCTCCCTTCCCCAGCTGCAGATGCCCCTGCACTGGCTTGGGGCTGCTGAACTGAGAGTCTTTGAGCCCATGAATGGTGCCTGAGTGTTGTGTGCTGGCATAGTGCACAGTGACCATGCAGAGGAGCTCAGAAGTGCTGACAGGGCTCATCTCTGGGCCAGGAGATGCAGCCTGACCCTTGTCCTGTTGCTCAGTGTCCACTTTCGATGCTTCAGACAACTCTGCAGGGTTAAATGAGTGCTGGGCTTGGCCCTTCCAGGTGATTGGTCCTCCCCAGCAGCAATACCTGTGGCTGGGTTGGGGGAATCAAATGTGTTCAGCTCCTGAAGAGGGAGTGGCTGTCTGGGATGGGTTCCTTTCACCCAGCCTGTCCTGTGGGCAGTTCCTGCTTTACTGAGCCTGGCAGAGAAGGGCAACAATGGTGCTGGCTGCTTTACTCAGTGCTCACATAGTATTTTAAGAGCATGTAGGAGAGAAGAGGGTGAGAGATAGCTACAGCCATGGCTTCCAGAGCCCCTCCAGCCTCCTGCTGACCACATCTGGTGATGACTTCACTTTGCCAGTCCAATTGGAGAAGCCTTCCTGGCTGAGAGTTGCAACCAGGCTTGGTCTCAACCTGCAGAAGTTCAGGGCTTCCTAAAAGGTGCAAAGCCCAGGCCCTCTGTGCCCATCTCTGAGCTTTGCAAGCATCTCACAGGGGTTTCCTTCGTGCTGTGCCCAGAGGAGGGGCAGGGAAGGGATGGGAAGTTTCTCAGCACAAGAACCTGGTTTCCTGGCTCTGAGGCTTGACCTTTCCTCTCACATGGCTCCAGGAGACTTCAGGGGAATTCAGGTTCAGCTGTAAACATTTTTCCTTTCAGGGGAAAGGGAACAAGTGAGTCAGGAGTGTAAATAACAGACTGTGGTTACCAGGCCCTGTGCTGGTGCTGGGGCCTGGGGTCAGAGCCTGGCAGAAAACCACCAGCTCCTGCCCACCCTGGAGCAGAGTTGGGCTAAGCTGTGTCTCCAAGGCACATATCAGCCCTGCCTTCCAAAGCATAAGAGCAGAGCAGTCTCATTTCCACCCTGACCTCCACCAGGGCATGTTCTGTTTGCCCATTCCTCCTTGCAGCTCAGGAGTGTGCTGAGTCCTTGATTTCTTCATGACCACTCTGGAGATTGCTGGGAGGGTCCTCACGAGGCTCTGCTCCATGGCTGAGCTCCCACCCTGCTTTTCATGGGATGGGCTGGGTTGGAAGGGACCTTAAGGCTCATCCAGTCCCAACCCCTGCCATGGGCAGGGACACCTCCACCAGCCCAGGTTGCTCAAGGCCTCATCCAGCCTGGCCTTGAACACCCCCAGGGAGGGGGGATCTGCAGCCTCCCTGGGCAACCTGTGCCAGTGTCTGCTCAGCCTCACTCTAAAGAATTTCTTCCCTAATACTCCACTCTCAATCTGTCCCCTCTCAAAGCCATTGTCCCTTGTCCTGCCACTCCCAGCCCTTATCCAAAGTCCCTTTCCAGCTCTCCTGGAACCCCTTCAGGTGCTGGAAGGCTTCTCTGAGGTCTCCCTGGAGCCTTCTCCTGCAGGCTGCACAGCCCCAACTGTCTCAGCCTGTCCCTTTAGGGGAGGTGCTCCAGCCTCTAATCATCTTTGTGGCCTCCTCTGGACCTCTCCAGCAGTTCCCTTCTGTGCTGTGCCCCCAGAGCTGGGTGCAGTGCTGCAGTGGGGTCTCACCAGGTGGGTGTCTCACTGGGTGTGCCAGACGCTCGCTGCCTGCCTGGCTGGAGCCTGCAGCAGTCCCTGAGTCACTGCTCTGCCTCCTCTTCCCTCCCTGCAGCTCTGGGTCAGGGCTGCTGCCTGGGGTGTCTCTGCAGACTATCTGATGGCAGCCAGCTTCAAGTGGGCACTGGCAGAGCATCACCCTGGGGTGGCTGTAGGGTGGAAGGTGATCTGGGGAGAGCCTGTGCCAGGCCAGCAGAAAGGCAGCCCAGAGCTGTGGGCAGTGCTGTGTTAGGTGGGGACATGCTGCTGCTCTGGGGCTGATTTGGTGACATCCCAGCATGGTTTGTGTGGCATCCCAGTGCCAGGCTTCAGTGCCCAGTGCTGCTCCTGTGGCTGTGGTTGCCTTTGGCCAGTGCAGCCCATGCCCAGTGCTGCTGGTGTCTGGGGAGGAACAAGAATAAGGAAGTTCTGCTGTCTGTGTGCTGGTGATAGGAGCTGGGAGAAGAAGAGCAAACTAGGGGGGGAGGGCCATGGGGATGTGGGGGTCGTGGAGGCTCTGGGCAGGGCTAAGTGTCTCCTGCACTCCCAGGAGCAGAATTGCCAGAGAAATGTTTCTGGAGGCTGGCAGCTTCTGCTTGGCAGCAGGATTTGGGTGCTAAAACACTTGGGTGCTAAATCCCTTGGGTGCTTTTCAAAGGCTTTCAGCAGCTCACATCCTCCCCTGGAACTGGGGCATTTGGAGGGACCACCCCAGGGGACTGGCAGAGAGCTCTGAGGCAGGGACTGGAGGGTTTGCTTGGGCAAGGGGTGGTGAGGAGAGATGGAAACCTGCTGGAGGTGCAGGGGCTGGATTTTGAGAGGACAGAAACACCCTGGAGCAAAGCCAGCAGCCTGGGGACACTGGTGACACCTGTGAGGCTTGGGAAGGGGACAGCAAAGAAGCATTTGAAGAGGTGTCCTTGCTCCAGCCCCCAGCTTGGTGTGGGGCCTGGTGTGTGGGATGGGTGCTGGAGGTTATCTCTGTTCCACTTCTGCCAGCTCAGGGTTGATTTTGGGGTGCCAGGCAAGGCTGTGCCAGGCAGGCTTTGCTGGGGGCAGCAGAGCTTGGCTGTGGTGGGCAGGCTGCCAGGGGCTCTGTGGGCTCTTCCAGCTGTGTCCCTGAGGCTGGGTGATGAGAGGCAAAGATTTGCCCTGAGCCCTGCCCTGCTGGCATGTGGCAGCCCCAGCACAGTCCCAGCAGCTCCTGCTGTAGGTCTGCTCACAGCCTTGGTGCTCCAAAATCTGGGCTGGCCAGCATCAGAGGGACCAGCAGAGCAGCAGGGAAGTGGTGGTGGTGCTGGTTTGACTTGGACCCAGTGCTGATGGCTTCTTGCTCAGGGTCTGCTTGGTGCTTCCTGCCCTCCGCACGCTGGGCACTTGCCTCCTGCCTGCACTTCAGGCCTTGCTTGGCTCTGCTCTGCCATCCTCTGCCAGCTGGGTGCTGACTGCTGCCTGCCTGCCTTGTCCTGCTGTGTTCCTCTGCTCTCTGCTGGGGCAGGAGGACACGTGTGGGAAGCACTGGAAGGAGCTCTGCAGGCAGGCATGCAGGCACACGCTGCTGCCTGCTTGGCAGAGGACGTGAGGGCAGAGATTGAGTGATGCAGGGAGAACAAATTGGGTGGTTTGGCAGCTTTCGTGGTGTGTCCTCCTTGGTGGTGTGTTGGTTTGGGTGTGGTGGCACCTTTGGTGGCACATCACCCCTTGGCTGGGGGATCCTTCCCACATTGTGTGATGCATTGGACAGGGGCAGGAGTGACCCCAAGCTTGTTTGAAGCTGAGGAGATGTTTTGAGGTTCCTGACTGGGAAGTTGGAGAGCTCAAAGTGCTGCCTGCAATGGGAAGAGAACAGAAGGAGCTGCTTTGGATTGCCCAGCAGTGACTCACCAAGGGGCTTGGGCTCCAGCAAGTTGCAATGCAATGGACCCCAGGGGACAGCTCTTCTGTTCCTTCTAGAGAAATCCTCTCCTCTGTCTTTCTCAAGCCTGTGAGATGCCTTCTGCAGCAGGGTCATTGCAGGGTCTGCAGCTGGCCTGCATTTCACAGTCAGAATGTGATAAACCCAATGGTGAGGGAGCTGGGGGTGTCCAGTCTGGAGAAGGAGGCTGAAGGAGACCTCATTGTCTGAAGCCAGGTGGGGTTGGTCTCCCTAGTATCAGCTGATGAGAGGAAATGACCTGATATTGTGCCAGAGGTGGGTTAGGTTGGACATGAGGAACAATTTCTTTGCTGCCAGAGTGGTCAGGGATTGGCACAGGCTGCCCAGGGGGGTGGTGAAGTGCCTATCCCTGGAGGTGTTCAAGAAACCTGTGGCCATGGCACTCAAGAGCCATGGTTTGGTGGCTGTGGTGGGGTTGGGGTGAAGGTTGGGTCTGATGATCTCAGAGGGCTTCTCCAACCCAAATGATTCCATGAAGTTATGACTTGGAGAGCAGGGCAGCTTCCCACCCAGTGCTGGAGGCTCCTGGCAGCACAGCTGTGCCAAGCAAAGGCCTCTAAGCAGAGGAGCTGCTGCAGCCCAGCCCTGCTACTGCCTCAGTTTCCCCTGGGAGCACTTTCCCACAGCAGCCTCGGTCCCTGGGGTGCAATTTGCACCAAACGAGCTCCTCTGCAGTCTGTTGAGTGCCACGGAGAGGCTGAGAGTGTCTGCTCCAGGGAGGCTTCTGCCAGCTCAGCTGGGTGTGAACCAGCATCACAGCGTGGTGGGGGCTGGAAGGGACCTCTGGAGATCATCCAGCCCAGCCCCCTGCCAGAGCAGGTTGCACAGGATGGCATCAAGGCAGGTTTTGAATGACTCCAGAGGAGCCTCCAGTACCTCTCTGGGCAGCCTGCTCCAGGGCTCTGCCACCTTCAAAGTAAAGAAGCTCCTCCTGAGGCTTGGGTGGAACCTCTTTGGGTTCAGGTTTGTGCCCATTAGCCCTTGTCCTGGCACCGTGCACCACTGGGAGGAGTCTCCATCGCCTGCATCCTGGCGCAGGGAGGGTGCTGGGGAGCTGGGATGGGGGCTGCTGGGGACAGGTCTGCATCCCCTGGGTCTCAGCAGCCTGGTGGTTGGCTGGGGGGTTGCTGCACGTTCTGATGGCTCTGGGAAGAGGCCAAGGAGCTGCCTGCTGCTGCTGCTGGCTCTGGGCTCCTGTGCTGGAGTGGTGCTGCTGTGCCTGTGGCTGCAGAGCCCAGCAGGGATCAGAGCTGATTGCAGCTCCCCCTGTCCTCCCCAGGCAGTGATCAGAGCTGATTGCAGCCCTCACTGCCCTCCCCAGGCAGTGATCAGAGCTGATTGCAGCCCCCACTGCCCTCCCCGGGCAGCCCAACAGGTTGTTTCCTGAAGAGCTTTTGTTTGTCTTCCCATAGGAAATCTTCCCTTCCTGGGAAGGGCAACTGGCACTGCTCTGTCCAGGCAATTTGTGCTCACCTCGGCCTGGCTCAGCTTTAACTCTTCCCAAGGCTTTGGGAGCCAGCAGGAGCCCTGTGCTCGGTGCTGTGGTTGAGGTCATGGAGCTGGGAGTGTGACTGGAGCCTGGTTCTGGGTGACCAAATGCTCCACATCACCTCGAGTGCCTCCTGCTCCAGAACACTTCAGTGTCTGGGCAGGGAAGCTTGGGAAGGGTCTGAAGAGCAGGGCTGGGGAGGAGCAGCTGAGGGAGCTGGGAGGGTTCAGCCTGGAGAAGAGGAGGCTGAGGGAGACCTCATTGCTCTCTGCAGGTCTCTGAAAGGCTGCTGGGGTTTGGGCTCTGCTCCCAAGGAACAAGTGAGAGGAGGAGAGGAAATGCCCTGAAATTGCACCAGGGGAGGGGTAGGAACAATCTCTTCACTGCCAGAGTGGTCAGGGATTGGCACAGGCTGCCCAGGGAGGTGGTGGAGTCTCCATCCCTGGAGGTGTTCAAGCAACCTGCGGCCATGGCACTGGGGCCATGATTTGGTGCCCATGGTGGTGCTGGGCTGATGGTTGGATCTGATGATCTCAGGCTGGTGAGGGCTGGGCTGGCCCTGCCTTGGAAACACCCTGTGAGAAGCATGCCCAAGGGCTTCAAACAGGTTTGCTGTGGCTTGGGAGTGTCCTTGTGAAGTGCCCACTAGAGGAGTGTGGTCACCAAGGCAGGGATTGGGGCTCCTGGAGCCACAGCAGGCCTGTGGCAGCCAGCCTGGCACGCAGCACCCAGCCCCTGGCTCCGGTCTCTTCTGCAGGAGGACTCTGGGCTCTGCAGCACCTCCTCATGGGGCAGCTCTGGGGCTGGAGGGGGCTGCTCTGCTCACAGCTGTGCACAGCTGGATCTGGAAGAGGTTTCTTCACCATGTGGTGGGACCAAGCTTGGAGCCTCCCAAGCCTTCAGCACTTGCTCCAGCAGCATCTCCAGCAGGTCCATGTTTTCCTCCCAGTTTGCAGTGCTGGAGCTGGGGGGTGGCAGTGCAGGCTGTGGGCTCCTCAGGGTGGCAGGGAGCTCTTTCCTGCTCCCTGCTTTCCTTGCAGTGTCCTTGGCTTTGCTTCTGATGGGGAGGGGAAGCAGCATCTAAAGGCAGGACTGGCCGTGGGGAGCTGCTGGCTTCTGGCTGCGGCTCCCTTGCCCTGCTCTGGGGCACTTGGGCAAGTCCATTTAATGTCTTTTGTCTCTCATTTCCTTCTCGCAGCTGGGAGGAAATTAAAACATCTCTGTGAAAGGCTCCCAATTGATCTGTTAATTTCTGGTGAGTGCTTTGAGATAAGTGAGGCTGGGAGCTGCCGAGGACTGGCTTTCCTGTACTGGAGAGTAGCTCCAGGCACTGCTGTCCTCACACCTCGGGGTGCTTTGTGAGCACTTTCTCCTCCCAGCAGCTTGATCTTCTGCTCCCTGTCCTCCCCAGAGTGTCCATCAGCACCTCCCAACCCAGCCAAGGTGCTGCTGGCTGTGGGCCATCCCAGGAGGATGTTGGCCCCAAAAGGTGCTCCTGTGGTGGGCAGCTCTCCAGTGTGTTCCCTTGGGGACATGTGGATGGAAAGCTCTGCTGTGACCCCCCCCTGCAGTGCTGGGGCAGCTCTGGAGTCCTCAGCACAGCACAGACAGGGACCTGCTGAAGTGGGGCCAGAGGAGGCCACAGCAGTGCTGGCAGGGTGCGAGCCTCTGCTGGGAGGCCAGGTTGAGAGAGTTGAGCGTGGCCAGCTTGGAGGAGAGAAAAGGCTTCAGGGAGAGCTTCTGGTGGCCTCTCAGGACTTAAGGGGACAACCAGAAAGCTGGGGACAGACTTTTGAGCCCTGCCTGTTGGGACAGGACAAAGGCTGATGCCAACGAGTCTGCAACTGAACCAGGGGTGGCTGAGTCAGGGAGACAGTGACTGCTGCTGCTGTGCTGCTGCTGCTGTGCTGCTGCTGCTGCGCTGCTGATGTTGCTCCTGCTGCTTCTCTGCTGTTGCTGCCTCTGTTCTGGGGGAGATTTTCCTGGATAAGGATTTCCTCTCAATGTGGCTCTTGCAGTGGCTGTCCCAGGTCAGGGCCAGCTCTGCTGGGAGGCTCTGAATGTGTAGGCTAGTTCCTAAACCCAGGCCTAACCTAAACCTAGACCTAAGACAGGTGAAAGCACAGGCCAAGAGCAGAGCAGGATGAGTCACACTGATGGACACCAGCACCACAACTACAGTTTGCTGCAGGCTGCTGCACACAGCCCAGCAGAGCCAACAGCTTAGCTTGAGTTGATTCATCAGTTGGTGTAGCTGTCAGAGTTGGAGGGGGGAGCACAGGCAGTGCCTGGGCTGTTGCTGGCTGCACTCCTGCCCAGTGCTGCTGGGTGAGGGCAGCAGGGTTTAGCTGGGAGGAGTTGCTGCTGTGATTGCAGTGTGGGCATTTGCTGCCTGCTCTGCAGAGCTGCACGGAACAGCAGGTGCTGGTCATGAGAAGGTCTTGGTGAACTTCTCTGAGCTGTCCCAAGGAACAGAGAGGGACTAAGCCCCTCGGGGTGGAGCAAACTGCAAACCAAGAAGCAGCCCAGAGAGGTGGGAGCTGCCCCACTCCTGGCACCATTGCAGGTCAGGGTGTTTGGGGTTCTGAGCAGCCTGCTGTGGTTGGCATGTCCCTGCTGGCTGCAGGGGGCTTAAAGCTTTGTGCTGCTTCCAGGAGCAGTTGGTGCTGAGCCCGGCTGGGGCCCTGGGGCAGGGATCTCAGCTTGTTATCGTGGAGGCTTTGCTGTGCAAGCAGCCTGCTGGCTCCTGTGTGCAGAGGGCTCCTGGAGGGGCCCACCCATGTGCCATCTGTACCCAGGCTGCCCGCAGGTGATCCGCAGCAGCCCTGCGTGCCCGGGAGCCTTCTGTCCTGCTCCCGCGCTGCAGCTCTGCAGCCATCGAGGTCCTGTGACAGCTGCCTTCCTCTTGGCTGCAGCTCAGCATCCTCCTCCTCCTCCGTGCCCTTCCGGCAGGGCTCTGGGCAGAGCAGATGAGATTTCTCTTGCCAGGGGGAGGGTTTTGTTGCTGGGGAGGCTGTCAGGGCAGGTAGGGAGCTGAGCTCATCTGCATGCAGCTCCTGAGTCTAGCTGCTGCCAGAATGTGGGGATGCCTTTGGTTGTGTTCTGCAGGCTCTGCTTATCTTCTGGGGACCTTTCTGTGCCTCCACATCCAGCGCTGCAGGGAAGGCACAGCCTGAGGGGTTCCTGCTAGTGCCAGCATTGTCCTGGGCTGTTTCTCTGCTGGTGCTGCCCATGTCTGGGAGAGGGCTGCATTGATGTGGTGTGAAGCTGGGCACCCCTGCATCCCTTTAAAGCCAGACAATGCCTGGTACAGCCCTTGGCAGAGCTGGCAGCCCCAGAGGGCTCTCTGCTCATCCTCTTCTGGGACGTGGGCTCTGCTCTCTGAAGGTCTTCAGGGGACAGTGAGGTCTGGGAGAGGCAAGCCTGTGCCTGCTCCCTCCAGTGCCTTGCAGTGCAGGGTGTCTGAACTTGTCTCTCCTCCCTGGGCAGGATTTATTCAGGAGCTGGTGGTGGGAGCTGGCTGCAGACTGCAGATGCTGCAGGAGGCTGCTGCAGGAGGGCAGTGGTCAGAGCGCAGCTCTGCTGCAGGCGCCACGGGGCCAGAGATGTGCAGAAGCCCTTGGCCTGGGGGGATGGAAGCTCTTCCCTGGTGCTGCACCAGCAGGACCTGCTTTTTGCAGGCTGTGCTGTGAGAGCTCCCCCAGGGCAGCCTGCAGGAGTCCCTGCGAGCTCTGCAGTGGAGTCCCCGTGGCTGGCGCTGGCTGGCAAGGCTGCGGCAGGGCTTGTGCCCACCGGTACCCGACAGGGTCTGCTTTTGTGCCGTGCCTCGCAGCTCTTGACTCACTGCTGGGCTGGCCTGGTGCTAGCAATGCTCTTATCTCCTGCCAGGCAGGCAGGGTCCGGGCAGGTCACCTTCTGCTGCCCAGCCGTAGGCGTCAGTGCCGCCTGGCGATGGAGCCGGCTGGGGGCTGCCCAGGGCACCTCTCACTCCCCTGTGGCAGCCACCCCCATCTGCCCCCACTTTGTTTGCAGGGTTAGGGAGGAGAGGGAGAACAAGAGCTGGCTCAGTACTGCAGGGAGAGACCTGGCTGCTTGAGCAAGGGCTTGGGGAGTGGGACAGGAGCACCAGGAGAACACAAACCCCTGCCTTTGGCATCTAGCAGTGGGTCCTGGCGGCTGAGGCCGGTGGTGATGTGACTCGTGGGCACACTGTGCACAGCCCAGCTTGGAGCTGAGCTCTGGGAGTTGGTGCAGACACAACTGGGCTGTGCTGGGCACCTTGCTTTGTGGAATCATAGAACTGTTTGGTTGGAAAAGACCTCCAAGATCATCCAGGCTAACCACGGACCCAACATGCTGGGTAGGCAGGAGGTCTTGTGGGGAGCTGGGCACAGCTGAGGGCTTTGCCTCCCTGCCTGCCTGTGTCCCATGGGCTGTGCCCTGCTCAAAGCAGGCAGAATGGTTGTGCTTGGTCCTTGCTTCTCACAGCCCAGCAGTGGCTGGAGGCTGCTGTACGGTGCTGGGTGGGTTTTAACCTGGGTTCTTCACATGGGGCTGGGCACAGCTCTCTGCCCAGCAGTGGCTGGGGTCAGAGCCCAGGCTGGTGTCCTCCTTTTCCCACCCCCTTCCCCAGGCTGCTTTTGCACACCAAGCCCAGGCTGAGGCTTCCTGCCCCCAGTGTGGTATCTGCGTTCAGTGCCTGAGTCACAGAGCAGGATAAATTAATTAACTTCCTGCTTCTTGGCTTTTCTTTGTAATTAGCAACAGGAACATAATGAGGCTTGAAAAAAAGCATTTGGTTTGATCTGGGGGAAGTTGCTGTGCCGAGGAGCTCTTTCTGTACCTGTGATGTGACAAACAGTTCAGATTCTCAGCAGGGAACATCATTTGCGGGGCGGGGGGCGGCAATCAAAGTTTGTCCATTCTGGGCACTGAGGCCTTTGGATACTGCTCTGGAAACTTGTCCCAACCAACCCAAATCACCGAGTCCAGACCCAGGGGCTGCAGGAGAGCGCTCAGGAGGCCTGGCCCTGCACTGAAACCCTGCCCCGTGGTGAGGCAGAGGAGGGCTTGGCAGTGGCAGAGCTGCTGGAGCGAGTTGTGCTGGGCCCTGGTGTGAGGCTGAAAGCTGAGGGCAGCGCTGGCACAGCCTGGGAGGTGCAGTGGCTGTAATTTAAGCAGCATGGATCTGCCCCCTCCCCTTGCAGGGTGCCACCAGCTGTGCCTTCGTTATTTTTAGCTGGAAATCATCACCTGCTCAGTTTCTTTCTAGCAAGTTCAGTTCTCAGCCCCTTCTCTTGAGACCTCCCAATTGCCTCTGGGAGCTATGCCAGCCATGGGTGGCTCTCCTTCCATGCCCTTCCTGGGCTCCTCACTCCCTGGTTTTGCAGGCAGCTCCGTGGATCCAGCTCCATTTCCCAGGGAGGCTGCACAGCAGGGCTGAGCCATCCCAGGCTGAGCCATCCCACATGGCCTGTGCTGGAGGCCAGCAGCAGCAGCAGCTGAGCCTTGGCTGAGCTTTGGACAAGCGCAGCTGCGGCTGAGGTGTGGACAGGGCAGGGATCAATCCAGGCCTTTTCTGGGAGAGAGGGGGATAAAGGGAGGGAATTTTGGCTAAAATCTGGGAGCTTGTGATGGATTTTCCCCCAGGGCCTGATTGCAAAACATTCTGTCCCTGTGTCACATCCTGCCAAGGGCTGAGCCTCACAGCCTCAGCCTTCTGCCATCCCAAAATCCAGAGCGTGAAGCCAGCTTAGGGCAGGCTTGATGCTTTGCAGACCCTGGAGCCCACTCCCAAGCCTTCCTCCCTGCTCTGCTGCTGTTTCTAAGTGGAAGAAGAAGAGGAAGGTGCTGAGTAATGGCTTTGCTGGTGATCAGTCCCATGGCTGATGACACATCAGTGACTTCAGGGCTCACCCAGCAGCATGTCCCTGTGCCAGGGCTCTCCATGATGCTCAGTGGAGTGTCTGCACCTTCCTGCATCCCTCACTGGTGGGTTTGCTGCTGCCTTTCTGTGTGGCCCACCCAGACCCTGCCACCCTGGTGTCCTAGAGGGTTAAAGTGGCCTTTGGAGGGGCCCTGGTGCTGCTGAGACAGAGTCTCCTGCGGTACTCTCTGCAGTGTCCTTCAGAAGGACAGCACTTCTGAGCATGCCTGCGCCCCTCACCCCTGCTGCCTGACCCTCTGCCTTCTCCTGGGGCTTCTCCAGCACTGCAGCACCCTCCACACCCAAACCACGTGGTCCTACCCTGCAGCCCAAACCAGCACCTATGGGTCCTTGGGGCTGCAGCAAGCATCTCCCAGGAGGCTTCCCCACCTCCTTACACAGACCAAGCCCTCCCCTGCCTCCCCTCACTGCTGCCGAACCCCTGGCTAACAGCTCTGGCATCTCTGCCCGCTGCAGCCCCTGGGGAGCTCTGGAGCCTGCCGGGGGGGCTGCTGCTGCAGCCATGCTCCTTTCTTGGGCATTCTCCTGACAGCAGCCTGCATTTCCCTTACCTTTTCCCTGCCTTTCCCCTGGCATTCCCACCAGGATGCCCTGCGTGGGCGCTCTGGAGCCGGGCTGCAGCCGCAGGAGCATCCTGCTTAACCCTGAGTCTGCTGAGCCCTTGGTGCTGCCTCTCCTCCTCCCTGCCTACCCAGCTCCAGCTCCAGTGCCTGCCAAGAGGGTTTGCTTCCCTCCTCCTCCATCTTCCTTCTCCTCCTGTGACAGGAGGGGACATTAATCACAGAATGCACTGGGCTGGAAGGGACCCTTGAAGGTCATTTTGTCCAACCCCCTCGCAGTGAGCAGGGGCAGCTCCAACTGGAGCAGATTCCTAAGGGCACCATCGGGTTTGACCTTGAATGTCTCCAGGGATGAGGCCTCTGGCACGTCTCTGGGTGATCCCAACCTGCAACTTGGGGAGCAGGTGGGAGCTGATGGCATTCCCAGCTGTGGAGGCACCACATCTCCACAGATTTTAAAGCATTCCAGGGGTGGGGACTCCACCACCGCCCTGGGCAGCCTGTTCCAGGGCTTGGCAACCCTTTTGGGGAACAAATTGTTCCTCCTGTCCAACCTGGCAGAAGCTGAGGCCATTTCCTCCTCTCCTAATGCTTGTCCCCTGGGGATAGAGACTGACCCCAACCTCTCTCCAGCCTCTCCTTGCAGTAGATTTGTGTCACCAGAGCCATCTCAAGAGCTGCTGTTGGTTTGAGCGCTGCAAATCCTCCCCTTTGAGCCCTGGCAGAGGGTTCCCAAATGGCTGTGGGCATGGAAATCACCTCTGCTCCAGCTGCAGTGCAGGAAGCATCTCCTCAGGAGCTGTGGGACCTGGCTGGGCTTGGCAGCAGCACTGCCCAGGACAAGGATGCTGGGGCTGGGCTGGGTGCTCACCACCTTCCCTCCCTACCCCAGCTCTCTGCATCTCTTCAGGCTCTTCCTGCCTGGGCTGAGGGTGGAAGCAGATGAGATGTGGTAGGGTTTGGAGCCATTAGGCAGGGAAGGAGCAGATGCTGCTGGATGGAGCTTACATAATGCCAGGCTCAGCATCCAGCCTAACCCAGATAGAGCCCAGGAAGGAGGCAGCCACACGTGGGTCAGAGCCTCTCCCAGGCTGTTGGGTTGGGAGTAAATATTTACATGACTGCAGCCACCAGCAGCCAGGACCCTGGAAAAGCAGCCCAGATCCTGCTTGCTGGGGTGGGGATGGATCTGGAGGAGCTTGAGTCCTGGGGTCAGTTGTGGGCCACTCACTCCAAGAAGGACAGGGAGGGGCTAGAGCAGGGCCAGAGAAGGGGAATGAAACTGGAGAAGGGTCTGGAAAACAGGGCTGGGGAGGAGCAGCTGAGGGAGCTGGGGGGGGCGAGGCTGGAGAAGAGGAGGCTGAGGGAGACCTCATTGCTCTCTGCAACTCCCTGAAAGGAGGCTGCAGCCAGGTGGAGTTGGGCTCTGCTCCTAAGGAACAAGTGACAGGAGAGGAAATGGCCTCCAGTTGCTCCAGGGGAGGTTCAGGTTGGCCACGAGGAACAATTTCTGCCCCTTGAGGGTTGTCAAGGGCTGGCCCAGGCTGCCCAGGGCAGAGTTCCTCTTTCCCCCATTTCTGTGTAGGGTGTGGATGGTAGAAGCTTCTTGCAGCCTCAGGGGCTGGGCTGGATGCCCCTCCTGGTGAGGTTTCAGAGAAGTGGGCAGACCCCCATGGGGGAGGCTGCTCCCTGTGCCTGGCACATCCCTGCCCCTGCCGCAGCTGTGGTGCTGCCTCCTGCCCTTCACCACTCGTGTGCCCAGGGGGTGTTGGCAGCGCCGTGCCCATAGCCTCGTCTGCCTGCTGCAGCTGCTGCCTCTCCAGCACTGCTTCTGCTTCCTTGGGGAAGTGCTTCCCGAGCAGCCTGAGCTGCCAGGGAGACCTCTCAGATCCCAACTCCTGCCTCTCAGCTGAGGCAAGAAGCTACTGCTGCTTGCCAGAGGAAAATGAAGGAGCATTTGGGGTCTTTCTGTTCCCTCTTCTACCTCCTGGCTGGTCCTGGAGGAGGATTTGCAGGTCCCGCTGCAGGAGGTGATGTCCTCCATTGCAGCTGAGGACAGCAGCAGTAGGCACCTGGGCAGGCAAGTGGCACAGAGACCTGCTGGGCAGGGAACCTCCTAGCAGAGCAGCTGGGAACAGGAGNGGTAGGGGGGTGGGGGGGGGGGTTAATCTGCTGTGAAACGCTGTGCAGATGGCAGAGCTGCCAGCCAGAAGGACTAGGGGATGCCAAGGCAGGGCTCCTGGTTTTGATGCATGTCCCTTGCCAGGAAACAAATCTGCCTCACTCCAAACAGCGTTGAGGAGACCTGGGAGAGGAGCCAGGGAGCCCAGAACCCCCCAGTGGGCATCACTACATTGGCTGCACTGCTGCTTTGGCTGGCATCGTGCTGCCTGCCCAGCTGGCAGATGCCCACCTTGCCTGGGCTATGGGGAGCTTGGTGAGTGGGTGGGATCCCAGCAAGTCATCAGAACCCTGTGTTGGGTGTTGTGCTGTGATGTCAAAGGGGAAATAAAGGTCCCTGCTGCTGTGCACCCCAAGGCNGCGCCGTGCCCATAGCCTCGTCTGCCTGCTGCAGCTGCTGCCTCTCCAGCACTGCTTCTGCTTCCTTGGGGAAGTGCTTCCCGAGCAGCCTGAGCTGCCAGGGAGACCTCTCAGATCCCAACTCCTGCCTCTCAGCTGAGGCAAGAAGCTACTGCTGCTTGCCAGAGGAAAATGAAGGAGCATTTGGGGTCTTTCTGTTCCCTCTTCTACCTCCTGGCTGGTCCTGGAGGAGGATTTGCAGGTCCCGCTGCAGGAGGTGATGTCCTCCATTGCAGCTGAGGACAGCAGCAGTAGGCACCTGGGCAGGCAAGTGGCACAGAGACCTGCTGGGCAGGGAACCTCCTAGCAGAGCAGCTGGGAACAGGAGCCTGGGGCCGTGGTGGTGCTGGGGTTGGGCTGGAAGATCTTGGAGGTCTTTTACCATCCAAACAATTCCCTGATTTTGTGATTGAGCCATTGCATGACTCTGATATCTGAGGCCCAGCCTGCTCCTGGGGGCCTTGCAGGTGGCCATGGCCATGGCTGCCTCAGTGCCCATCCTCAGGGAGGGCTCCTGGCAACAGCCTCTTGTCCCTTCTTGTCCCTTCTTAGCCACGTCCCTGCAGCACCTTCCCCGCGGTGGTGTGGGGGCAGCAGGGCTGAGCTGGCACCGTGGCACAGCGGTGGGCACTGTGGGATCAGTGGGGGGGCTGCCATGGTGCTGAGCAGCTCCAGACCATCAGCAGAGTGCTGGCTTATTTGGGGGTTGGGCGCTGCTCCCAAAGAACAAAGGCCAGAATGAGAAGAAATGGTCTCAGGCTGCACCAGAAGAGGTTTGGGTTGGCCATGAGAAACCATTTCTGCCCCTTGAGGGTTGTCAAGGCCTGGCCCAGGCTGCCCAGGGCGGTGGTGGAGTCCCCACCCCTGGAGGTGTTCAAAAACCTGTGGCCATGGCACTCTGGGACGTGGCTTGATGGTGCTGATGGTTGGGTTGGGTGTGCCTAGCAGTGTTCTCCAGCTGCAGTGGTCCTGTGAGCAGCCCTGCACCGTGTGGCAGATTTTCTGCCCTGCTCCATGCCCAGGAGCAGCTCTGCCTGCAACCTCCCTGCTCACTCCTGAAGCAGCAGGAGGGCATTAAGGAGCCCTCCAGTTCTACTCTCACCCTCCCTGAGCAGAAGCTGTCCTCCCTGTCCTCTGCATGAAGGACACCCAGACACAGGCACTGCCAGCCCCTGGCACACTGAGTGAGCTGGCATCTGAGTGGGCAGGCTGCTGTCTGACAGCAGGGAAGTGCCAGTGCCCACGTGTTGTGATGGGAAGAGCTGGAGCCAGGAGCAGCCTGGGAGGACTGCTTGTGCTGCAGGCAGCTGGCCTGGGGGCTGGTGGCAGGGGGGGCCCTGAGTGACCTCAGAGTCCCCAGAGGGTGGCAGCTGCCCCCCTTCCTGTTATTTCTGCCCTGAGGCCAAACAGTGCCAGGCTGTGTGGGTCTGGAGGAGCTGCAGTGTCCACCTCACAGCTTGAGACCGTGGGGGAGAAGGAGGCTAGGAGAGGAAACTGAGGCACACAAAGAATAAATGGCCCCAGAGAGGCCAAGGAGGGCTGGGAAGCAGTGCCCAGCCCTGAAGCAGTGCCCAGCCCTGCAGCAGTGCCCTGCAGAAAGCATCCTGTGGCCTCCCAGCCAAGCTGTGTCTCTCTGTCTCTGCCTGTCTCCCCAGGCTTTCACGTGATCCCCTCCGTGTCCAGCATCGTCCCCGAGAGCTGCCTGCTCATCGTGGTTGGCCTCTTGGTCGGGGGCCTCATCAAGGGGGTGGGCGAGGAGCCTCCCATCCTCAAGTCGAACATCTTCTTCCTCTTCCTGCTGCCCCCCATCATCCTGGATGCAGGCTACTTCCTGCCCCTGCGCCAGTTCACGGAGAACCTGGGCACCATCCTCATCTTCGCCGTGGTGGGCACGCTCTGGAACGCCTTCTTCTTGGGGGGGCTGATGTACGCCGTGTGCCAGCTGAGCGGCCCCAACCTCAACCACATCGGCCTGCTGGCCAACCTGCTCTTCGGCAGCATCATCTCTGCCGTGGACCCGGTGGCCGTGCTGGCAGTCTTTGAGGAGATCCACATCAACGAGCTGCTGCACATCCTGGTCTTCGGAGAGTCCCTGCTCAACGACGCCGTCACCGTCGTAAGTGCCCGCACGGGCTCGGCCGAGGGCAGGGCGTTTGCCTGGCTGCAGCGTCTCCAGGCTGACACTGCAACAGGCTGCCCAGGGAGGTAGTGGAGTCCCCATGCCTGGAGGTGTTCCAGCGACCTGTGGCCATGGTTTGGTGGCTGTGGTGGTGCTGGGCTGGTTGGACTGGGTGGTCTCAGAGGGCTTCTCCAACACTGATGATTCTGTGTCCTGTCCTTGGACATCCCTGAGCAGAGCTCCTGCCCTGCACACCTTCAGCACCAGGACGGAGAGCAGCCCTCAGGCTCCTCTGCTGCAGGCTCCCTCAGCCTGGCCTCACAGGGAGGTGTTCATTGCCTGCAGCAGCTCTGTGGCTCTCTGCTGGGCTCTCTCAAGCAGTTGCCTGAGGTCGTTCTGGAGCTGAGGGGCCCAGAACTGGACACAATAATCCAGACATTGCAGGGCAGAGGAGAGGGGGAGGAGAACCTCTCTCAGCCTGCTCACCACAGCCTTTCCAGTACACCCCAGGACACAGGACTGAGGTCACCTCTCCAGCTGAGGTGTCCCAGCTCAGCTCCATGCCCAGGAGCAGCTTTGCCTGCAGCCTCCCTGCTCGCTCCTGAAGCAGCAGGAGGGGGATTAAGGAGCTGACTGAAGTGTCCCAGCTCAGCTCCCTCAGCCTGCAGCCTGGAGGCCAGAGACCATCTCCTGCCCACAGAGCAGCTCGAACCTTGCACTGCCTTCTCCTTCCCCAGGTCCTCTACCACCTCTTCGAGGAGTTTGCCAACTTCGAGCAGGTGACCATCATCGACATCATCCTCGGCTTCCTCAGCTTCTTCGTGGTGTCCCTGGGCGGCGTCTTCGTGGGCGTCATCTACGGCGTCATCGCCGCCTTCACCTCGCGCTTCACCTCCCACATCCGCGTCATCGAGCCGCTCTTCGTCTTCCTCTACAGCTACATGGCCTACCTGTCTGCAGAGCTCTTCCACCTCTCAGGCATCATGGCGTGAGTGGGGCCCTCCTGTCCCCAGCACTGCGGGCATGATGCCCTCTGGCTGGCCCCATGTAGCCCCGGGAGGGCCAGAGGTGCACTTGGGCTGGGCTGTGCAGAGAGGAAGATGAGGGATGTGGCTCTCTGGAGTTGTCCCACACGTCCTGGGGCACTGCCAGCTCCACTGCCTGTTCTCTTGGGCATGCAGCACTCGAGGTGGGTTGGTGCTGCTTGCCTCGCTGCTGCCCTGCCAGGAGCAAGGAGAAATCTCCTGGCGCCTTCTGCTCTGGTGGTGGGGTTGGACTCGATGCTCTGTAGAGGTCCCTTCCAACCCTTAGCACTCTCTGATTCTCTGGAGGCCTTCAGCAGTGCCTCCCCAGCCCTGTCCCACCCTGGGGTTGGTGTAAGAGCACAAGGTGCTGCTGTAGAGCCAGGGGTTGGGGCTGTGCCCTTGTGCCCATGGCTGCTGAGCACCCCAACCTGGTCCCTTAGGCTGATTGCCTCCGGTGTGGTCATGCGGCCCTACGTGGAGGCCAACATCTCCCACAAGTCCCACACCACCATCAAGTACTTCCTCAAGATGTGGAGCAGTGTCAGTGAGACTCTCATCTTCATCTTCCTGGGCGTCTCCACCGTTGCTGGGCACCACTACTGGAACTGGACCTTTGTCATCAGCACCCTGCTCTTCTGCCTCATCGCCAGGGTTCTAGGTGAGATGCCAGTCTGGTGGCAAAGCCTCAGGGTGATGGGCACCCTGAGTGATGGGCACCTCTCAGAGCCTTGAGGCCTAAGTTTGCCTCTCTGGAGAGGCTGGAGTTGGCTGGGCAACACTGGTGCAGCACAGCTGCTGGCTGGCATCATGGGGAGGTGGGGTTGAGGCCACATTTCTGCTAGACCTGGGGTTGAGGTGGATGAGTGGGACAGGACTCACCTGCACCCACGGCCAGGAGGGGTGGAGCTGTGCTGCCAGGAGAGGTCTCTTTGGGGCTGGAGGGTGCCCTTCAGTGCCTGCTCACTCCGGGGCCCTGCCCTGCTGCCAGGTGTCCTGGTCCTCACCTGGTTCATCAACAAGTTCCGGATCGTGAAGCTGACGCCCAAGGACCAGTTCATCATTGCCTATGGTGGCCTGCGCGGGGCCATCGCCTTCTCACTCGGCTACCTGCTGGACTACAAACACTTTGACATGAGGGACATGTTCCTCACTGCCATCATCACCGTCATCTTCTTCACCGTCTTCGTGCAGGTCGGTGCAGGCAGTGCCCCCGGGGCGGGCTTGGAGCGGTCAGGGCTTGCTGAGTGGCCTGTGTCTGTGTGTGTGGCGTGAGGAGCATGGCCCCAACCCGCCCTGCAGCCCCGAGCCTGCAGCCCCCAGCCCTACCCCCAGCCTGCAGCCCCCCAGCCTGCAGCCCTGAGCCCTGCCTCCAACCTGCAGCCCCCCAGCCCTGCCCCCTTACTCTCCCCCTTCTCCCAAAGCTCTGGAGGCTGCCAAGTGGCAGCTGTGCTGAACCCACCCTGCTGCCACTGCTGTGCTCCAGGCAGAGGTCTAACCCAGCTGCTCCCCTCCCTAGGGCATGACCATCCGGCCCCTAGTGGACCTACTGGCGGTCAAGAAGAAGCAGGAGACCAAACGCTCCATCAACGAGGAGATCCACACGCAGGTAACCCCCTGCGCCCGCCAGCCCTCTGCTCTCTGCCTCTGCCACCTCCACGCTGTAACCAGGGGGCTTTGCCCAGCAGGAGCTGCCCCTAAAGGTGCCCAAGGTAAGGGGGGGCTGAGCAAGGGCTCTCCCCCATCTGTGTCGTCCAGTGCCCAACTAACCTCGACCTTCCTCCCTGTGCCTGGTAGCTCAGCAGCCTATTTGTGTAGGACCCTGCAGCCCTCCTGAGCTCTATCCTGGACCCACAGTCCTGCTTTTGCACCTCCTGCGTGCCCTCACCCCTGTCTCAGCATGGGTGTCGGGGTGGGAGAGGGTGGGTGATAGCCCTGAGAGCTGCCAACACCTTGGACCTTCTCTTCCAGTTCTTGGATCACCTTCTGACGGGGATTGAGGATATCTGTGGTCACTATGGGCACCACCACTGGAAGGACAAGTGAGTGTGGAGGGTGAGGGGCACCTGTGGGGGAGATGGGGAAGGGTCTGGCTCAGCACCCAGAAGATTTCTCAGCCCTGTGCTGAATTTTTCCCTGGACTTGTGGGGCCACACAAGTTCATTTGGTGAGTTATGGCCCTGGGTTTGTGCTGGTGGGAACTGAACCATCTTCTGCTGGCCTGGGCAAGGGATGGGGAGCAGGGTGAGGATGCTGGGGCAGGGAGAGGCCCTAATGTGTCCCTGCTCCTGTCCCCACGGCCTCGGGCAGGCTGAATCGCTTCAACAAGAAGTATGTCAAGAAGTGCCTGATCGCGGGGGAGAGATCCAAGGAGCCGCAGCTCATCGCCTTCTACCACAAGATGGAGATGAAGCAGGCGATCGAGCTGGTGGAGAGCGGCGGCATCGGCAAGATCCCCTCGGCCGTCTCCACCGTCTCCATCCAGTGAGCTGCCANCTGCCGCCGTGGGGCTCAGCGCCCCCTGCTGGTGGCCCCGGGGCTGGCAGCCGCCGTCACCGTCACTGAGCGCTGCCTGTCCCCAGGAACATCAACCCCAAGAGCCTCCCCGTGGAGCGCATCCTACCAGCCCTGTCCAAGGACAAGGAGGAAGAGATCCGGAAAATCCTGCGCAACAACCTGCAGAAAACCAGGCAGAGGGTGAGCTGTGCCCGGACACTGTGCCTGGCCCCTTTGCTGCCCTCAGGGTGCCCAGGACCACTTCTCACTAGATACTTTTTGGGGCCACCTGTGGCCTTCACCCCCACATTGTCCCTGTTCTCCTACCCATCGTGTTCCTGCTTTGGCTCTCTCTCCTCAGGAGGCTTTTCCTTGTGGAAAGGGGTTGGGATAGTGCTGAGGGGAGGCTTATCTTGGGCTGAGCCCAGCTTTAAACCCTTGCTGGACCAGGGTGGGTCGAGATCAATCATTCTTTGGCAGCACACAAGGGATGAGCCACCAGCTTGCTTGGATGTGCCCTGCCCACTCACTGATGGCTGTTCCATCCATCTCCAAGTGGTGCCATGACCTTCCTTTGGGTTCCTGGGGGTTTTCCTAACCTGGCTTCTCTCTTTGGGACTTTCCTGGGAGGGTTTTCCTGACCTGTGTCCTCTCTTTGGGGCCTTCTCCCAGTTGCGGTCCTACAACCGGCACACGCTGGTGGCTGACCCCTACGAGGAGGCCTGGAACCAGATGCTCCTGCGGAGGCAGAAGGCTCGGCAGCTGGAACAGAAGGTGCCAAGGGGATGCTGGAGCAGAATGGGAAGGACAGGGTGGCTGGGGGGGGGCTTCCCAGCCCAAGAACAACGTGGGGAGGTGGGTGAGGTTCACATCACAGTGAGTGACCACACTCCATGGGGGTCCTCTGACCACCCCAGGCTCTGAGCAGATCCTTGCAGCACAGCTGGGAGGGTGCCTCTGTGTGTGTCCTCTGCACCCTGCTGCTGCATCCTGCTCATCCCTGTGGCCTGGGGTCCATTCCCTGCCTCCCCTTCCCACTTGTCCTGGTCGCTGCCATGGAGGTGGTTGCTGTGCTCCCCTTGCAGATGAACAACTACCTGACAGTGCCTGCCCACAAGCTGGACTCCCCCACCATGTCCCGGGCACGCATAGGCTCAGGTAGGTGGGACTGGGCTGAGCCAGCGTCACTGCTGGCACCTCTCTGGGCATCACCAGCACTTTGGTGTTCCAGCACTTGGACACTGCATTGTCCTGCACCTCATCAGCTCCTCCAGCCCCAGCTGTCCCCCTCCCAATCCCCTGCAGCGATGCAGCCAAGCCCAGGGCTTTGCTCTGCTCAAGTCCAGGCTCTGCCTGAGCAGAAGCACCCATCTGGCTTCCCAGCACAATTCCCATGGGAAGTGAGCTTGGCCTTTCATGGATCTGCCCAGAGCTCAGATCTCTCCATCCACACAGCCACATTCCTGGCTGTGCCTGCAGCAGCTTTCTGCAGGGCTGAGGACCAGGAATGCCCAGCCCCAAGGAGCCCTTGGGCTGCCAGCTCCTCCATCATGTGTTTGGCTTTGCCCTCTTTCGCTCCTCCTGTCCTGCATGTCCTCCCCTACTCTGGGGACAGCCTGACAGGGTGTGCCAGGGTGTGCCAGAGTGAGCCAGAGCTGCTGGCCCTTGCTGAGCCAGCAGCTAATCAGCAGAGGGCAGCTTTGCCCTTCACAACCAGCACAGGCCTGGAGCAGCTTCAGCAGTGATGTGGAGATCAAAAAGGAATTAAACAGCAGGCTTAGAAATTAGAGAGAGTGAGCCCAGGCCTCCAGCCCCAAACCTGGGGTGCATTAGTTGGGGGGTCCCTGAGACCCCTCTGCCCTCGCCTGGCTTATCCTGACCCAGTTTGTTCCTGATGACAGAATTACAGAAGGCTTTGGGCTGGCAGGGACCCCCAAAGGTGGTCTTGTCCACCCCCCCTGCAGCAGCAGGGACATCTGCTGGAGCAGGTTGCTCAGGACCTCATCAGGTTTCACCGTGAGTGCCTCCAGGGATGAGGCTTCCATCACCTCCCTGGGCAGCCTCTCCCCACCCTCACTGTGCAAAGCTTCCTCCTGACATCCAACCTAACTCAGCCCTGCTCCAGTTCCAAGCCATTGCCCCTTGCCCTATCACCACAGACCCTATAAACAGCCCCTCCCCAGGTTCCTTGCAGCCCCCCTCAGGTACTGAAATGCTGGTGGCATGAGATGGGCCCTGCCTGACCCTCCTCTGCTTCCCCAGACCCCCTGGCCTATGAGCCCAAGACCGACTCGGAGAACCTGCCCATCATCACCATCGACCCTGCCTCGCCCCAGTCCCCGGACTCTGTGGACCTGATGAACGAGGAGCCTAAGGGCTGCGGCGGCCTCCCGCCCTCGCCCGAGGAGGATGAGGAGGGGCTGGTGATGCGGGTGAAGGAGCCTTCCTCTCCCGGTACTGACGATGTCTTCACCCCGGGGACCGGCGACAGCCCCAGCAACCAGCGGATGCTGCGATGCCTGAGCGACCCGGGGCCGCGGCCGGAGCCCGAGGAGGGGGAACCCTTCATCCCCAAGGGTCAATAGCAGCTGGAGCCTCACCCCAGGGCCGGAGCCTCCCCCCTGGAACCCTTCATCCCCAAGGGCCAATAGCAGCTGGAGCCTCACCCCAGGGCCGGAGCCTCCCCCCTGGAACCCTTCATCCCCAAGGGCCAATAGCAGCTGGCAGCCGGAGCCTCCCCCTCCGCGGCTTCTCCCTCCATTCGTTCTCTCTTTGCTCTCCTTTTTGGTTTCCTCTGTCACTCCACTCTGGATTCAGGAAGGGGAGACCGCCCTGGATGGGTTGGGATCTCCAGGACAGTTCTGCCCAGCAAGCCCTGGGCTGACCCCGAGGAGCAGGGAAGGAGCCCCCAGGACTCGCCAGGCTCCGTGGCCTGGGGGCGAAGGACAATCGAGCTCCCGGGAATGGGACCCGCAGGTGCCTCACAGCCCCGGGGGGCTTTCCTAGAGGCTGCCCACTCAGGACTTGCAAGTGGCTTCTCGAGGTGGCTTTGGCTGGCACAGGGTGGGCTTCGGCCAGGGTGCTGGGGGTGTCCATGGAGACTGCCCCACAGCTTCGCCTCTCCCTGGCTTGTCTTTTCCCACCCCCTCGCCTTGCTCTGGAGCAGAGAGATGGGAAGATGGAAACCGAAGCTCTGCCTGGGGCTGTCGCACCATCACCTCACCTGGCACCTTCCTGGGCCCCTCGGTCTCGTGCCTCTGCACCCTGCCTTGGCCACTTGCCCACGGAGCCGGCTGCCACCCGGGAGCCTCCTGCTGCCCTGCATTTCATGCCAGGTCTTGTTCAATAAATATCCTAGAGCCATGCAGGGGGAGCCAGGTGCCCCCTCGCTTTGAGAGGCCCCGCAAGGGCCTCCCTCCCTCCTGGAACCGCTGTCACCTGTCCCCATGGGGACCTTCTGCCAGCCTTTACCCCTTGCCCTGTGCCAGCGCAGCAGCGGCACCCACTGCTCCTTAACCAAAGACGGGATCTGAGCTCCTTGGGAGTGGGGAGGGGGCTTGGGGAGGGTTGCATTTGCTACGTGGTGGGGGATTGTTTTTGTCCCTGCAACCAAGACGAGCTGCAGACCAGCTCACCTACTGTGGGGACTTGTTTGGGCTGGCAGGTTGGCAGGAGGGCAACAGTCTCCCTCCAGAGCGGGTGACTGGGGGGCGTTGGGGGTCCTGAGTTTGCAAAGGCTCATCTTCCCCCCAAGATTTGGCTGAAAGGGGGCACTGGGTGTTGAGCTCCCTGGGCTCATACTTGAGCATGTCGCCTTGTCCTCCACATGCCACCCAGCTCCCACCACATGCCACCCTTCTCCGTGGGTGCTGCCTCTCCCCACGCCATGGGAGTGCTCACCACCCTCTCCCTGGGGAGCTCAGGCTGCTCCCCCCTACCTGTGCTGTGCCTTGCCAGGCATCATTTCTGCCCCGCTGCCTTGGTGGGCACCCATCCCGTGCGCCCACCCCACTCCGTGTCCCACCCGGGACCCCGGGGCACCAACCTCAGTGTGGCTTTGGCACAGCGGGGCCAGAGCTGCCGCCGCTGCCTGCGCCTGCTCCCTGCCCTGCTCTGTCTCCAGGAGGTGAAAAAAGAAAGCAATGAAAATTCTCCTGTGTACAAAGGAAACAAACCCAACCGAAGAGGCTGTAAAGAGATTCTTGGTTTTTATCATGAATATTCTAATAAATTAATGTTAATTTTTAGTGGGAGTTTTTCCAGCTCTTCGGGCTCCTGCCCCTGCCGCAGGGTCCCTGCTGGTCGGGATGAAGGAGGTGGCTCCGAGTCCTTGTCCCCAGCGCTGTCACGGTTGGGGTTTGCCTCTCCCCTTCTGCTTGGGCAGACGAGGAGCCCAGACCAGGGGGAGCTTATTAAGCCCTTCCCAGTTTGGGTGAAAAAAAAACTNCCAAACCTGGGGTGCATTAGTTGGGGGGTCCCTGAGACCCCTCTGCCCTCGCCTGGCTTATCCTGACCCAGTTTGTTCCTGATGACAGAATTACAGAAGGCTTTGGGCTGGCAGGGACCCCCAAAGGTGGTCTTGTCCACCCCCCCTGCAGCAGCAGGGACATCTGCTGGAGCAGGTTGCTCAGGACCTCATCAGGTTTCACCGTGAGTGCCTCCAGGGATGAGGCTTCCATCACCTCCCTGGGCAGCCTCTCCCCACCCTCACTGTGCAAAGCTTCCTCCTGACATCCAACCTAACTCAGCCCTGCTCCAGTTCCAAGCCATTGCCCCTTGCCCTATCACCACAGACCCTATAAACAGCCCCTCCCCAGGTTCCTTGCAGCCCCCCTCAGGTACTGAAATGCTGGTGGCATGAGATGGGCCCTGCCTGACCCTCCTCTGCTTCCCCAGACCCCCTGGCCTATGAGCCCAAGACCGACTCGGAGAACCTGCCCATCATCACCATCGACCCTGCCTCGCCCCAGTCCCCGGACTCTGTGGACCTGATGAACGAGGAGCCTAAGGGCTGCGGCGGCCTCCCGCCCTCGCCCGAGGAGGATGAGGAGGGGCTGGTGATGCGGGTGAAGGAGCCTTCCTCTCCCGGTACTGACGATGTCTTCACCCCGGGGACCGGCGACAGCCCCAGCAACCAGCGGATGCTGCGATGCCTGAGCGACCCGGGGCCGCGGCCGGAGCCCGAGGAGGGGGAACCCTTCATCCCCAAGGGTCAATAGCAGCTGGAGCCTCACCCCAGGGCCGGAGCCTCCCCCCTGGAACCCTTCATCCCCAAGGGCCAATAGCAGCTGGAGCCTCACCCCAGGGCCGGAGCCTCCCCCCTGGAACCCTTCATCCCCAAGGGCCAATAGCAGCTGGCAGCCGGAGCCTCCCCCTCCGCGGCTTCTCCCTCCATTCGTTCTCTCTTTGCTCTCCTTTTTGGTTTCCTCTGTCACTCCACTCTGGATTCAGGAAGGGGAGACCGCCCTGGATGGGTTGGGATCTCCAGGACAGTTCTGCCCAGCAAGCCCTGGGCTGACCCCGAGGAGCAGGGAAGGAGCCCCCAGGACTCGCCAGGCTCCGTGGCCTGGGGGCGAAGGACAATCGAGCTCCCGGGAATGGGACCCGCAGGTGCCTCACAGCCCCGGGGGGCTTTCCTAGAGGCTGCCCACTCAGGACTTGCAAGTGGCTTCTCGAGGTGGCTTTGGCTGGCACAGGGTGGGCTTCGGCCAGGGTGCTGGGGGTGTCCATGGAGACTGCCCCACAGCTTCGCCTCTCCCTGGCTTGTCTTTTCCCACCCCCTCGCCTTGCTCTGGAGCAGAGAGATGGGAAGATGGAAACCGAAGCTCTGCCTGGGGCTGTCGCACCATCACCTCACCTGGCACCTTCCTGGGCCCCTCGGTCTCGTGCCTCTGCACCCTGCCTTGGCCACTTGCCCACGGAGCCGGCTGCCACCCGGGAGCCTCCTGCTGCCCTGCATTTCATGCCAGGTCTTGTTCAATAAATATCCTAGAGCCATGCAGGGGGAGCCAGGTGCCCCCTCGCTTTGAGAGGCCCCGCAAGGGCCTCCCTCCCTCCTGGAACCGCTGTCACCTGTCCCCATGGGGACCTTCTGCCAGCCTTTACCCCTTGCCCTGTGCCAGCGCAGCAGCGGCACCCACTGCTCCTTAACCAAAGACGGGATCTGAGCTCCTTGGGAGTGGGGAGGGGGCTTGGGGAGGGTTGCATTTGCTACGTGGTGGGGGATTGTTTTTGTCCCTGCAACCAAGACGAGCTGCAGACCAGCTCACCTACTGTGGGGACTTGTTTGGGCTGGCAGGTTGGCAGGAGGGCAACAGTCTCCCTCCAGAGCGGGTGACTGGGGGGCGTTGGGGGTCCTGAGTTTGCAAAGGCTCATCTTCCCCCCAAGATTTGGCTGAAAGGGGGCACTGGGTGTTGAGCTCCCTGGGCTCATACTTGAGCATGTCGCCTTGTCCTCCACATGCCACCCAGCTCCCACCACATGCCACCCTTCTCCGTGGGTGCTGCCTCTCCCCACGCCATGGGAGTGCTCACCACCCTCTCCCTGGGGAGCTCAGGCTGCTCCCCCCTACCTGTGCTGTGCCTTGCCAGGCATCATTTCTGCCCCGCTGCCTTGGTGGGCACCCATCCCGTGCGCCCACCCCACTCCGTGTCCCACCCGGGACCCCGGGGCACCAACCTCAGTGTGGCTTTGGCACAGCGGGGCCAGAGCTGCCGCCGCTGCCTGCGCCTGCTCCCTGCCCTGCTCTGTCTCCAGGAGGTGAAAAAAGAAAGCAATGAAAATTCTCCTGTGTACAAAGGAAACAAACCCAACCGAAGAGGCTGTAAAGAGATTCTTGGTTTTTATCATGAATATTCTAATAAATTAATGTTAATTTTTAGTGGGAGTTTTTCCAGCTCTTCGGGCTCCTGCCCCTGCCGCAGGGTCCCTGCTGGTCGGGATGAAGGAGGTGGCTCCGAGTCCTTGTCCCCAGCGCTGTCACGGTTGGGGTTTGCCTCTCCCCTTCTGCTTGGGCAGACGAGGAGCCCAGACCAGGGGGAGCTTATTAAGCCCTTCCCAGTTTGGGTGAAAAAAAAACTCAGATCCCAGGCTCCTGCATCCCTCCTCGGGTCTCAGCAGATCCCAGGCTCCTGCATCCCTCCCCGGGGCTCAGCAGATCCCAGGCTCCTGCATCCCTCCTCGGGGCTCGGCAGATCCCAGGCTCCTGCGTCCCTACCTGGGGCATGAGGCTGTGCTGAGAGAGGCAGAAGGCTGAGGTCAGATCCTTCCACAGGCACATGGCTCCATCATATCCCCAGGGTGCCAAGCTGCATGTCCTAGGACAGCTCTGCCTGCCCCGAGCCTGTCCCAGGTCCCTACCTGCACTGCAGTGGGGTTTTGGAGGGCTGTAGCTCTGGCCCCAGGGAAGAGGCTTCAAGGACATTTGAGCTCTGTGGTTTTTTTCCCCTGGGTTTCCCCAGGAGCCCTCCAAGAGGAGTCAGCTCCCACCAACATCCACAACCAGGGAAGATGCTCAAAGCGGTGCCCGGGCAGGGGGCTGCACCTGGCACAAAAATGCCCTGGGAAAGGCCTTCCCAGCTCTGGCAGAGCTTGCACCTTCTCCCCCCACCCAACCAAAGGCCTCCCAGAGGTGGGGGTGCCCTGGGGCCACCAGAGCTCCTTGCTTCTGGCCAAGTGCCCCAGCAGTGCTCCATGGCTGCAAATTAAAGCTGTGATCCAAGGGGGCTGTGAGTCACCCCCTGGGCATGTGGCAGGAGCATCATGGCTGCTGTTGCTCATCTGCTTAAAATACTTGGAGCCCTGGGCTCCCCCCGGGCTGGCACCTGCTCACCACACCTCAGGGCTTCCCCCCCTCACCAAGGGCTCCCCAGGCAGGATGAGACCGGCCAAGGATGTGGGGCAGGCGACGCCGTGGGGCAGGTGATGCCATGGGGCCCATGGCAGTGCTGGGTTGGGGGTGCCCTCTGTGCACCCTTGTGTGGGCGTTGGGGTGGCTCATTCTCGGGGCAGCTTTGGTGAAACCCCAAAGCAGGAGTTGGCTCTGGGCCTTGGCTCTGTGCTTGCTGGAGGAGAGCAGCAGCTTGGCTGGCCCAGCCCAAGGGGTGGGAGCACCCAGAGATGCTGGTTGCCCATCCCAGGCATGGAGGGAAAAGCAGGAGCTTGGAGCACCCCTGTCTGCTGCCCAAGCAGCTCCCCTACCCCCCATATGTCATCAGGTGTCACATGTGGCCACCCTCTTGGTTTTGGTCACCCTTAATGGGAGAGCTCCCCAAACCCAGGCATTTCCAGGATATTCTTGCCTCTGTCTCAAAGGGTGAGTAACTGCCGGAATGAGGCAGGACTAACGATGCCTCCAGGGATGGGCTGGCAGCGCTGAGCAACTGCCAAAGTAGAGCCAATGCTGGGGGGGTGGATGGGCCCCAATGCCTGCCCCCACCTCCCCATGGCCCTCCCGCGATGCCTTTTCCCTATGTGCAGCCCCTCCAAGCCCTGTGCTCCCCACAGCTCCCTCCCAGAACACAAAGGGTCCGTGGTGGTGGCACTAAGAACAGGGAGAGCAGAGGGACCCTGAGTGGGGTGACTTTGTCCCTGCATGTGTGTGTTTGTCCCCCTCCCCATAACCCCATTCATGGGAACTAAGGAGCTGCTGCCCCTGCAGCTGAGGGAATCTGCCCTGAGGACAATCAGGAACAGGGGGAGAGCAAAGGACCCCTTGGGCCCTCACCACTGCACAGTCAGCAGGGACTGAAACCCCTTGGCAAGGTCCCAGAAATCACCCCTGGTGTCACCAGCTCCTAGGGTGGAGCTCTCAGGCAGCTCCCAGCTTTCCCAACGGCACAGGGCATGCTGGAGATGCCACCACCCACTGCCATGCTCGGGTGGCACTCAGGGCCCACGACCCCAAAGCAAAGGAACCGACTGAGGTCCTGCCAGCCTCTGACCAGTGGCACTGGGAGGGCTTTCCCTCATCACAGCTCTAACAGCACAAACCAGGCCCAGCAAAACAGCCTCTGGTGTCACCAGGGAGCCACCGAGCCTGGGACAGACAGGCCACAGAGGGGACTGGAGGGACAGGGACCTCCTCAAGCCAGTGACACTCTGGGCAACTTCGAGGGGGCAACCCTGTCCCTGCCATGCTCTGGGGATGTATCAGTGCCATGTCCCACACTCCCCTGGCACCTGGCAGTGCCGTGTCCCCTCCGTGCTCCCCGGGCAGCATTTTGCAGCAGCCAGGGGAGGTGACAGGAGCCGTTCCCCAGCTGTGTGTCACCTGCACTAATGACATCCTGCACTCCCTTTCATCTCGGGGCTCCGAGGTGGCCCTTGCTGGGGCGAAGGCGTCCTGGTGTCATCACTTCCAAGGGACAGCCAGGGCTGTGGGGGGAGCCCGGGGGTCCCAGCTGCTGACACGAGGACCCCAGGCTGGGAGCAGGGTGACAGCCCTCATGCCAGGCAGTGAATGCTTACCACGCAGCCATGCCAAATTCCACCTTGCAATGGCCTCTTTCGGCAGCTGGGGTCACCTGGGGACACGGAGGCGGCTGCTGGCACAGTTCCAGGAACATGGGTGCCCTGGCAGCGAGCAGCGGTGGCATCCCTGGGATGGGCTCTGAGCAGAACTGGATGGGGGATGCGGCAACCGGGAAGTGTCTGGGAGTGGTGTTTGCCCAGGGAGGTTTTGGGCACAGCAGTGTGGGAGAGTTCCACCTCCTAAACCCACAGCGGGCACGGGGAGGCAGCACGTGCATGGGGGACAGTGGCACAGGCATAGGCATGGTGCCTTGAGTTCGGGGACAGCAGCATGTGTGCAGGGGACAGTGGGCATTTGCATGGAGATGGTGGCATGTGTGTATGGGGATGGGTGGCATCTGCATGGGGATAGGTGGCATCTTTATGGTGATGGGTGGCATCTGCATGGGGATAGGTGGCATCTTTATGGTGATGGGTGGCATCTGCATGGGGACAGCTTGTTCCTGTGTGGGAACAGCTGATGTGTGTGCATGGGTCAGCCCAACCACGCACAGAAGTGCCCGGTGCATGCAAGGGACAGCCAGTGCATGCACGGGGACAGCTGCCATAGGCACAGGGACAGCCGAGGAGTGCTCAGGGACAGCCTGGGACACGGATGAAGTACGCACGGCGGCAATGCCGGGGGTGGCTGCCGTGAGAGTGGGGCAGGAGGAATGCCCCCACCCTGGCAGAGAGCTTTGCTGCTCCCCCGGGGCAACGCTGGGTGACGTTGGTGGCTCCAGGAGAAGGGCTTGGTCCCTGCTGCTCGCTGAGGGAGCTGGCACACACCCTGCTTAATGGCGGGTGGGACAGAGCCCGTCCCACGCGAGGCAGAGTCCTCAAGAACTCTCTTCACTTCCAGGTTGGACTTTCACTCCCTGCCCACTCCTCCAGCTCCTCCAGTCCTTTGCCCCCCAACTCCCACCCTGAGCAACCTGCATTGTGCCCCTGCCCTTCTTCATGCCCCTGGCAGTGGGGTGCCCTGTTCCTGGTGGGAACACGCCATGGCACGCCCAAGCTCCTCCTCGGGTGATTTCCCGGTGGGGTGAAGCCGAAGTCCACCAGGCAGGGCTGGGATCCATAGGATGAGCAGGACCATGACACCTGCAAGCTCCTGACCCCTGCCCACTCCCCCAGCCCAAAGGGGCTTCGCAGCCTTGGTGCCTACAGCCAGGGCAGGCCCCGTCTGGCACCCCAGATGCTGATCACTCCTTAATTGCCAGCAAAGCAAATGCGGCCCGGGCTGGCCCCTGCTGAGCTGGAAGGAAGCAGCTTGGCTGCCGATCCCTACCCTGGGTGCACTGCCGGCGGCTCCTTGGGATAATGGATGGGGATGGATGGGGAGGAGCAGCTCAGCCAGTCCGGCCTCAGCTCCTTGGAGTGGCCTCCATGTGTTCTCCAGAGCCATCCACGGCTTCGCTGCTGTCGGCCCAGGCAGCACCAGTGCCCAGCTCCCAGCTCCTTCCAGGCCCCCAGCTCTCCTCCAGGGATCAGCAGCACTTTGCTCACCCCAGCGACTCCATGGCCACATCCTGCCCCACCACGCAGGGCTGCCCCTTCCTCCTGCACCCCAGTACCTCCCAGATGGACGTCTGGGATGGGCCAGTGGGGTGGATCCTGATCCCCAAAGCCTTTTGTCCCCTCTCAGGATCTTGGGAAACTCTTCCCGATGCAGATTCTTAGCCGATAGGATCAAAGGAATTTTGCAACCCGAGGCGGCTGCCTGATTTTTTATCATGTTCCTTGGAAAACCACTTCCCAGCAGGGCTCTTCCCACACCCCAACTCCGACCCTCACAGAGGGTGTCCTGGAGCAGCCTTTGATCCCTGTGGAGATGCCTGATGGAGTCCCACAGCGATCCCAGTGTGAGCCAGAGTGAGCTGCTGCAGCATATGAAGCGCCCCCACGCAGGGACCCCAGCAGAGGAGACTCCAGCTACAGCTCAGGGTCAGGACTCGGGGGCCCCCTTGCACCTCCTCCCCTCTGACCCCAGCTGTAGGTGCTCCTAAACACCTCATTGCCCCCAGACCCTCCCGTCACTCAGCTGCTCTCTCCACAGCCAGCTCCAGCTGCCAGCAGCAGACCCCTTGCACACGGCAGAGGACAAGGAGCCGCCACGGAGCACCACTCTGAGGATGGACCTCGCAGCTTGGATGATCTCTGATGTGGGGCAGGATTGTGGGTCTGGGGGCTTCCAGTGGTGCTCTGGCCACAAACCCTTGCAGAAGCATAAAAAAAAAAAAAAATCCATCAGTGCTGGCTCACTGCCCAGCAGAGCTCGAGGCTTTTAAGGATGGATCCCAGCTCCCAGTAGGAACTGGGCAAATGGGAGGGGTGGCTGCGGATGCGGAGCCCGGAGTGGTGCCCACCCGTCCGTGGGGCATCGGGCACCATCTTGGCAGGGAGGTCCTTCCTGGAAATGTCTGCAGGGTTAAAGGCTGTGGAGAAATGAACTCTTCAAAGGCATGGGAATGGTTGGGATGAAAGGAAATGGGTGGCCAGCGGTTGGGGACATGGCTGCCCTGAGGAGGAGGTGGTGCCTTGGCCAGCAGTGAGGACACCTGGTGGGTTTTAAGGGCTGGGAGTGCCCATCATCAGGGTCCTGAGCTGTTGGGCTCCATCACCCCAGTGCCACCCTGAGCCTCCTGGGTGCCAGGGCTCCCTGCAGATGGCTTATGTAGTGAGCCTCTGGGGACACTGGTGGCCAGGAAGCGAGAGAGGGTTCTGGGTGGGGGTCACTGGGCTGGGGTCTGTCAGCAGAGTATCAGACCTTGGTGTACCAATGAGGTGTCGGGACATGGGGTGGCAATGCCATATCTCAGACCTTGAGGTGTCAATGGGGCACCAAGGCTCTGGGCATCAGTGAGGTGTCAGACCTTGGGGTGTTGCTGGGGCCCAGGCCATGGATATCCAGGCACGGCCATTTGTGATGTAACAGTTGTTGAGCATCCATGGGGATCTGTGGGTATCAATGGGCATCGATGGGTACCCATGAGAGTCAATGGGAGTCACAGGAGATCAGTGAGGACCAATGGGGACCAATGAGGATCGTTGGGGACCGGTGGGAGCCAATGGAGCGTCGCTGTGACCGCCGCCCGGCCCAATCAGCGCCGGGACTCCCGCACGCCGCTTGCCGCGCGGAGGGGCGGGGCACCATGGCCCGGCCACGCCCACTTTCCCTACTCGCTCCTTTCGATTGGTGCCTAACCCAGGCCCATCCTTCACCTTGAACCTATCCGAGCGCCGGAGCGGCGGCGCGGCCAAGCAGGGATTGGCTGCGGGGCCAGGCCAATGGGGGCGCGGCCGCTCCGGCCCATATAAGGCAGCGGCGAGGCGCGGGCAGCGCAGTGCTGAGCGCAGCCGGGGCGGGTGGGGAGCGGCGGGGCCGGTTCGCTGCAGCCTCCCCTCAGGCACCGACCGCGCCTCGCCGCCGCCCCCCGCGGGAAGCAGCCCTCGCAGCTGCCCTGGGTTGCTGCGGTTTGTCTTTTCCCCCTCCTGTTGTTGTCGCTAAGTTCTCCTCCCCACGCGGCGCTTCCGGCTGGTTTCCGGGCCGTTTCCGGGTGACTCGGGCTCCTCTTCCGGCGGTATTTGGGCGGGGAGGGCGATGCTGGCGGCGGCGGCAGGGCCCGCTTCGGGCGGCTCGGAGCAGCGCTTCAGCGTCCTGACCTGGGAGCAGGTGCAGCGGCTGGACCAGATCCTGGGCGAGGCTGTGCCCATCCACGGCCGAGGAAACTTCCCCACGCTCTCCGTAAGGCCCCGCACCATCGTCCAGGTGAGACCCGCTGGGCCCGGGTAGGCCGCGGTGAGGGCCGGGAGATCGGGTGGATGGGCCTAGGGAGGTCGGTGAGGCCCGGCTGGGCCGTGCTGGTCCCCAGGGTTCGGCTTGGCAGGCCCTGCTAGGCCGCGGTGGCCCCCAGGGGATGGTTCGGGTTTGGGGAGGGGGTGGTGCAAACCGGGCCCCGCTGCTGCTTTGGACTCTGCCCTGCTCCTGCGGGGGTCAGGGAGAAAATAAAACTGCTGAGGCAGCGGTAAACGGCCCGCTGGGCCCTGCGCCAGCCGCCCGGGCACCCTCTGCCTGCCCCCTCCCCGAGCCGCCCGCAGCGCTCAGCGCACAGCTCCCGGCCCCTGCGGAGCTGAGCTGGCCGGCCGCGAGTCCTGGAGGGTCTGAGGATGCTCCGGGGGAGGTTTACAAGCCGAGGAACCGGCAGCTGTCGTCCTGGGGGCGCTGGACGCTGGACTGTCCCTGGTTGCCAGTGTTGAGGGTCTCGGTGGGGCTGACTGCTTGTATGGGAGGTGCCTGCTGCATGGTTCCTGTGTTCTGCAGAGCTGTGTAAATCATATAGGACCCTCCTCGGAAGAGGCTTCCCTGAAAAATCAGGTGTTTGAAGTTCGTGCCTGCTCCCTGGAACCGCTGCAGCTTGCAGCATGGGTCCTACTTTGCTTCCTCCCATCCTGTGTTCTTCCTCTCTCTTCTGAGATAATTCGGTGCCCAAAGAGCTGCCACACGCAGGTGGCAGAGACACAGAGGGGTTTGGGGAGCTGCTGGACGTGCGGGGCTCATGCGTTGTAGCAGGCAGTCGTTAGTTTCAAAAGCAGATCAAATGTCACTGTCCTTTGATTCTTGACACACTGACTGTGCTCCCGAACATGCCGAGGCCCTGATCTTGTTCAAGAGCTCCTGTTAGTTTAACCATAAAGTAATAACCCTGCTTAATGTTAAACCAACAATGTAGCTGGAATAAGCTGATGCATATTCATGTTTGGGAGGCGACTTCATTCCTCAGTAATGACTCATCAAATGTAAAATCGGGCATGTTAGCTTCTAATTAGAAAGGCTCTTCACGAAGCTGAAGCTGAGCTGCCTTTCACAACAAACTCAGCAGCAGCATTTCCGAGCCTGGGCTGTGAGAGAAATGTTTTGACTTCAGCCTGGAAAACAGAAAGGTGATGTTTGAAAGGCTCTGCTCTGCAAAAGCCTCGGTTGCTTTCAGATTCCTCGAGTTCCCGCTGCATCTGTTGGGGCCAGAAGTGCTCCATTTTGGCTGCTGAAGCTTTTAGAGTGAGTGACAGAGGAGAGCTGTGGGCAGGGCACTGCCCTTGGGTTGTGCAAGGCCAGTGAGGCTCGGTGCTGGTTAAAGCCCAGCCTGGTGAGGCATCAGATGTTCCACCAGTGACTCCTGCTGGGTTCTCTGAGCAGCCTTGGCTAGTGGGAGGTGTCCTTGCCCGTGGCAGGGGTTTGGACCTGGGCGAGCTTTAAGCTCCCTTCCAAACCAAACCAGTCTGAGTCTATGATTCCAGTGACTGTCTGTCAGAGCTGGTGGAGAGGATGCTGCCACCAGCAACCTGGAAGACACAGTGGCTGAGGGCTGTGCTGCTGCTCCAGCTGTGCTGGCAGCCCCTGCTGTAAGGCTGACTAATGTGAAACAAGTAAGCCAAAAGGCAGGCAGCTATTGAGTGCTTGCTGCTGTTGTGGGAGGTTTGCTGCTGTCAGACTCAATTAGCTGAACCACATGGAACGTGAGGTGCTGTTTTGGGAAGCAGGTCAGCAGCTACCTAACCCTGGAAATATCCAACCCTCTGGGGTGGGGGGGAAGCCCAAATACCTGAAGCCACAGGGATGTGCTTCAAGTTGAGACAGGTTGTCGGGAGCCTGCTGTCCTCAGGGAAGCAGCAGCAGGGCTCTCTGCTCCCGACTCTGCAAGCTGGAGTGGTTTGGGTGATCTGGAACAAGACTGGCTTGAGCAGTTGGGGAATTTTTTTTCTTCCCTCCTTCGGTGATTGCATCTCAACAGGTCTGCCCATGTAAGCCCAGAGGGCTGCAGTAAGCCTGGAGCTTATGGGTCTGAAAGGCTGCACTCTGAAGGTCCTTAAGCAGATGTTCTTTGGGGCTAGGAAATTAATCCTGCAGGAGATCTTCTTGGGAGCTGGGCCTGGCTCTGCATCCAACACCTCTGTGACCTACATCTTGTCTCTCTAAGCCTAATGGCACAGAACTCTGCTCCACAAGTGGTGCTGGGGCTGTGCCTGGGGTGAGTGACTCTGCTGACTGATCAGCTGGCAGCAAATCCTCACTTGGAACTCCCCAGGATCAACTGAGTGATGTTTGTTCTATATGGGGGAATAACCCTGGGGCTCTTCTAGGAGCAAATTGAATTTTCAGGCTATCAGCCTTGGGAAACAGCTGGGTTGGATGTGCTGGGGGGGACTTGGGACTTCCGATGGTGAGTGGCTCACTGGTTAACTGTTGCCTGGCATGTGACTGTCACCATTCAGCTGGCAAAGAGCCCGGGCACACTTCTAGTCTGAGCAGTAGTGGCTCATGTCAGAGAGCAGCAGGGAACACAGCAGCAGAGAAACTGCATCCTGAAGGTTAACGACCTCCAAGCTCAGACTTGTTCATCAGTTTGCACCTAGGTATCTTCTGGTTGTGAGGGCACCTGGAGGCACCAGAGCCTCACTGGTGTGGCCTTCAGCTTGCTCACTGAGAGGTCTGTGATGTGCTGAGGGTCGTGTGCTGCAGTCCCTCCCCTCCTAGGTGGAGGTTCTTCTGAACAAAGCTTGTGCAGGGGCAGCTCCAGAGCTGCTGAGACTCATGGAGCTGCAATGCTCTGATGTCACCCAGAGCTGTCAGCTCAGGAAGGTGTCAGCCAAGGAGGGGTTGGCCCCTCTGAGGTTTTGAGTCTCAGTGGGACAGCCTTGCAGGGCTGCACAGCCTGGTCAGACTGGCTTACAGTGCTGCCATTTATCCACTTTATCCTGAGCTTGAGCTCTTTCAAGCTGTAGCCTTGCTCCAAGCACTGGGTGAGCTGGGACTCGGGACACCAGGTAATTGCTGGAGAGGAACATGAAAGCAGGATGAGAAGGGAAGAGCCTCTGGTGGAAGGTGTGAGCTTTATCTTCTTGGGATCTTGGAGCTCAGTTAAACTCAAATTATAAGCTGGTGTCCAGCTGGTTCACTTCATGGTCTTGGGGTTACTTCAGCCTCTTACATGTTAGGTAATCAGGCAAATGATTCAGCTCCACTCAGCTGAACAAAGCTCTGGAGGTACCAGTGGGTGTGCCAGGCCTGAGCAGGCAGCACTGAAATCTCTGGAGTAACACCCTGAAGATGAAAGCTGCCTCCTGTGCTTGATAGGATGCCAAGGGCAGCACCAAGCTCTGACACACTGGAAATTGTTAGGGTACACTTACAAGTCAGGACAGGACCCAGCCAGGCTGGGGCTGCTGAGTGCCTCTGACATCTTGATCTGCCTTTAATGCATCTTGACAGGCGAAGAGGATGGCCAAGGGGAGAGAGCAGCCCTGATGAAATCAGCAGGGACTGCTGCAGACTGGCATTTGGAGGCCTCTGGTCTGACTGGCCTCAGCTTGATGGCTGGAAGGGCTGGTTGCAGCTATGGGGGCTGGAGGGGGGCAGAGACCACCCCAAGTGGTTTCCAAGCTCTGTGCTTTGGTGGAGGAGGAAGGGCTCAGCAAAGAGCTGCCAGCACAGCAGGAGCAGCCGCTCCTGTGCAGAGTCCTCTAGTGCAAGGGAAGAGCCTTTCCGAAGTGCCCTGTTCCCCATGGGTTGCTTTGCCTTTCCCTGTCTCACGGCAGGGAGTGGCTCCTTCTGTGGCCAGGCTGGTCCAGCAGTGGCTTCCTGCTCCTGAGTGGTGTCTGTGTTGCAGGTGGTCCGCAGCCGGCTGGAGCAGAAGGGGGTGGCAGTGCACAACGTGCGGCTGAACGGCTCCGCTGCCAGCCACGTGCTGCACCAGGACAGTGGCCTGGGCTACAAGGACCTGGACCTCATCTTCGGCGTGCACCTGAAGAGCGAAGAGGTCTTCCAGCTGGTGAAGGATGTGGTCATGGACTGCCTGCTGGACTTCCTCCCAGAGGGCGTCAACAAGGACAAGATCACCCCCATGACGCTGAAGGAGGCCTACGTGCAGAAGCTGGTGAAGGTCTGCAACGAGAGCGACCGCTGGAGCCTCATCTCCCTCTCCAACAACAGCGGCAAGAACGTGGAGCTCAAGTTCGTGGACACCCTGCGGCGGCAGTTCGAGTTCAGTGTGGACTCCTTCCAGATCATCCTGGACTCCCTCCTGCTCTTCGGGGAGTGCTCCGAGAACCCCATGGCCGAGAACTTCCACCCCACGGTCACCGGGGAGAGCATGTACGGCAACTTCGAGGAGGCCATGGAGCACCTCCGCAGCAGGGTCATCGCCACCAGGAACCCCGAGGAGATCCGAGGCGGGGGGCTGCTGAAGTACTGCAACCTGCTGGTGCGGGGCTTCAAGCCGCGCTCGGAGGTGGAGATGAAGGCGCTGCAGCGGTACATGTGCTCCAGGTTCTTCATCGACTTCTCAGACATCGGCGAGCAGCAGCGCAAGCTGGAGTGCTACCTGCAGAGCCACTTCGTGGGCATGGAGGGCAAAAGGTATGACTATCTGATGACCCTGCACAGGGTGGTCAATGAGAGCACAGTATGCCTCATGGGACATGAGAGGAGGCAGACCCTGAACCTCATTGCCATGCTGGCCGTGCGGGTCCTGGCTGAGCAGAACATCATCCCCACGGTCACAAACGTTACCTGCTTCTACCAGCCAGCTCCTTACGTCAGCGAGATAAACTTCAACTACTACATCACCCACGTGCAGCCCTTCCTGCCCTGCAACCAGCCCTATCCAACGTGGCTGCCCTGTAACTGAGCCAGGGGCTGACCTCTACCAAGGTATTTCCTTGCCTTGGGGAGCGGGAAGGGTGGGGAGGGTGTGCAAAAAAAGAGAGAAAAGACAAAAAAAAACCAAAACCCAAAAGACACAAAAGAAAAAAAAAGGACAAAAGAAACCTTCCTGGAGCTGCAACGAAAGGAAACTTCCTGGACTCTTGCTTGAGTGTCTCGTTCCTGGGGTGGCTGGGACAAGCCCCATCCGCTGTACACTGTGATGGGAAGTGCAGTGGGATGGAGCCTGGATGCACCTGGACCTTTGTTGGGAAGATTCGATCGTTTGTGGAATTCTGGAGGCAATGGGGGGGAGGTGGGGAGGGCTGGGGAGGGGGTGTGTGTGTGAGGGGAGATTGTAGAATTACACTAAGGTAGAGCTGCACTGCCCTGGAAGGGGTCTGAACTGGTTGGAGTTTCAGTGTGGGAGGTGTTGGAGGTGTGCAGATCTGTGCTTCCTGAGGAGAGAAGCCAGAGTGGCTAAATTCCTTCAAAGGACCAAAGAATCCTGTTAAGTGCCTGTAACAAACACAACTGTACTGTAACCCTCAGCATCTGCTCTGCAGGGGCCAACATCCCAAGAGCCTGAGTGGGAAGTGTCCCGAGAGGAAAAAAATGTTTCTGTTGGGTTTTTTGGGGGTGGGTTGGGGACAGGGAGGGTCTTAAGATCATTTCTAGTGACCTGGCTGAAGCAGGTTCTGCCTGAGGTGTTTTGGACATGGCTTTGGCTGCCTGGGAAGGACCAGCTGTAGCAAATAGCTGTCAGAGCAGAGTTGGAGCAGCAGGGGTGGGCTGTGGATTCCTAAGGAAAAGGAAAAAAAAAAAAAAAAAGGAAAAAAAGGTGTGTGGGGGAGAGCATGGTGGGAAAAGCTCTGGAGCAAAGGCAGCAGGGGCCCACAGCTGAGGTTACTCAAGCTCCCAAGTCTGCAGTGCCAAAGTGTAGCTGTGCACAGCAGTGCTGAGGCAGAGGATATGCCCAGGAGCCTGCCCCAGGCTTCTGAACCCAGTCCTGTATTTTCTAGGGGAATTTGAGCTGCTGCTCACTTTGGTGGTTTTTTTTTTTTTTTGGCATGCAGTGTGGGCTGTAATGCACAAAGCCGGAGGCCAGCTGAGATAACCTGGGGAGCTGAGGCTTGGGACACAAACCAATTAGCTCCCTGGTCAGGTTTCTCCAGTTGCCTCTGTGCTGAGGGTTGTTGGTGGCCCTTGTGTCCTCTTGGGGAGATGGGGCAGAGCTCCTCCAGCCTCCCTGGCTGGGGGTCTTGCCCCAGCCCTCAGTCAGGTCCTATCTTCACCAGCAGCCTGGTTGCAGCTGTGTGATCCAAACTGTGAGCCACAGAGCATCTGACATTCATCCTCTAGCCAGAAATGGAGCTTGGGGGGGTGGGGAGGGGAGGTTGTACAGAAGTCAGTTTGCCTTAGGAGAAAGTTTTGTGTCCTTGACAAACCCTCTGGTGTCCTGAGGGCTTTGGCTTAATCCAGGGTGGCTTTGGAGTCCTCGGGTGTCTGGAGCTCAGTGTTTGCTGAGATGCCAGGATTGCTGTGCCACTTCTTCCCAGACACTATCTCAGAGCTGACCTGTGCATGGGGCAGAGGTGGGCAGGCAAGCAGACACCCCCCCAGAGGTGCTGCTGCCAGGGATGCTGTGCTTGAGCATCTTGAACTTGGGGGGTTTGTTGGGGTTGTTGTGTGACACCTGTACCAGCTGGGCAGTTGGAATGCTCTAATAAAGACTAGATCCTTGGAATGTGCAGAGCCAGCTCTGGAACCTTCTTTGGGCTGGGGGCAATGTGGAGTTGGGAGTAAGGGGGTGTGGGGTTGGGAGCCATTTTGGGGCTCTTGCACTTAACCTGAACTAACCAGTTTGGAATTGGTCCAGCTTTGCTTCCTGCGCAGGCAGAACCGAAGCAGTGGCACTAACCAGATAGACCTGACATCAGTTAGACCTAGCTTAACTAACTCTCCCTGCAGAGCAGCTTTTGCCTTCATGGGCAGGGCTGGTGTGGAGGCTCAGCTGCAGCCCAGTAACTCCCCTCTGCCCAGAGCCTAAATCCCTCTGGTGGGAGCTTGAATTTTTTTTTTTTCTCCAGTGCAAGGTAAAAGTGGTTAAGGGCTGCTGGGGGAGATCCTGTGTGCCACCTGCACAGCTTCAAGGGAAGAGGAGTTGAATTCTTGCATTCTAAAGCCCAGCTGAGCACAGGTGGTGTGGCCTGTTCTGACAGGCTGCTGACCCTCTGCCCACAGATCCAAACAGATTCCCTCCTTCCCTTTTGAAGATGTCCAAACGATTCCCTACAGCCAACAGCTCAGAAGGGGCAGCTGCCCTGGAGATTGCACTTTTGGTTTGTGGAGTGTGTGTGGTGGCAGCTCTGACTGGGGTGAGCCTGAACTGTTTCCAGCCCTTGCAGTGGTGCTGTGCTGCCTCCCGGGAGGGGCCGTGGGGCGATTCCGGGAGCTACCCTCGGGTTTGTTTTAAATGTCTCTTTCCTACACCTGTACCACTTTGTCATGCCATGGCTTGACAGACTCACTAGATTCTTTAGAATCTGTTACCAATAAATACAGTGTATTCAACCCTCTGCCTCTGCTTCTCTGTCTGCTCTGCCCTGACCCAGCCTATGGACCAACTCCTCACCTGGAGTGGGCTGAGCTGGGATCCAGGTGCTGGTCCTGGCTGAACATTACTGGGACCCCAGGCTGCTTGGTCCCTCGAAGCAGCCAGAGGTGCCCGGGGTGGTGGGGGTGTAAGCTGCTGGCAGACAGCTCTGGCAGGTCTCTATTTATAACCCTGTTCTTTGGTGCTGGGCAGCTCCTCCTTGCCTGCGGCTACTCGAGTTGCTGCGGCGGGAGGGTGGCAGTGGGGAGCAGAGAGCCCTGCTCGTTGTGGTGGTGTTGGGAGGCTCTGGCTGATGGCTTTTCATGGCTTTGTTCTTTGCTGGTGGTCGTGAACAGCACAGAGTTGCTGGAGTGGTTAAGATCTGCCCGATGTGTGTGGCTGGCCCAGCTGCAGGGCAGCTCCTCTGGGAAGGAGGAGTCTGAGAGGCTCTGAATGGTTTTTCTCCCAGCAAAGCTTGGATCTGCTGCTGTTCAGGCCAGGGATGCCTGGGAGCTGCCTGCATCTGGGTGCAGGCTCTTCTAGCTCTGGCTGCCCTCCAGCCTAAGATGAAGCTTCACTTTCCCTTGCCTGGGCTGCAGGCAGCTCTGGTTCCACTGCAGCAGTGGAGCTGACCAGGTGCCAGTCCCCTTTGGGGCAAACTCCCTGGCTCTGTGTCTCCAAATGTTCACAGCCTGGAGCCAAACCTCCCTCTGACAACTGCTCTGGGTTGTTCTTGCTGGGTTGGCACCAGGTGAGATGGTGTCCCTGTCACCTGCTCCATCAGGACTCTGCTCTTGCAGAGCTGATTCTTCTCTCAGCCCCTTGGCAGGGAGATAGATGCTCGGCTGCTGCTGGCGTTCAGCAAGCTGCTGCCTTCCCTGAACGTGTCTCACGTCTGGGAGCGGCTCTGAAATAGCTGCCTGGCTCATCAGCTGCCTCCTCAGTGCCAGTGCCTGGTGCTGCCATGGCTGCTGATGCTCTGAATAAGCTGCCTCTGGATTTGTGACCCTGAGCAGAGCAGCAAAAGCCCTGACAGTCGCTGGTCATTGTTGGAGCGGATCAGGCCGTACAAAGGGATGGTGGTGGAAAGTACTGGTGGTGATCAGAAAGGAGCTATCAATGTTTACCACTCAGATTTGGATCCCTCTTTTGTTAGCTGTCAATTAAAAAAAAAAAAAAAAAACCAAAAAACAACAAACCAACCCCAAACTCTGTTTTCTGACAGCCTGGAGTCTCTTCTTTGGTGCATTTTGGGCAGAGGGTGATGAACAGGGCAGGATGTGCCCAAGGTGCTGGTGGATGAGGTTTGGGTGCTGCTAGTGTGTGCTGAGTGCTGCTCTCAGCCCTGCCTCTAGAGCTTTGCTCCCAGGCAGGACGTGGAAGGTGGCAGTGGCTCTGCCCCAGCTCTCTCTATATTTAGAGCCTGGTCTGCTGCCCATGGCAGACTGGTCTGGGTTGTGCTGGCAGTGCCCAGCTCAGCTAACCGCGGTCAGGAGTGGAGGAGCCCACGCTGCAGTCTGTGTGTGGGCACAGCACGTGCCCAGCAGCACCTCGGCAGAGCTGGGAGGGGAACAGTGCCCTCAGAGATGCCTGAGCTCAGGGTGCCACCAGACCGTGTCCAGGGTGTGCAATGCAGCACTCCCGGCTGCAGCCCTGCCCGCGGCAGCTTTTCTCCTGGCTGAGCTCCAACAGCGCTGCCGCGGCAGGAGCTGCTCTCGGCCTCCGGGCTGCAAGCAGCATCTTGCTCCAACCTACTGCTTTCAGCTGCCCTTCAGCTGTCAGCTCTGTGCTGGGGCTGGCACCATCTGTATGCAGGCAGGCAGCTAGACCCAGCCTGGCATTCAGAGTCTGGCTCAGCCTGTCTGGTGAGGGGAGCAGCGTCCCTGCCTGCCTGCCTGCCTCCTCCTCAGTAGCCGCTGGTGGTAGCTGTGCCATCCGAGCTCAAACGGCAGGAGCAGCCTGGCCCCGCAGCTCCCCTTGCCATTTATAGCCGTGTCTGGGCTCTCCGGCACTCGCACCCTGCCGCTGCCAAGCACGACACAAATGCTCCATTGATAGGGACGTGCCAGAGGGCAGCTGGCTCCTGCTGTGGGACTGGGATGGAGCTGAGCTGCTGGGGGATGGCACAAGCTTGGTTCCTTTTGCCGTGTGCCTGAGGCTGGGAAGCAGCTGAGCCGTGGGGTGAAGGCTGATGGTGAGAAGCTGCAGGGTGCAGCTTGAGCTCTGTCGCTGAGCCTCTCCTGTCTGATCTCCATGCCCTGGCTGCTGGAAGTTCTGATTCAGCCTTTCGTGTGCCAAGCAGGATTTCAGCTCGGGTTAGAGCTGGTTTAGAGGCAGGAAAGTGTGCACCTGAAGGTGCAGCTGCTCTGTGTCTGCAGCCTCCAGCTGTTGCACAACTGGGCCATCACGTGGGCCAGGGATGAGTTGTCCTTGCACCCCCCAGCCCACTGCACGTCCTTCCAGCCATGCCACAGGGAATCAATGGCATTTCCAGGAGAGAAGAGGGCTGGTGGGCGGCAGTGTGGCTTGGAGGCAGGCGCTGGGCAGGAGCGGTGCCAGGCAGGCACGGGGCCATGTCTCACCTCTTATCTCTGCCCTGCAAGCCAGCACACGCAGCGCCAGGAGCTCCCCTCCTGTTGCCAGGCTGCTGTAGCCTTTCCCAGCTCTCAGAAAGAGAGCCAGGGTTCTCTTTGGTGACTGATGGAGCCACCTCACAGAACCACAGTGTGCCAGGCTGGAAGGGCCCTCAAGGATCCTCTGCTCCAGCCTCTCTAGGTGATGGTGTGGTTGAAAGCAGCTGGCACAGCACCCTGGCAAGCTGAGCCTGCAAACTGCCCGGTGCAAGGCAATCCACTGCTGCCCTCGGGAGATGGTTCTAGTGTCTGTCTGTGCTCATGGGGAAACATTTTCTTCTGAAGTCCAATAGAATGCCCCCAGCAGGACCTTGTCCCCATCACCCCTTGTCTTCTCCATGGCACTGCTTGTCCAAAGGGAGTCTCCATCCTCCTGGCAGCCTCCCCGTCCTGCCCATGGTGGCAAGGCCTCCCCTAAGCCTTTGGGGCAGCTCTGTGTAGAGCTGTTTGGGGCTCAGCTGCCAGCAGCAGGGTGATTCCTCGTTGTCCTTCCCTGTGACACTGCAGCACATTCACCCTCCTTATCTCCCAGCCCCAGCCGGAGCAGTTCCACCCTGCCGGCAGCGAAGAAGCCACCGAGCAGCTCCTTCCTCAGGCTGTTTGTGTGGCCTACATTTCTGCCTTGTAATCCAAGGAGGGGCTGGGTGCAGGACACCCCTGCAGCCCTGCTCCCGCAGCAGCAGCCTGGCGTGGCTGGAACTGGTGATTACCTTAAGCATCCCTCTCCTGAGCTGCAATTAGAGGCTGCTTGGGCTTGAAATCCGCGTGGCCAGGTCCTGACTCACAGCTGCTGCTGCCCTGGGCAGTGCTGCCTGCATTCCTGCCAGGCTGGACACAGGTTAACCACCCTGCCTCAGCTGGTACCCGTGGAACGTGTTGAGCCAGTTCCTGTCCCTGCTGCTCTTCCTCCTCTTCCCCTAGACCATCCCTTCATACTCCTGAGCCCAAAGACTGAGCATCAGGGTGCAAACCCCCCCTCACAGAAGGCTTTTTTGCTGCCACAATGAGGCTTGGAAGGAATCAATCCCTGAAAATCCTGGCCCCATCCTCTTGCCCCCAGCCCTTCAGCTCTTACTGAGCAGATCCCTCTGGGGCAGCTCTTCTCCAGGCTCAGCAGCCCCAAGGGCTCTCAGCCTTTGCTCCTCACATCTTCCATGGAGGAGATTCATAGAATCAGGGAATGGGTTGGGTTGGGAGGGACCTTAAAGCTCATCCAGTCCCAACCGCTGCCATGGGCAGGGACACCTCCACCAGCCCAGGTTGCTCAAGACCTCATTCAGCCTGGAACACATCCAGGGAGGGGACAGCCACAGCCTCCCCGGGCAGCCTATGCCAGTGTCTGCCCACCCTCACTCTGAGGAATTTCTTCCTCGTCTTCAGTCCCAATCTGCCCTCTTCAAGCTCCAATCCCCCAGAAACCTGCCCTGGTTCAGATTTTATCAGGATCCCAGCACTGCCATCCTGGGCTGGCTCAAACACCCTGACTGTGGGTGCCGAGTGCAGGAGGGTCTTAGTCCTTCCCCGTGGTGACAGCCACTTGTGGGGACCTGCAGAGCATGTGTGGCCTTCCCTGTGGCACCGAGGCTTGTCGCAGGGGCAGCTGTGGGCTTTGTGTCCTGTCCTCCCACAGTGGGCACCCATTGGAGCCAGCTGCTCGCTTGGGGCTGGGCACTGCAGTTCCAACTCATGCTCGGCGGGCACAGGGCACCGTGACTAAGCAACATCCTCACCTCTAGCCCACGTCAGGAGTGACCTAAGCCTGGGAGGTGCTGGGTGCCCTCCACCTCCCATTAATGCCCAGGGAGCTGGAGATGGGCAGCGCGGCTAATAGCAGTAATTGCTCGGTGGTTAATTAGCTGATGAGTTGCTCTCCCCTGGCAGGCTGCCTCAGGGCCAGCCTCAGCTCAGCCACCCTGAGGCCATCCTGGGCTGCACAGGGGAGCCAGGAGAGACCCCAGGGTCAAGCTCTGTTCCCCAGCCAGCTCCCAGTTGAACGAACCATGGTTTCTACAGTGCCAAATCCAAATCCAACTTCTCTGCCATCCCTTCAGTTCTTTGTCTCCAAGCAGCTCTTTCTTTGCTCCTTGGGATAGGAAGAGTAAAAGATATTCATAGAACCACCTGGTTGGAAAATTCCTTAAGATCCTCAAGAACAGGCTGCCCAGGGAGGTGGTGGAGCGCCCCATCCCTGGAGGCATTCAAGGAACCTGTGGCCATGGCACTTGGGGCCATGGTTTGGTGGCCACGGTGGTGCTGGGCTAATGGCTGGACTGAGTCTGAGATCTTTTCCAGCCCAGACAGCTGTGTGATTCTAGGCCCTCACAATCCCAGGTAAGTCCAAACCCACCAGCAGCTGGGAAGAGTCAGCTCCTGCCTCTGGGCAAGCTGCCGGCAAACGCTGCCAGCTCCAACGTGCTGGCAGCTGGGAGGTGCCACCAGGGCTGGGCTGGAGAGTCCATCTGCCCTGGAGCAGCTGGTGGGGTTCAGCCCACGCCAAGGCAGCCGTTGGCAGGTGAGGGTCCTGCAGGGTGTTTGGGTGCTGCAGGGTGTTTGGGTGCTGGGGCTTGTGTCTGCGGCAGGCCAGGAGCTGCTCTGCTCCTCAGCTCAGGGCACAGCGAAGGCTCCCAGCTCCTGCACATTGCATGGGTGGCAGGAAACAAGGCAGGAAGGGAGGAAGTCAGGAAGGCAGGAAGGGAGGAAGGTTCATCCCACAGCAGTTGTCACTCCCCTAAACCTTGGAAAGCCAGGATTATCCTATAATTGAGGAAATCCACCCTCTCATTAGCCCCATCGCTGCCTGCTGCCTCCTTCCCTTTCCTGATTTCTTCTTAGGGGGGTGCCCACTGCTGCCTTCGACCCTCAGCAAAGGTCCCACCACCCCTGCCTGGGTCTGGGGAGCCTGGCAAGCTGCTGGGGTGGCCAAAGGGCTTTTCCCAACCACCAGCTTGTGCTGCCAAGGGCTGTGGGATCCAAGGTGCTGAGCTGGGTGGTTTTTTCCTCTCTGCTCCAGCTGCAGGCGGCTGCCTGTGTTTGCCTCCAGGCTGCTTTAGGGTGAAGCTTAATCCTCTGCACAAGGTTTGCTCCTCGGTGGAGCTGCCAGCAGGAGCCTGCTCCTCCCTGAAGCCCCCCCAGAGGAGTGTGGTCAGTGCTGAACACAGCCTTTGCACAGCAACTCCTGCATCCCGTGCCAGGACATCCCTCAGGAGCAGGGAACGGACTGTCCTCTGGCACTAACTGTGCCAGGACTGAGTATGCCTGTAAACGACTCAGATCCAAGCCCAGCTTCACCAGTGAGTTCCAGATGTGGCACATCTGCCTAGGAGGAAAGCTGTGCTGGGCTCTCCTGGAATCGTCATCCTCCTCCTGATGCTTCCTGCTCATTTCATGGCAAGGGAAAGAGCCCCGAACTCTGCCAGCCCCAAACTCTACTGGACCCAAACTCTACTGGACCCAAACTCTGCCAGCCCCAAACTTTGCCAGCCTGTGGTTTCTTCCCAGGCATGGTGGTGGTAGGGGTGGATGTGCTGCCCTTGCCCATGCAGAGAGAGCACCCAGACCTGGGAGAGCAGCTGGGGTGCAGGGGACCTGGGGAGGGGTGCTGGAGGAGGGGTGCTGGGGAAGGGGTGCTGGGGAGGGGCTGTCCCTCCAGCCCTGAGCAGAGCCTGGCCCTGCCTGCTGGTGGCTGCATGGCTGGGAGCTGGGCCAGCTCGATAAGCCCTGCATGGCTGGGCTAGGCCAGGCTCTAGGGGCCACTTCCAGGGAAAACTTGGCTGTGGGAGCAGGCAGCAGGGAAGAGCAGCAGGGTGGTTTCCCCTGGCACAGCAGGGCACTGGCTGGGGTCTCCCTCAAGCCAGCCATGCCCTCAGCCAGGCTTTCCAGGGTGTGAACAGGCTGGGCAGATCCATCAGGAAGGATGAGGAGATGCCCTGTGTGAGCACTTGGTGAGGGTTTCAAGGTGCACAGTGTGGGGAGGGCTCTCAGCAGCTGGCAGCCCCCAGGGGCTGTGCTGAGCCCTGGCTCTGGCTCACACTGCAGCTCGTAGGGAACTTGAAATGCCAGGCTTGGTTCAGCCAGCTCCGTGTCCTGGTGTGAAGGTGCCATGTGGCAGAGCCCAAATGCCAGCACAAGGTGTTCACAGAACCCCCATGGAATGGTTTGGGTGGGAAGGGACCTTCAAAGCTCATCCAGTTCCAACCTCCTGCCATGGGCAGGGTCATCTCCCACCAGCCCAGGTTGCTCAAGGCCTCATCCAGCCTGGCCTTGAACACTGCCAGGGATGAGGCATTCAGAACTTCTCTGGCCATTGGAAAGGGACACTGAGCATGGCTGAGCCCAGCACACCCTTGAGTTGCATCCCACCTGCCCCCTGGCTCCATCTGGGCAGAGCTGCTGCCCACACCTTGTCCTCCAGTGCCTGAGGCTTGCATCATCCCAGTGGGGATTGCTTTATTCAGCCGTGCCAGAGGGGCTGAGTGGCACAGGTGCCACCAGCCTGCTGTCACACCAGGACCACCCAGGCAAGCAGGACAGCCTGGAGCAGGGTGCCAGTGGAGATGCCAAGGGACCATCACCCTCCCAGCGCAGACAGGGTGGCTTTGGGAGTCCTCATGCCATGTGCCACACCCAGGGGAGACCTTTTAATTGTCCCCTCACAGCACACAGGCTGGCAACAGGAGGTGATGAGGAGAGGGAAGCTTCGTGGTGCCCACTGCCCAGGGAGTCCTCTCCAGCCAATGCCGCTGGGGCTGGCAGAGCAGGGCAGGGTCAGTGCGTGCCCGGCGGCACTCGGCACACGTCCTGCTTGTGATAAGGCCACCAGAGATAAGGGCCTGGCTGTCCCCGTGCCCTGTGCTGTGCTCCAGCCTGCTCCCTTGGCCCTGGGCTGGGGGGGGGGGGTCAGATCCAGCCCTTGCCCTCCCTTTTCAGCTGCTCCGAGCCCCTCTGGGCAGCTCTGGGCAAGCTGAGGGCTGTGTCCTGCTCCAGGACCACTCAAAGCCACTGACTGCAGGTGGTGCATGGACTGAGGAGGAGATGTGGGTGCCCACTGTCACCTGGGCTCACAGGTTGGCATGGTATGGCCTAGGGCTGGGGCTACCTTGTGTGAGGCTCATGCTGGAGAGAATCATGGAGTGGTTGAGTGACCCTTACAAGTCACCCAGTCCAACCCCTGCACTCAGCAGGGACATCCCCAACCAGAGCAGGCTGCTCAGAGCCCCAAACCACCTCACCCAGGATGGTTCCAGCCATGAGGCAGCTCCCACCTCTCTGGGCAACCTGGCACAGGCTCTCCCCACCCTCAGTGCTGAACATTTTTCCCTTTTCTCCAGTCTCAATCTCCCTCTTTCAGTTCAAACCATCCGCCCTTAGCCTGTCTCAACAGGCCCTGCTCAAATCTCTGTCCCCAGCTTTCCACTCACTCCTCAAAGCACTGAGAGGCCCCCAAAAGGTCTCCCTGCAGCCTTCTCCTCTCCAGGCTGAACAACCCCAACTCTTACCCTGCAGAAGCTGGGTCCTGCCTCACAGTGACAGCTGTGAACCTCCCCACCAGGGTCCTTCTTCTCCAGCGCAAACGCAAAGCTTCACTTTGGCCAAAATTTTGGCAGCAAGGGGAGATTTGAGCTTAAAATTCTGGGCTGGAGGTGGAGTGGGCTATGAGGGCTTGGAGAGTTCTGTCCTTGGTAGCCCATTGGGCATCCTGGACTTAACTTCAGGACGTTTCCAGGCTTCGAGCTCGGAGCAGCTCTGTGGTTCAGCAATTGCTTCACACTTCCCTTCTCAGGTGGAGGATAGACTACAAAGCTTTTGGGAAGGAGAGGAGTGGGGAACACACACACACCTAGGATCCACTTCAGGGGGACTTTGGTGGGCTGCGCTGAGCTCTGTGGGGCTCGCCCGGCAGCAGGGAGCAGCTCCCCCCGCGGCGAGCAGCAGGGACCTGATCCAAAACCTTCGCAGGGAATTTTTCCGTCGGCCGCGCTGGGCTGTAGATCAAACCTTGGGTGACCTGCGGGGCTGACAAAGGCAGAATGGACCCTTGGGGTTTGTTTAATGTCCTCGGGACTGGGAAGGGACGTTCCTGGTCTCCAGAGCTGCCTTTGTTCCCGGGTCGGGCACTGTAGCGCGGAGCCCCAGCGGCGGGTGCGCTGCCCTGGGCTTTCGGCTCGGCCCTCGGGCGGGCAGATGAAAGCTGTTGGCTCTTGGTGCTTTCAAGGATTTGCGGTGATTTTAGGACTCTGCAGGTGCTGCAGGGTCTGTTCTCCAGGACTGCACCCCAGGATGCAGAGGGAGAGATGGGGATGCAATGCCCTCGTCTCCCCGGGGTGGAGGCGAGAGGACCACCCCCCATGGAAGGCTGGAACAGGAGCCACTCTCAGCTCTCACAAGGTTCCTGTGCCCTACAGCCCAGCCCAGCAGGAGATGGTGCCAAGACAGGGGCTGGCAGCACCCAAATCTCACCATCAAGACTCCCCTGGTGCGAGAGAGGATGGGTGCAGGAGAGTGGTGCTGGTGAGTTTCAGTTTCCTCTCTCTGTCCTGCCACCAATTCCTGCAGCAAGACCTGGCAGTGCCCTTGCTGCAGACAAGTTGGATGTGCTCAGCCATGGCAAAGCAGCCTGTGGCTGAGCCACCCCCAAGCCTGGCAGGCCACAGACACCCAAAGCTTCCACATCCTCCTTCCCAGCAAAACCAGGGTACAGCTTCACTGTGAGCCCCTTGGCTCCACCACAGCATTGTCTGCAGCTTTGCTGAGCCCCTGCCCACAGCCCCTGCCCACTGTAGCCATGGGCAGCCCCTTGGCAGCCAACACACAGGAGGTGGCAGAGGCCACAGCTCTTGCTCCGGGTGGTTGTTTTGCCCCTCAGGGAGGGGTTATCAGGGCAGCCACCTTTTTCCAGTCAGGACAACAGCTGAGTGGCAGCACAAGGACGTGGCAGGTCCCTGGGGCTGGAGGGGCCCTGGGGACAGGGGTGTGGCTTTGTCTTTCACAAGGGAAAGGACAAAAAACAAGCAGGGAAATTCCAGTGTCTCCTGCAGCCGTGGGAGTCCTGCTGGCACCAGCAAAACTTTCCATGGAAATGGGTGGCACCAGAGATAAAACCTCACCTCTGGGACACACCAGGGTGGCACACCTTGTCCCGTGTCCTCCAGGTGCTGTTTGGGCACGCAGGAGACCACAGGCCACCACTCGTGTGGGTGGGAATGACTTCATGGTGTCCCTTGCTGGGAATGGGCACCCAGGAGGTAGAACAGCATCTCCTGGTGATGTTGGATGTCCTCTCTGGGGCAAAGCTGCTGGGTTGGTTGTTGGTTGGGTTGCTGATGGGCAACAGTCTCTCCTCATCCTCAGGGAGCTGGTGCCAGCAGGGACTGTTGTATGATCTTGCTGGCAGCCTCCTTCATCCCCCACCATGCCCTTTTCCATTGCAACTCCTGCCAAAGCTCTGCAAATCCAGTTTGTGTCACTGGAAGTGCTACCACCTCGCCCAACCATGTGTCCTCACCACCTTGGCATCTCTTGTCTTGGGGCTGGTGTGTGGCAGGAAGGAGAGAATGGGATGGGAAAACTGCTCCTGGCTTGGCTGCTGCCAGAAGGCTGCTCTGTGCCAGCGCCGGGGACAGGCTGAGCAGGGCCTGCTGGGGCAGGGTGAGGGGGGGTGGTCTGAACTCCAAGAGGGAGATTCAGGCTGGAGAGAAGGGAGAAATGTTCAGCACTGAGGGTGGAGAGAGCCTGTGCCAGGTTGCCCAGAGAGGTGGTAGCGGCCCCATGGCCGGAACCATCCCAGGTCAGGCTGTTTGGGGCTCTGAGCAGCCTGCTCTGGCTGGGGACGTCCCTTGTGACATCACAGTGCTTGGACTAGAAGAGCTTGGAAGATCCTTTCCCACCCAACCCCTGCTGCCTGTCTCTGACGCTGGGATGGCAAACAGGCACCACCCCACAGCCGGGATGTGATGCCCACCCCGGGGGAGCTGCGGTCCCACAGCCATCCTTGGCCACCGTGCTGCTGCCAGCCCCTGTCCCTGCGTGTCCCTGCGGTGCTATTTTTCCTGGCAGCCCCCAGGCAGGAATGTTTGCCGCTGCCCAGCCGGCGTGGAGGCAGGAATTGCTGGAATAGCGACAGGCTGAGTAACAGCACTAACTTTATTCTCCCGAACAAAGCGCAGTGTCCCTGCCGCCAGCGCTGCTCCGGCTCCCGGCGCGGCAGAGGCCAGGGCTGGGGAGCGCGGGCAGAGCCAGAAATGCTGCTGCCACGGGGGCCCCTGCCCCAGATTCCTGCCTTGAACCCCAGATTCCTGCCCTGAACCCCTTCGGCCGTGCCCAACACAAACTCCTCTCCTGCTGCCCGCTGGCCAGAAGTGCATTTCTGGGAGCAGAGAGGGGCACGGAGGGGCTGAGGGTTCCCTCTGACAGCTTCAAGCAGCTTCCCAGGGCTCTTCTCTTGGGAGCTGGAGTCGATGATCTCCGGAGGTCCCCTCCAACCTCTACTATTCTATGATTCCATGATTCCCTCATCACATCTTTTAGGATGTTGGGAGGGGTGGAGGTGGTTGAGCCCACCACAGGTACCCAACAGCCCTGAGCACCCTAAATGTCTCTCCCACACTCCCTGCACTCTGGGGTGCTGCAGGATGTGGTTCTGGCCTCCTCTCTGCCTCTTTCTCCAGGTGATAGCCCAGCTGTGGAAGTGGCCAAGGAGGGGCTACAAGAGGAGGAGGAGGAGGAGGGTCCCCTCTCTGGAGACCACAAGCCCCACGGGCTGTGACAACACTTCCCCACCCTGCTCCAAGGAAGATCCCAAGTCCCCACGGAGCATTCCCAGAGCTGCAGTTTGGTTTCCTGTCCATAAGGAACAGAGGTTTGGGTCTAAGCAGGATCCATCCTCAGTGCCTGGTGCAAGCAGCCTCCCTGCCAGGGCCAGCCTTGGCTGCGGGGCTGGGGCAAGGCAGAGCTTTCCAAAGCAAATATTTGCCCAGCGCAGGAACACGTGGGAACGGGCAGGAGCTGGCCCTTCCCCGGCGCCGGGGGGGAGGTTCCCGGGAAGCCAGACTCGGTCTGACCTGCGCCCGTGCTGAGCTTCCCAACTCTTTATGCACTGCAGGTTTGCACAAAGAGGTTTGGAGTTTGCACCCCGGCAAAGGGGCATCGCTCTGGGCTGAGCACCACTGTAGGGGTGGTCAGGGAGGATCTGCGCTAAGGACCCCGGGGCTGAGAGCCTGCAGAAGAGCAGCCCCAGAGGGGATCTGAGCAATGCTCAGCAAGAGCTAAAGGCTCTGGGGGGCGGAGCAAGAGGCTGGGGCCAGACTCTGCTCAGTGGTGCCCAGGGACAGGACAAGGGTCAAGGGGCACAAACTGGAAGCCAGGAGGTTCCACCTGAACAGGAGGAGAAAGTTCTTTGGTGTGAGGCTGCTGGAGCCTGGATCAGGCTGCCCAGAGAGGTTGTGGAGTCTCCTTCTCTGCAGAGCTTCCAACCTCCCCTGGCCACTGTGCTCCTGGGCAAGCTGCTGTGGGTGCCCTGCTGGAGCAGAGGGCTAGGGCTGGGTGAGCTCCAGAGGTCCCTTCCCACCCCACTGTGCTGGGATTCTGTGAACACTGCTTGGAGGTTTCCCACTCCCCACTTACTCTCTCCAGACTTCTCACCCTGAGGCTCTCCCTCGTGGCTGCAGCACTTAAAGCCTCATTTTCTATCACTCACAAAGTGATCTCTGCACTCCTCAGACAGCAGCTGAGGAACACAAATCCTGTCCTGACATCATTGGGGCAGTGACAGGGGCCCAGTGCTGCTCCCTCTCCACAGCCACTCCCAGGCTGGGGCGTTGGGAGCAGCACACTCCACATCCACCCAGGTTTTCCTGGAAGTGGTGTGGGAATCAGGGAAGGAGCCTGTGCCAAAGGCAGAGCTTGCTGCACTGGCACCAGCACCAACCCCCTGGGGCACCCAGCAGCACCAAGCACCCTGCCAGCACTTACCAAGTCCTCCTGCTCCTGCCTTGGCAGAGAGTGGCTGAGCCCTGAGCATCAAGGGCCAGCACTAATTGGGTATCAGCAGCATGGAGAGCCCCGGGGTGAGGCCAGGCTAATGGCCTGGCTGCTCCCAGCCAAATCATCAGTGCCTGGTGTGAGCTCTTCCTCATCCTCCTCCCCTCTAGGAGGTATCAGCTGTCATCTAAAGGTGTCTGTGGCCCTTCTGGTTTTTCAATCTCTGAATGCTTTATTGCAACGAGTCTCTCTGCCCAGGCATGGGATGCCCCCAGCATACCTGGCAGCTGCTTAAAACCTGGGGGGGAATTATTGCATCTCCTGGGTGAAACCCACCCACCCTGCCCCACCATGGCTGGGCAGCTTCGAGATGTGTCTCAGGGCTGTCCTCAAGGATTATGGCATGCCCTAAGCATGTTGCTCCCCTTATGTCATGCTGGGGTGGATGGAGGCTGCTGGGGCCCAGCTGGGTGCCCGCCCATGCCAGGGCTTCCCCAAGGCTTCTCCATAACGGGAGCTGCTCCCAGCCCTCTGCCCTCGGCTCCTCTCCATAAGAGGCGCTGGGGAGAGCTGAGAGCAGCCTCTGCTTGGCCTCCCTCCATGGATTCCTTTCCTGCCTGTCACCAACAGATATAGTCCCCAGCGTCACCCTGGCCACACATCAGCAGTGCCAGGACCCCCCAGGCAGGTGCTGGGCTGCTGCACCCAGGGGATGCCACTGGGTCTAGCTGCCTCCTGGTGCCCGGGGGTCTCACACGGGGTGGTGGGTGGAGGGCACAGCCCAGGGCCCAGCTGAAGAGAGTGGAGCTGCCAGTGTCAGCCATGCCATGGTGTGTGGGTGAGCTCACTGGTGCTGCTGGTCTGCCATCCCTGCAGGTGTGGGAGAGGGAGGAGAGAGAAGGAATGTGGGTTGGATGNTCCCTCTCCCTCTCCCTCCCTCCCACAGACACACACCAATGTGAGGGCTGCCCCCAAGGGTGGGCACTGGGCTGTGTCCCCATCTTACAGGTGAAGCCCCAACACTTTCTCCAGAAGGACCCCCCCAGACTTGGTATATTTGGGATTTGGGGGTCACACCACCACAGCTGTAGGAGATCCTTCTGGGCTCTGGGACATGCAGAGCTCAGGGACTTCCAGGTCCTCCTGGTGGGGAGGCAGCAGTCTGGGGCGAGGGGGCTGGGGGGCAATGTTTGGTGCTTTTGGTAATTAATCTCTCTAAAGCCCTTAATGAACCATGGTCAGGTTACAGGGCTGCTGGCACCTCGGGTAGCTGAGGACTAGCAGGGACAGGAACAAAACCTGCAGGGCAGAGACTGCCTCCTGGAGTGGCTCTCTGCAGACCTGGAGGCACAGAGATGAATTCTGTGTGGGTTTACCTATTTCAGATACATTCACACATGTATTAGGAGTGCCAGGGGGATCTGTTCCCACCTGCCCATGCCCTGCCACGTGTGAGATGGGGCAGTGAGCAGGGTGAAGCCTCCCTCCTGCACCTTGCCCTTTTCCTGCACACGTTCTGTAGCTATTTTGGGGAGGCACCATCCTGGCCAGGGCTCACCAGCAGTGTGGCTGCTGTGGGTGAGGACATCTCAGAGCTGTAGGGAAGGGGCTTGTGAGGATCAGCTCTGGGGAGAAGGAGGAGGAGCAGAGGTTCCCTCTGTTGAAGACACAGCCCTTGGAGAAGTCTCTGGCTTCTGCTCTGGCTGGGCATACAAAGCACCTGGGGGTCTTGGGATGGAGCCAGTTGTGGTGCAGCCAGAGGTGAGTGATGGGATTAGGGCAGCCAGGGCTGAAAATAGAGACACTGCTCCATGACAGGAGGCTCTTGGGGCCTTTCAGCATGGGTGGGAGGTGAGATGCAGAGATATCTGAACCCTGGAAAATCACAGCTTGGATTGTCCCAGCTGTTGCCCAATGCCCTCCTCCAGCCCAGCCTTCCTGGAAGGAGAAAGGTCATGAGAAACCACAGCCCTGAGCCTGCTGCTAGCTGGGTTAATCACCCCCATTTCCTACAACCCCAATGTGGTGGGGGCTGAAAGGGACCTCTGGAGTCCAGCCCCCCTGCAGGGTAACCTACAGCAGCTAGCCCAGGATCACAATGGCCAGGTGGGTTTGGAATCTCTCCCATCTGGCCTTGCCCTTCCCCAGGCTCTCAGCCCCAAGCTCTCAACCTTCCCTGCTCACGGAGCTGCTCCAAGGCCCTTTGGAGCCTCTGCTGGACTCTCTCCAGTAGTTTCCTATCTCTCTTAAACTGGGGAGCCCAGAACTGGACACAGCACTCCAGATGTGGCTTCACCTGAGCAGAATAGAGAGTTGCACCCTGGTCCAAAGTTGCCCAGCTCTGCAGTGTCCTCATCTCGGGCTGCATCTCAGTGCCAGGGCTGGTCCTACCTGCACTGAGCTGTGGACATAGGGCAGCATTGTGCCCATGCCACACACTGCCACTCATTCCCTGGGGCTGAGGCAGGGGTTTTGCCCAGGACCTCATTCCATGCAGGGTTGTCACACTCAAAATCACCCAGAACAAGAGCAAGGGGAGAGGTGCAATGTGCCCATGCCCATCCCCGCATGGGCACAGGAGCTCTGTGGGCTGGGCACCAGGAGTCAGCTGGGCAGGAATTAGGTGCATTAACTTGCAGGGCAAAACAAAGTGATTGCTGAGGTTTAACCAGCTCAGTGACCTAAAGAGCTTTAGTGGGCGTACAACTGGACCAAGATGAGCTTAGCACAGTGCAGGCAGCCAGCCTGGCAGCATGCCTGGCAGGGGGCGCAGAATCACAGAGTGCACTGGGCTGGAGGAGACCCTCAAAGGTCACCATGCCCGACCCCTCTGCAGTCAGCAGGGACATCTAGAGCAGGTTGCTCAAGGACCCATCGAGTTTGACCTTGAATGTCTCCAGGGATGGGGCCTCCGTCACTTCCCTGGGCAACCACCTGCAGTGTTCGCTGCCCTCGCTGTGGAGAATTTCCTCCACAGGAATAGGAACGGGAACCAGCTCCCCGGACATGGACACCCACCAGAGCCAGAGCAAGCCCCCGCCCGGGGGATGCTGTGAGATGAAGCCAGGCTGGGCCGAGGTCCCCAGCGCCGGGGACCGCTCCCGGAGCCGGTGGCAGAGCTCCTCCGCGGCGCTGGGCAGGCTCTGCAGCGCCCTCTTGCGGCCGCGGCGCGGAGAGGCTCTGGGCAGCCGTCGGTGGCCTGCTAGGACCTGGCCCGGGGAACTCGGTGGGGCAGCTCTGTCCTCCTCATCCCCGTCGCTTTGGCACTGTCACTTCCCGGTCCTCTCCATCATCTTCACCTCGTCCCTTTCATACTGTCCTTGTCTTCCCTTCATCACTTTCCCACTGTCCCCGTCCCCCCTTCATGACTCTCACAGTTCTTATCCCCTCTCCACTGTCCTCATCCCATCCCTGTCCTCCCTCTATCACCCTCCCACTGTCCCTGCCCCCCTCCATCACTCTCACTATCCCTATCCCCTCTCCATCGTCCTCACCCTACCCCGGTTCTCTCCCTGTCACTTACTCCATCTCTGTTCCTACCTCCATCCACTCTCATACTAACCCTTTTCCCTCTCCATCACTCTCTCACTGTCCCTGACCCCTTCCATCACTCTCACCCCATTCCTGTCCCACTCCATCACTCTCACACAAGCTTCTCAGCAGAATTTCATTCCTAGGGAGCTTCTGTCTCTGCCCACCAGTGCCTGCACCCCTGCCACTCTCCCTGGCACCAGCCTTGTGCCAACATGCTTCATTGGGACTCGCTCAAAGGAATTAAGAGTGGAAAGGAGAGAAGCTGGGTCTGGGTATTATCATGCCACATTAATTTCATTTTTTCCCAGAAAGTCTGTAACACAATAATCTGCTAAACCCACCCAGTGGGGGTGCCCTTTATGTAAGGTGATTGCTGGCAGCCTGGCAGAGGCCAGTGGAGTTACATAAAGTCCTACACCCCCGGGGCAGGGGCTACTCCTGGAGGCAGCAGTGAGGCACCAGGCTGCTGCCCTGTCTTTTCCCTCTGACCTTCTCCTGGAGGTGCTGTGGATTCTTTCCCCAGATCCGTGCCCCAAGCAGGCCCAGGCCCCTCCATCAGGACTTTGCTGGTGTCAGCCTGGCTTGCTGCACCACAGAGCCTGGCTCTAGGGAGCCCCAGGTGCTGGGGACCAGCAGTGCCTTGCAGGAGATCCCCCGGATGAGGATTTTCCAGGCATCACCTCTCACTCCAGCATCAGCCTGGGCAGCTGCCCTTACCCCTCTGCTCTCAAATCCAGGTCTCAGATGTGGCCACAACCCCTCTCTCATCACCCTTCCATGAGGTTTAATTGCCTTTGCTGCTCTCCCCACTGAATGGGAAGGAACATTCCCAGCCTCAGGAGATGGAGAGGACCCAACTGCCTTTCCCCATCCTTTGGAATTCTGAAGACAGCATTCCCTGGGCACCCAGAGAATCCCCATTCCAGCTAAAGGTCCACTTCTCTGCATCAGGGAGCTGTGATGAGATCTGGTATCTCCTCCTGCCCTGCCACCAACCCTCCTGGCCTCACTAACCCCACCAGCCTCCCCAGCAGGTAGGAAAATAGGAATAAGGGTGTGAACTGACGTCATATTCCAGCTGCAGGTCCTGCAAGAGCACCAGGTGTGATGAGAGTGGAACCATATTGAGACCAAAGGGTGAGGAGGAATCATTGCATCAGAGGATTTAGAGTGATTTTTGTCTTACTGATTTAATGGAGTTGATTTAAATATTTTTATTAAGGTCTTTCCCTGTAGTTCTTTTAAGCAGGTTCTGCTCTAATCAGGTCAAAAGCTGATTTGCAAATAATCACCAGGAAGGGGGAGAAAAAAAAAGGGGGGGATTTAAACCCAAGCTGTGCATTTCATACCATTAATTGAAAGCCTGAGAGAGAGATAATGTGTCCCTGCGCCTGGCTGAGACCTGTAAGCTGCTATTAACAGCAAACTCCTCTCCCAGCTTGAGGAATCATCTCCTGGTTGGGATTATGGCTCTGCACGCATGGGAGAACCTCCAGCAGGCTGTGATTTGGTGAGAGAGCAGCAATGAGGGAGCATGGAGGAGATACGAGGTGCTGGAGCATCTGCGAGCTCCACGCAGGGTAGCAGCCCCAGGCAATTGTCTGAAAGCAGGAGAAAGGCAAATACCTCCCCCCTAGGGCATCAACATAAAGCTCCGATATTTCTCTGACCCCCATTCCCTGCACACATTCAGGAGCAAGCTGGACCTTATTCGTGACCTTCCAGAGCTATTCCAGGACAGACCATGTGCAGATCCACATGCAGTGGGGCAGGGACCGCGGCCAGCCACAGCAGCACCCTGCTGCCAGCAGCTCCCAGCTGGGAGGAGGAAAGAGAAGAAACCAGAGAAATCTACCCTGGTGTTAATTACAAGCCATTAGCAGGGCTCGTTTGCTAATCCCAGTCCTAATCACCTCCTTGCTTATATTTCAGCACTTAAGGACACGGCACGTAACGAATAAAATAGAGCAAAATTTACTTCTGCTAGTGCCCTGCTGTGGAGCGTGGGCAGCCCAGTGTGGGCAGCCCAGGACTGGTAGCCCACAATGCACAGCCCAGATTATGGGCATCCCATTGTGGGTAACCCAGTATGGGCAGCCCAGGGCAAGCAGCCTCGTATGGGCAGGCCAGTGCGGGCAGCCCAGTATGGACCGCCCAAGGCTGGTACGGGCAGCGCGGTGCAGGCAGGAGCCTGGCAGCAGGCAGTGCAGAGGCAGAAGCGATGCTGGCAGCACAGCCCCTGCTGTCTCACACCGAGGGAGCCTCGGCACACTCATGAGTCAGTGAAATCTCCCCCCCAGCTCCCAGCCTCCCCCAACCCAAATCCAGTGGGTTGGGTTTTCAGTAATGAAAACCAACGAAGGGACTCGGGGAGCTGAGCTCAGGGTGTCCGGCGGGGCGGAGGGAGCTGTGCAGCCCCCCAGGGACAGCCGCTGGGAAAGCCTGGAGCGGCACAGCCAGGCCCCGCTTCGGTGGCTCGGCCACGGGGCGCCGGCGGCACAGTCACGGTGAGCGTCGGCGCCGCCCGGTGAAGGCTCACGGGGGAGCTGTGCCGGCTGAGCTGCTGTCGTTCCTGGTGGGAAAGGGACGCTGCGGTCCGGTCTGAGTCCTCCATCCCGAGGCCGGCTCAGGGCTGGTGGAGGGAGCAGCGACGGAACAGGGCAGCGACGGAACGGCAATGCGAAGGACTCTTCACCCTGAGGCCTCCTTCTGCTCTCTCACCCCTTCGGTGCCCACAGCGACAGGCTCTGCTGCAGGGTGAGTTCTGAGGTGCCCGAGGACTCTTTGCTGGAAGGAGGAGGACGTTTCAAGTGTCAACGAAGCAGTCCCAAGGATGCAGCTTGGCGGGAGGCAAACGGTGCCGGTGTCATGGCAAGGACCAGTCCTCTTCTGCTCTCTGTCCCCGAGTGGGTGTGCAGTCCGCAGCCAAAATCACCATCCGGGAGTGGGGGGCAGTGGAGTGACCTCCGGGGTTACTCCATCCATCCATGATGGCTGCAGCCCAGCACGAAGCAGGGTCCCAAAGTGTCCTGCTGGCTCATAGTCTTGGGGACCCTTCCCGGGGTGGGAGGCAGTGGGGCTTGGACAGACCCAAAGTGGCTGTGCTGAACCTGCTGCCTTTGAGGGAGAAGTGACCCCAGAATGGGCTGGGGTTCCTATAAACACCCCCAGCCCTGGCAAGGTCCTATAGAGACCCCAGACCCTGCTGCGTCCCCCAACCTCATTGCACCCCTTCCAATCTGCCACCTCACAGCATACCCCTGAACCTCTGATCCTGCAGGGTCCTTAAAGCACCCCAAACCCTCGGGGTCCCCCGGGACACCACTCCACCCCCCCATCTCAAATTCCTCAAGGCACCCCAAGGTCCCCAGACCCTGCTGGGTCCCCTACAGTGCCTCAGTCCCCAAAATTCTATTAAGGAACCCCAGACTCCACAGGGTCTCCTCCTTCAGACCCTTCAGGCCACCACTGAAGTCCCCAGACACTGCTGGGTCTCCCAGATCCCCCCACAACCTGCATGATCCCCCCAGGACCCCCACATCCACAGGTCCCCAACTCATTATACTGTCAAGAGGGCTGCAGACCCTGCTGAGCACCCCCACCCCATGGAGTCCTCCAGATACTGCAGGGTCCCCCAGACCTCCCACACCCACTGAGTCCTCTCAAGACTCCCAAACCCATCAAGTCTTAACCCATCAGGCTCCCCAGCACTCCCTCAGGAATTCCAGACCCCAGTGGATGCCCCCAACCCCATGGGATTCCCCAAATTCTGCAGGGTCCCAACCCATCGGGCTCCCCAAGACCCCAGACCCTGCTGAGGTCCCCTACTCCATGGGGCCCCCCATACTCTGTAGTCTAAATCTATAAGGCTCACCAGGAGTTCCTTAAGAGACTCAGATCCTGCTGGGTCCCCAAGATTCCCCACACCTCAGCAAGGTCCTATTATGACCTCCAAACCCACAGGATCCACCTAGGACCCTCAGACCTATCAGATTCCCCAAGACCCCAGACCCTGCTGAGTTCCCCCACCTCATGTGGTCCCCCCAAACTCTGCAGGGTCTCAACTGATCAGACTCCCTAGGATTCCCTCAAGGTCCTCAGACCCTGCTGAGTGCCTCCACACCATGGGGTCTCTCAGACCCTGTAGAGTTCTCCCAGAACCACCAGATCCCACAGGGTCCCAGCCCACCAGACTCCTCAAGACCTCCTCAATGCCCCCAGACCCCAATGAGTCTCCCCACCCCACAGGGTCCCCTGGATCCCACGGGCCCCAGAAGCCGCAAACTCCACAGGATCTCCACCTCTTAGATTCCTCAGGACACCCTCAAGGTCCCCAGACACTGCTGTGTCTCCCCACTCCATGGGGTCCCCCAAACCCTGCAGCATCCTCCCAGAAGCCCCAGATCCTGCAGGGCCCCAACCCGTCAGAGTCCCCAGGACCTCCTCAAGGTCTGGCTCCCCCAGATTCCCAGTAGAGTGGGGAGGAAAAGGGCTCCAGACCCGGCCGGGTCCCCCCACCCCATGAGGTCCTGCAAACCCGGCAGGGTCCCTCTCAAAGCCCCCAGGTCCCCACCCCCCAGGTCGTTCCCTAGGCCGGGCTGCGGGGGGAGGCGGGCAGCCGGCGTGCGGCGGCAACCGGTGACGCGGTACCACGGGAACGGGCCGGGGCCCAGGGGACGCAGCTGCGGAGGGCGCGGGCGGCGGCCAGGAGAGCGGCGGGCCGGGGCCGGGGGCGGCGGCGGAGCCCCTTCTGCAGCCGCTGGCTCTGCGCTGCCAGCGCTAGCTGGGCCTGTGCCACGCTGGTGCCAAGCCTGCCCAGAGCCTCGGCGCGGGCGGCCAGGCGGAGCTCGGCGTGCCGCAGGGCGCAGTGCACCTGCCGGACCCGGCCCTCCAGCTCCGCCGCCGCCCGACGGCGACACTCGGCCGCCACCAGCCTCCGCCGCGCCGCCGCCAGCTCCACCGACCCGGGGCTGCTGCTGCTCTTGGTGCCGCTGCCGGTGCTGCTGCCGGTGCCGCTGCCCGCAGTGGTACCGCCGCGATCGGGATGTTGTTCGCCGCCCGCTGTCGGACCCGGATCCGCCGCTGTCGCTGCCGCCATGGGAACGGGAACGGGAGCGGGAGCGGGAGCGGGGCAGCGCCGCGGAGAGGATATATAGCCCGGGGGCGGTGCCGGCTTTGTACGGCTCGGCCCCGCCAGGGGCGGCTCCGGCACCGGCTCCGCACCGGCACGGGGTAGGGAACGGGAGCGGGCCCGGTCCAGCCCGGCGGGAGATGCCTGGGCTCAGTATGGCTCCGTACGGCACAGGCACCGGGTCCGGTATGGCTCGATGCGGCTCCCTACGGCACCGGCATCGGGTTCGGTGTGGCTCGATGCAGCAGGACCCCGTCCTCGGCATAGTCCGGTACGGCACCGGCACCTTGCACCTGCACGGCACCAGGCTGGGTATGGCTCAGCATGGCACCAATAACGGGCTCGGTATAGCTTGCTACGGCACAGCATTGCATGGCACCGGTATGGCCCGGTACAGCATCGGCTCCTGCATGGCACCCGGCTGGGTATGGCTCAGTCGGCATGGCACGGCTCCAGGCTCGGTGCTGCCGGTACGGCACTGGCCCGGTGGTGCTAATGGCAATGGAAAACTGGCTCCCCTTTGAGGGGGGGGCGGGCAATGAGAAATGAGGAGCTGGGAAGGGGGAAGGTCACTGGGAAAGGCTGCAGAGGTTACCGGGAGGTCACTGGGAAAGGCTGAACCGAAAGGGGTTTACTGGGAAGGGTTACTGGGAAAGGCTGAGCTGGGAAGGGATACTGGGATTTACTGGGAAGGGTTAGGGTTGAAGGCTGGACTGGGATGGGCTGCTGGAACAGCTGGGTTCAGGTCTGCAGCCCCTGGGAGAAGCAGCTCAAGAAGCTCCTGGTGCCTCACCAGCAGCAGGGAAAAGGACAGGGGTACGTTCTCATCTTGTCCCTTCCAGGCTGGGCTAGGGTGTCCCAACCTGGAGCTGTCCCAGTCTTGGGGTGCAGGGGATGTGGCACCAGGACAGGATGTCCTTGGTTGCATGACGGTTACAGCAGCGTCTCTGCCAACGTCATCATCGTTGAGGATGGTGTTAATGGAGCTGAGAGTGGGTTGAGTTGGCACAGGCAGGGGGACGGGAGTGGGAGGGGGCTGCTGTCACCCTGCTCCCCCCTGAGGATCCTGGGTTTGGGGATTCTTCCAGCTGGGATGTCATGCTCAGTGGCTGCATCGTCACGAAGGTGCGTGGGGTAAAGCCTGCTTTTGTTTCACAGAGACAGGATAAAAAGGATGATAGGAACCTGGTGCCAAGGTCTCATCCCACCCTCAAACAGGAGCAAAAGCCTGAGCTGACAAAACAAAACCCATCCTAAAGTTGTTCCAGGTAGAGCTACATCCAGGCCTGTACAGGACATCGTCCCCGCCCCATGTGGGTTGGTGGCAGCTTTGCTTCCCTTACCTTAAGAGGCAAAAACCCACCCCATCCCTCGTGCTTTGCATGGCATTCCTGCTCCTGCCAGCGCTGCCAGACACCGGAGCAGCGTCAGAGGCTGCTGCGTCACCACTCCCGGCCCCCGCTGCCTGCTTGTCCCTTCCCTGCCCAGCTCCCACCGCACCTCCCCTGCCTGCTGCCGGGGACATGGCCCCAATACTTCCTTCAGCTCTGCGGGCTGCAGTTCAGGCTGTAGCAAAGCCAAAGCCCAGGATGAAGCATCTCTGTGCTGCTGTGGGTTGGAGATTTGAGGGATGCTGCCCCATCACAGAGTCAGGGTCAAAGCTCTGCTGCTGCTCCCTCTGCCCCCAACCCCAAGGAACTGTGGGCACAGGCAGGTGTGGAACACTCTCTGATGGTTTTGCTCTGCTTCGGTGGAACCTGAACTCCCAGGGGTACCCCCAAAGGGGCAAAGGGCTGGGATCTGTCCTGCAGTGAGCTTCCCTCATTCCCACAAAGTGAATCCTTGGAGTCACTGAGGCTAGAGGAGCCTCTTGAGGTGCTCCATCAGCCACCTGCTCACAAAATCATTGTTTTTTTGAGACCACCCCCCAGGGCTCTGCTGCTCATCACCTTCCCAGATTCAGTCCCTAATCCAAGGTAAGGAAAAGAAATGGAAACAGGGAGCAGCTGCACCTGGGTGTGAGTTTAAGGAAGGAGCCAGATGTGCTAGGGATGTTGGCCAGTGAGACCGAGGATGTTTCCAAGCTCCCTCCCATAGTGACTGTGTCCCCAGGCTGTCCTAGCCAGGCACAACACATTCCAGGAGATGAGCAGACAGAGACTGGCAAAGGCTAATAACAGAAAACCACCAAAGCTGGTCCCCAGGGTCAGTCACTGCCTGAGCCCCAGAAACCCTCCTGTGCTGCTGCTCTGCCGGTGCTGAAGGGCTATTAATGATTTAACAGAAGAGCCTGAAACCAGCAGCACTCAGCAAAAGCCTCTCTGAAGCACAAGTCCAGCTGGGCCTTGTTCTCCCTTCCTTGGTAGCTGCCCTCTGCACCCTGCACTGGGAGTCACTGACTGCCAGGGTGGGGCACCTGGCTGCATCCCACAGCCAGCCCAGTGCCAGTCCCTGCTATTCCCTTGAGGATGCTCCCAGTTATTCCCCAGGGATGCTGGCAGCCAGCCCCACACCAGCCATGCTCTGCCCCTGGGTAGGGCAGCCCTGTGGAGGACAAAGCTGAGGCTCCTGTGCTGGCTTCTTGTCTCCAGCCTCTTTAAAGCCCCACGCTGGGATGTGCTCCAGAAACCTGGAGCCTTTTTTCAGGCAGTAAATCACTAAATGGTGGTGCAGCTCTCCCACTGGTGCCACAAGATTCTCCCCAGGTGTCCCCAGCTACTAGGGCAGGGGCAACCCAGGTGCTGCTTTCTCATCCTGGCCCAGTTTAAATGAAGGAATCCTGTGCCAGGATTTCAGCTTTAAGCTCCAGGTCAACCCAGCTCCTTGCTCTGCTGTCCTGGACCCAAGAGCACTGGCAGTAGCAGCAGCTTGGGATTGAAGCCCTGGCACATGGTGGCAGCTGGGCTGGGAGGTGGTGGGGCATGGGGACAGTGCAGGAGCTGAGGGGCACTAAGTGTGGTGCTGGACTCAGTGGGCCATGCTGTGCTGCTCAACTGATCTTGGTAGTGCCAGGCTTGATGGAACAGTGCTGGGAGAGGTTTTGTGGCTAGAATCTGTGCTGAAGGCACCTGGCAGAGCAGACAATGCATTTCCAAGCAGTGCTTTGAGTTATACACACAGGAGAATGTGGCCAGGGGAATGACACTGCCTGGAGTCCTGCACAGCCTTCCTGTGCCAGAGGCTGCAACAAATGAAGGCTGTCTGTGTGCCCTTCGGAGAAGGAATGAGCTGCTTGGCACTGGCACCATCCTTACATCGATTCTCTTTCTCCCTCTCTCCTCTTTCCTCTCAGAATCTGGTTGTTGTGTCTGAGATGCTCCAGCTACATCCTCCACGTGTGGCTGGGGACCTGCCAGGCTCCTTCTCCACCTGCCCTGCTGTTGCTCTCCTCTCCTGGCTTCTTTCCTTTACCCCAAACCTTCAGGGAAGGATCCAGCCCCCCAGGAGTGAATCAGCAGTTTTCTGCAAAGAAGCACTGAGTCACCAAGGAGGAGCAAGCAAGATGAGCTGCACCCCACAGTCCCAGTGCCCAGGGAGCTCTGAGCATCCCCACAGCGCATGTCCCCCACATGCTGCCTCTGGCCTCAGGGGAACTTGGGCAAGAAATTCCAGCACCAGAAGGGATGGATGATGCTGTTGCTTCACAGAGTGCCAAGCAGAGAGGGCGAAATCAGTTCCCACGAAGGTCCCTCCATGGAGGTGAGGACTGTTTGGGGCAGGGATCCTCAGGCTGGGGATCCTTTGACCCCTTTAAGTCCACCAGAAGGTCTCCCTGGAGTCTTCACCCTCCAAGTTGAACACTCCCAACTCTCGCAGCCTGGCCTCCCAGCAGAGGGCTTCCAACCCTCACAGAATTGCTGTGGCCTCCTCTGGCCCCGCTCCAACAGTTGCCTGTCCGTGCTGTGCGGAGGGCTCCAGAGCTGCCCCAGCACTGCAGGGAGGCTCAGCAATGCGCCGCGGCAGGGGGACAGGGGTCCGTGAGGACAGGTACATGGGGACAAGGACCCTTGATGACAGGAGGCGTTTGAGACAAGGGGTGCTTAGGGACAGAGGTCTGCAGGGACAGAGGTCTGCAGGGACAGAGGCCTGCAAGGACAGAGTCCATGAGGATGGAGGCCACGGGGGTGGGCGCCGGGGGCGGGCGGGGCGGGACCGTGCGGAGCAGCTTCGCGGCCGCCTTCTACTGTCCCTCGCGGCGCCCCGTCGGGCCGGGTCACGTGGCTCACCTGCCCAGGTGAGGCGGGGCCGCGCCGGTCGCCGTTCCCTGGCTCGCAGGTAACGCGGGGGCGGGGTGGGGGTCGCGATGCCGTCGTGAGGGGAACGCTCGGTCCCGGCTCTGACCTTAGCCCCCGGCCTTGGCTTCAGCCCCTGGCCCACCGCCGCGCGGCACTTTCCCCGGCGGGGCCGCCCGGGCCGGGCCTGGGGGCAGCACCAGGCCGCGATCGGGAGGGAGGGACTGCAAAAAAAGAGAGAGGTGCAGGAGCTGCTGCCTTCCACACCCCAAGGATCCCCACAGTCGTCCCCGAACGCCGAGGCGGGGGTACCGTCCCTCGGCCAAGACCGGCTTTTCACTCCTCTGTGCGCCCCGGGCCTCCCCCGGCACAGGAGCCCCAGGCCGTGTGTCCCGTCCGCCCCCACCGAGGCTGCGGACAGCTTCTCCTCTACCCCCGTCCCCACCAGGTCTGTGTTTTCCGTTGTGCCCCCGGCTCTGTCCCTTTGCGCTGCTCGGGGACCTTCCCTAACCTTGCCCTGGGGAGGTGGCGTCGGTAGGAACTGTCTTGGGGTTGGGATTTGGCTTTTCCCTGGCGCTTCCTGGGGTCAATTTGGCTTTCAAAGGTTAAAAAGCTTCAGCGGGGAGCACAGTGAGGAGAGTGTGCGGGAAAGGGCAGGCCTGGCCGGGACGGGTCGGTGGCCCCACTAGGAAATGACACTGCTGGCTTCTCCCCACTGCCCACCGTTCAGAGGACAGCCAGGGCCCAGGGCAGGCAGAGGGGCCCCTGCTCGGTGCCCAGGAGGATTTTGCCTCTTGCAGTGCTTCGTTTATGAGAGGGAATGGGCAAATTTTGTTTCCCTGCACTGTGGTGGAGTCCTGATGGTCAGCTGTTGCTGCCTCCCTAGATTGAGGAGAACTGTCAATCTCCTCTCCTGCGTGCAGGTCCTCTGGCCCCTTTTTAACTCAAAGTTTTGTCCTCCCTAGCTCCTAAAGCCAGTGGCAGTCTGGTTATGGGCAGGTCAAGATGGTGGTTTGGGGTAGGTTCACCAATGAATTCAGCTTTTTTAACACTTTGGCAGGACATCCTGACCTCTGAACAATGAAGATCTTAGACCCTGGCTAACTGTGAGATGTGCAGCCTGCTCCTGAGCCCCTCCTGAAGCAGATGCTGAAGCTCTTCAGAAGGATCTTCTCTATTGACAGTGCCTGTGTGAGCGCAGAGGAAGCTGCCAACGACCTGGTGAGTGTCTGCTCAGCTCTGGATTTTACTCCAAGCTATTTGTGGCTGCAGGTTTCAGTCCAGTCTGTTGCTTGTGCTGGAGAAACTGGTGGGTCAGGGAGCTGGGTCTTGTGTGAGCTCTTCAGGTGAGTGATCCGATGGTCACAAACAGGAGCTGTGGTGGGCAGGGGCCAGAGGTGTCATTGATGCCTGATGCAGCTGGAGGTTTGTGCAATGTCAGGCGAGTAGTTTCATCTCAGTCTGCAAGTCTCCTTCTGCAGAGCTAAGAGAATGCTCTTTCCTGTGACAAAAATGCTCTGGACTGTTAAAATATTGTTCTGTAAATGATGGTTCCTGTGTTGGGGCTCCTGATGAGGCCTTGATATGAGGACAAACATCCCGGGAGGCCATTCTGTGCTTCCTCCAGCTCCAACGATTCCTGTTTGTCTGTCAGTTTTGAACTGCAACACAAAAATTATGAAGCTGGGGAGGGGGAAAGATACAAATCCCTGTTGTTGTGCAGTGAAAGCAGTCAAAACTCCCTCCTAATGCTGAGTCTGGAGAGCTCAGCCCTGAAACTGCAGCATCTGGGGCTTTTATAATTAACATCTTGGCCAGGAATGCGCAGAGGCAGCTCCTGGAACAGGCACTGCTTACAGGATTCTTGTAAGCTGATGGAACCAAAGTATTCCTGGAAAGCAGTGAGGTGCTGGAGCTGCCTGCTTTGGGGCCGGGTCTCTTCCCTTGTGGGGCCAGCAGGATTCTTTGCTTCCAGAAAAGGGGAAAAGTGACAATGCTCGAATCTGTTCTACCTGGTTAATAGCTGCCTGAGGTGCCCTGGAGCAGCAGGGTCAGAGCAGCAGTGCTGTGGCTGGGCTCTCCTTGCTGCTCCTTATTTGCCTAATTAGCATTTCATGGAATGATACACTGTGTTGGAAGGGACCTTCAAGATCATCCAGTTCCAACCTCCTGCTCCATCCCCTCTCTCACCTACCTGGGATACCAACAGCCCTCTCCTGGAGGCTGCAGAGGTTGTGATATATTACAAATAGTCCTTTCCAAACCTGTTTCCTTTGAGCTGAGCATCTGCTGAAAGCAAAGCTGGAGGGAAGGAAGAGGCTGCACCCCCTGTGTGTGGGACATAGCTGACAGCCAGCTGGAGGTGAGCCAGCCTGTGCCCAGGTGGCCCAGAAGGCCACCAGCATCCTGGCCTGGATCAGCAACGGAGTGGCCAGCTGGACCAGGCAGGGATTGTACTCCTGTGCTGGGCACTGCTGAGGCCACACCTCAAATCCTGGGGTCAAGTTTGGGCTCCTCACCCTGAGAAGGACATTGAGAGACTGAAACAGGTCCAGAGAAGGGTCTGGAGAACAGGACTGGTGAGAAGCAGCTGAGGGAGCTGGGAGGGAGCTGGGAGTGTTCAGTCTGGAGAAGAGGAGACTGAGTGGAGGCCTCATTGCTCTCTTACAGCTCCCTGAGAGGAGGCTGGAGCCAGCTGGGGTTGGGCTCTGCTCCCAAGGAACAAAGGATAGAATAAGAGGAAATAGCCTCAGGCTGCACCAGGGGAGGTTTATGTTTGGACATCTGAAAAAACTTCTCCACTGAAAGGATTCTCAAAGCTTGGCACAGGCTGCCCAGGGAGGTGACTGAATGCCCACCCCTGGAGGGTGTTTCAGAGAGGCAGAGATGTGCTGAGGGCCATGGCTCAGCCCCAGCCTGGGCAGAGTTTGGAGCCTGGTTGGACTGGAGGATCTCAAAGGGCTTCTCCAACCCAAACTATTCTGTGGCTTTAAGGGAGAACAGCAGACTCCTAATGCCAAATATTTTGTAAATAATGGCAGTGTTTAATCTGAGCTCAAGGACCACAGAGTGGTGATGCTGGGGCCATCCTTTGCTGGTGACAGCAGCTCCCCAGGCTGAGGCTGGTGACAACCACTTGACTTGGGCCCTTCTGGTTCTGCAGGTGCCGGAGCCGTGAGCCATGCTGGGCCGGAAAACAAGACTCCCCCACGAGCTGAACAGCCACCACCAGCTGAACCAGTCCTGCCAGGAGGCTGTGCCCCTGCGGCCCAGACCATGCCAGGAGGGCGATGTCAGCCTGGAGGTGTTCAGCAGTTCGACACCCGAGCCCCGGGTGGGCCGCAGCAGGGCCCAGCAGATGCGGGACAGGAGGGGCCGCAGGGCCGAGCTGAGGGAGCCCAACGGCAGGGAGGCAGAAACCATCACCTTCATCTCAGGCACAGCTGAGGCTGCCCCCAGCCACAGCTCCTGCTGCTCCTCGCTGGCCCAGGCCTGGAACACGTACAAGGCTGTTTTCTGTTGTATAGTGACCTGTGGGAGCTGCTTTCAGGACTGCAGTGTCTGTGTCCCCTACCCAGGACCCACCGAGACCTCCACCGACGACGGCAAGAACGGAGACTGCAAGGGGCGGCTGCCCAGCAGCGCCAGCAGCACCTCCCCCGCCGAGAAGAACGGCAACCAGATCAAAAAGTCCAGCATGGGCAGCAGCTTCAGCTACCCAGACGTGAAACTGAAGGGCATCCCTGTTTACCCACACAGGAGCCCCGGGCACCAGCTGGAGTCGGATTCCTGCTGCAAGGAGCAGCTGTCGGAGAAGGCTTCCCGGAGCAGCCCGGAGAGGGCAGCACTGCCCAGCAGCCCCCGCAGCTCCGAGGAGTATTACTCCTTCCACGAGTCTGACCTGGACATCAGCGAGCTGAACGGCTCCATGTCCAGCAGGCAGATCGATGTCCTCATCTTCAAGAAGCTGACAGAGCTCTTCAGCGTCCACCAGATCGACGAGCTGGCCAAGTGCACCTCAGACACTGTCTTCCTGGAGAAGACCAACAAGATCTCAGACCTCATCAACAGCATCACGCAGGACTACAACCTGGACGAGCAGGATGCTGAGTGCAGGCTGGTGCGGGGCATCATCCGCATCAGCACCCGCAAGAGCAGGGTCCGGCCGCACGTCCCCGCCCCTGCCAGCCACAGCCACGAGGAGAAGGCCAGCAGGGGCCAGGCGCCCGACAGCGGCAACGAGACCATGCTGGAGTCCATGGTCCTCAGCCAGGATGGTTCGTGGGACTGCCTCCTGCTGCCTCCTCAGAGAGGGCTCTGGGAAGGCCTTAGGGGCTGCGGGAGGCTGGGGGGGAACTTTTGACAAGGGCCTGTGGTGACAGGAGCAGGGGGAATGGATTGGAGCTGGAAGAGGGGAGACTGAGATTGGAGATGAGGAAGAAATTCTTGACAGTGAGGCTGGGCAGACACTGGCACAGGTTGCCCAGGGAGGCTGTGGATGTCTCCACCCTGGAGATGTTCCAGGCTAGGCTGGATGAGGCCTTGAGCAACCTAGGCTGGTGGAGCTGCAGGGGCTTATGGCAGGGGGTTGGCACTGGATGAGCTTTGAGGTCCCTTCCAACCCAACCCATCCCATGAATCTGGTGCTGGAGCAGGGTTGGCAGCTGATGTCCATCTCCAGGCTTCTTTCCCTGGGAGGTGTGGATGGGAGTCCTCAGATACTGCTGGAGGACACCCCTGTTTCTCAGCACTCATGGGGGATGGCTTCCTTGATCATATCTCTCCCTGCCAGGAAAGTCTGTGCTGAGCAGTGCTGCTGTGCAGTGCTGTTGGCTCTCATCCTCCCCTCTGAGCCAGCACAGAGATCATGAGTCAAATGGAACTGGTAGGACCAGCTGGGCTGGCTTGTGCCAGAGGATGTCCAGTTCCTGAGCTGGCTCTTCCCTTGTGTGCAGCCAGAACTCTTTGCTAATCCCACCCTAAGGTGACCAGGACAGAGTGCCTCTATGGAGCTGAGGCTGCCCTCACACCATGGGGTGAGGAGCAGCAGTGGGTACCCCTGCAGAGGGGAGGGAAGGGCTGTGCCTGGTGGCTCTCAGGGTTGGCTTCCTCCTTGGCTGGAGCTGCCTGGAGTGGCTGACCTCCAGAAGAGGCTCTGAGAGTGTTTGTTGTAGAAAGACCTTGAAGAAGCCAAGTATAGGGGGAAAGGAGAAGTGGAAGACAAGATGAGTTAGGGGGCAGTGGTGTGGGACTGGGGCAGGACAGATTTAGGTTGAGCATCAGGAGGAAGTTCTCACCCACAGTGAGGGTGGGGAGAGACTGGTACAGGCTGCCCTGGGAGGTGGTGGAGGCTCCATCCCTGGAGACATTCAAGGTCAAACCTGCTGTGGCCCTGGGTAGCCTGCTCCACCTGGAGGTGTTCCTGCTTGCTGCAAGGGGCTGGGACATGGTGGCTTTGGAGGGTCCCTTCCAACCTGTGATTCTGTGCTGCAGAAGTAACAGAGGCCACCAAGTGCCCTGCTGCACTGCCCTGGGCAGCAGCCAGCTGCTTCCCGGGGCCCATACAGCTCACGTCAGGAGGGCAGTGGAGAGCAACCTCTGCCTCCACTGTGAGCCCAGGGTGGTGCCTTCTGTGGGAGAGCCCTGGTGTGTGCCTGGACTGGGGCTGTGCTGGCTCACGGCTGCCCCTGCCTGAGGCCTGTCGGTTGCTTTGCAGAGCTGGCGGTGCAGATCTCGGAGGAGACCCCCGCGGATGTGCTGGCCAGGAACATGCGGCACAGCAGCGCAGGTACCGCGCCCGCAGCCTCCCGGGCTCCCAGCAGCTCCACCCCTGCAGAGGCTGAGCTGCCGCCTGCCTCTTGGGCCACCCTAGGGGCTGGAGTTCTCTTGAGCTTCGGGAGTGAAGGAAACTCAAAGAGCTGCCCAGGCTGGGGTGGAGGGGGGGTGGGGGGTGTGTGTGTGCTTCTGAAGAGGAGTGGAACCCCCATGTGGAGTGCTCTGAGCTCACGCACAGTGCTTGGCCTTGCAGCTTTCAGTCTTCACAAAATTTGGGGCTGCCTTTGGGGTGTGACCAGCTGAGGTCACAGCTGGGTTAGACTAGGAACAAAAGGAACAGTGCCAAAGGGAAGTAGGGGAGGGTGAAGGGCTGTCCCCTGAGCTCCTCCTGCTGCACTCCAAGGAGCAGCCCAAGGCCAGGCTCTCTCCTCCCTAATAACAGAGCTGCCTGCAAGGTGGCTACAGCACAGGCAGGGCTGTTCCTGCCTGTGGGCTTTGTGTGGCTTCCTCCTCCCTCATGATACACAAAGCCCTTTGTGGCAGCTGCCTGCCAGGCACTCATCTGCTGTGCTTCATCTTGTCTAATGGCACCAACTCTTCTCTTCCCTCTCCAAGGTTCTCCAACAAGCAGAGATTCCTCTTTCCAAGACACAGAGACTGACTCGTCTGGGGCACCTCTGCTTCAGGTCTATTGTTAAGGAGAAGGACCCCAGCAGCAGGCAGGGATCCCAGGGCTGCAATCAGATTCCTCCTCTGTGTGTGCCCTGCCACTTGGTGCCTGCCTTGGTCTACCCTGGCCTGTTGTTGAAGCCAAATCTCTCCTGCTGACTGGATCTCACTGGATGCTTTGACTCACCTGGAGACAACGTAGGAAGAACATCAAGGAAGTGACCTGTGGAGCTGCTGAAGCTGGGAGGTGGCATGTGTGTGCCCAGGGAGGAGGTGATGGGCAGGGAAGTCTCAGATAATTTGTGCCTCTGGTTTCCATACTTCATGTTTAGCTTCAGCAGCCTCAGCAGCCCTCTCCCTGCTTTGAGGATCTGTGGGGCAGTTCCTGCTTTCTGGCACTGCACAGGTGAACTTGGGTAGAGAGTAGCTGGATGGTGTCTGTGGTTGTGCCCAGCACTTGCTTCTAGGGACCAAAAACTCTATTTAGAGTGGCTGGGGTGGGCCCAAAAGCTTTGAGTTCTGTCCCTGGTGTTTGCTGCAGCCAGATCTGCCTCCTCCTGCTGACTCTCAGTGGGGTCACCTCCTGCTGCCTGCTGAGGAGAAGGTTCAGGGCAAGGTGGTTTGTTTAGTCTTTGTCCTCTTGATGGTGCCAGCTGCAGAGGGGTGGGGAGCTGGGGCAGCTGCCCTGCTCCTGGCTCCTGAGCAGACCTTGGGGATCAGCTTTGCAGTTCTTGCAGCCTGCTGTGAGCTGTCTGAGGTGTTCCCAGCTGCACCTTTTGACCTGTGCCTTGCTTGCCAGTCAGCTCCTGGCTCATCTGCCAAGCCCTTGGTGCTGATAGCTGGGCAAGCCTTGACCTCAGGTCATGGCAGGTGAGGGAGACCTTCAGTGTAAAGTTTTTATGATCAAGAGTTGGGTTGTTTGTCTCCTCTGCTCTACAAGTGGCTTCCTTCCAAAGGACAGCCCCCACTGAGGGCTTCTCCAGAGGGTCTGTGAGGAGCTGCTTGGTCCTGCCTTGCCCCTGGGCACCTTCTCTCCTCTCAGCAGCAGGAGTTGTGGTTAGTGGTACCCTGAGGGTACAGCACAGTGACCTTTAGGGCTGCAGCAGGAGGAGGCTGAGCTCCCTCGTGCTGCCACTTGGGTGCTTATCATAAATAACCACGGGACTTGGTGAGGCACTGGAGTGTCCTTGGGCACGAATAGAAAAAGCTGAGGTGGATTTCTCAGCCCTGCAATAAACACACCCGGGGTGGGGGGGGGCAGAGGGTTGTGGGGAGAGGGAGACCAAAGCAGTGCCCTTGCTGTGTGGGGTGGACAATGTTTTTGTGCCTTCATTGAGCTGAAATGTGCCTTGACACAGCCTGGGGTTCACTCCTCAGGTGTTGTTGAGGGGAGGATTTCATCCTGCCCCGAGCTGCCAGCTTTGTTCACTGGCCAAAGCCCTTTGAAAGGTGCAGCTCAAGCCCCTGTTGGAGCCTGGCTTTGTGAGCTGCTCCTTTCATAAATCATGGACACCCCTGAGGCCACACCTTGAGACACCACAGGGAGAGACTGGGAGAGTAAAACGGAGAGAATGGGGCTGGGATTTGCCTTCCCCTCCCTGCCTTGTTCTTAAAGCTGTTTGTTGGTGCAGAACTTGTTGGTAGCAGGAAGGGACTTGCAGCCAGGCCAGCCCAGGACTGCCTGAGGAGCTGGTTTGGGTCACCTCCTGAATGCCACAGCTGCCAACAGACCCCTTTGGCTTCCTGCTTCTGAGCTGGTTTGCACAGGACAGACTGGGACAAGTTTTCCTCAGAGCTGTGCAGAGCTTCAGCCAGGGTCAGGCTGACACAGCTCTGCTGCAGCTTTGGAGGGGTGAGGAGGGACTTGCCAAGAGCTGCTGCTGCCAGCTGCAGTGACAGGATTGTGGTGTTCAGTCTGGGTATGAAGTGAAGGTTTGTGGACTAAGCTTGCAAAAAACCAAAAAGCCCCCAGATGCCCCCAAGTCCCCCAAACCCTCACCAAGGGAAGGCTGTCAGCTCAGTGTCCCTGAAGCTGTTGCCCCTGTGGTGTCTTGCAGGGTCCTTTTGCACTCCTTGGCCTTCAAGTGTCTGGTTAGGTGGTTTTTATAAAGTGAAATATGTGTTCTGACCTGGGCTGTGCCTCCTCCTTCCTGCTTCCATCAGGTCTGGGGAACACAGAGCGAGTCTGGGCCCAGGCAGGGGCCGTTGGGAGGTTCAGGGGGGCTGGGGTGGTGCATGGGACATGGGGCAAGGCAGACAGCTCCTGCTTGCTTGGACATTCCCAGAGCCTGGAAAACTGAGCCTAGGGAATGAATTTCCAGTGGTTGCTGTGGTGTAGAGGCAGAAGATGAAAGGATTCCTCTGGAGGTGAGGAGGTTGCCCCTGACAGTGGGGCAGGATCTGCCTTGGGGGGCAGGCTGCCTCCAGCTCCTACCCTGTGGCTTGAAGGAGCAGTTTGACACCATCTGATTTTCCTGGAGAAACACAACTGGTAACCTGCAGAGCTCCATGGACCTTCCCTCACCCTCCCTGGGAGAGGACGGGGGGATGCTGAGGTTCCAGCTGACCAGGAGGAGAAAGTTCTTTGGTGTGAGGCTGCTGGAGCCTGGAGCAGGCTGCCCAGAGAGGTTGTGGAGTCTCCTTCTCTGCAGAGCTTCCAACCGCCCCAGGCCATTGTGCTCCTGGGCAAGCTGCTGTGGGTGCCCTGCTGGAGCAGGGGGTAGGACTGGGGGAGGTCCAGAGGTCCCTTCCAGCCCCTCCATGGTGGGATTCAGGGATTCTGTACCCAAGCTTCCTTGGGTTCAGCTGCAGGCAGTGGCTGTGCAGGGCTGGGAGTGTGGCAGAAATCCTCTCCCCCTCCCACCCCTGGACTGCTGAATTGCTTATTTCATTGTGGCTCAGAAGCCAGACTGTGGGTGGAGGAACTCCAATTCCTGACAGCCTGGGCCACAGAGGAGCTGTGGCTCAGAGTCCTGTTGAGTGCCCACAGCCTCTCCTCCCCTGGCATTCTGCTGGTTCATTGCTCTCTCTGCTGCAGCCTTGCACTCTGGACCAGCTCCCAGAAGCTCCAATGTGAGATTCATTAATAAAAACCAGGCCAAGAGCTGCTGCTGGAGGAGGGAAACTTTGACCCTTGTGCAGCCCGGGTGCCAGCAGGGTTTTGCTTCCAAAGGCCGTGGGCAGTGTCCAGGCAGTGCTGGCTCCAGCGGGTGGCAGCAGTGAAACAGCTCCTCGGGGAGCCTTGGAGCCACCTCCAGAGGCCTGGAAAAGCAAAGGGACCTTCATCACCTGCCACCCTCCAGCACAGCCTTCCCCACGCTGCTGGGCAGGGAAACATCTGCTGGGAGGCAGGACAAGGTCGTTTGTGGGTTTGGTTCCCAAGGTCCCCCCTGCTGTGGGCACAAGGACAGGAGGCTGTGGGCTGTGGTCTCCAGCGCTGAGCTGAGCTGGAGCTTGTTCTGTAAGCCACTTGTGCAGCTGCCCAGCCCAAAGCTGCCCTGCCCTGCTTTAATCCAGGGGAGCTGCCCTTTGGCAGCCAAAGGGTGCTCAGGCTCACCTTGGCCCGGTGGCAGCAGGGTGGCTGCAGAGGACAAGGCCAGCAGGACCAACACCTTCTGTTCCGGGGCTGCTGGGGCTGAAGTCCAGGGATAGTGCTGGGCTGAGCCAGGCCCACAGCCAACCACAGCCCCGGGCAGGCACCTCCCGAGGCTCCCAGCTGCAGCCCTGCTCTCCCTGTCTGCCTTTTCCCTTCCAGGAATCAGAGCTGGCTTGGCTGGGAAAGGCTTTTCAGATCCTCCAGCCCAACCCTTCTCTAGCTCCACACCAAGGCTGGGGCTAGCCCCTGGCCCTCAGCACCACAGCTCTGCCTCTGAAACCCCTCCAGGGAAGGGGATTCAGCCATGGGCAGCCTGGGCCAGGCTTTGAGAACCCTTTTGTTGTGATGTCCAACCCAAGCCTTCACCTTTCTGCAGGCAGACACCATCCCCAAAGCTTCTACTCCAGCTTCCTCTGGGGTTCCTGCCTGGCTTAGCTCTGTCTTCGCTCTGTCTTCTTGCAGCTTCTACCCAAACGGCCTCCTGCCTGTGGCCCCCAACCCAGGGGGGCAGCCTGAACTGCAGAACTTGAGCCCCACTGCTCCTTATCCCAGCCCCTGCCAGGCCTCACTCAAGCCACCACCCTGCTGGGGCTGAGGACAGGAACAGTGCCAAGATTTGGGGTATGGTTACATTGGGGGAGCTCCAGACAGGGACCTCTGGAGATCTTCTCCAGCCCCTCCACCACAGCAGGGTCACCTAGAGCCTGGGCATGGAGGCTGTCAGCACTCCTGAGCAGGACACACCTGGGGAGCAAACCCTGACCAGAGCAGGGAGCATCAGAGGGATTCAGGAGGTGGCTGCTGAGAGTCCCTGCCAGGTAGCACCCCCAGCTCCCAGCCCAGCCTGAACCCCTCCCTGGAGACAGCACAAACCCTGCCCAGGCAGATGCAGCTTTTGTCACTTTATGTTGCACTGCAGCTTGACAGAGAGAGGAACATGCAGAGTGATGCCAGCTGCCAGCAGCAGCCCAGCACAGAACAGCCACACTTGGCAGAGCTCAGCAAGGGGAGAGGCAAGAGACACACGCAGCAAAACCAGCACCCCAAAGACCCCCTCCCCCTCCTCTCCCTTGCCCACAGCCTTCCCTTGCAGGAGGCCAGCAGGGCAGCCTCTGCAGCAGGATGGAACCCTGCAGGGCTTGGGCTGCTCCACTTCTGGCAAGGGGAGCAGCAGCAGAGTCTCTGTGCTGCAGGATCTGGGAGGTTCAGGCTGCTTTTTCCCTTCCCAAGGAGGCAGGAGGAGAATTGTTGTACAAAATAAACTGAGTGAGCAGCACAGGCAAGGGGAGGGCAGCAAAACCCTAGGGGTACTTCTCTGCCCAACTGAAATGGCAAAGAGAGGCTCAGCAGCTCTAAAGAGCCAGGAGAGGAAGCCAAGTGGCACATCCAGGATGTGTCCCCAGCCCTCTCCAGCCTGGCTCCTGCAGCCCTCACCCCCTCTGTTGCCTCCAAGCCCTCCCTGTCTCCTATCTGCCCTTTGGAAAGTGTCACAGATGGCTCCAAGTGAAGCTGCTGCAGGCTGTGGCCTCCTGCTCTGCTCCACACAGGACAACTGAAGAGCTGCCTCTGCAGCAAGCTCGGGTGGGGAGCTCAGAGTGGTCACTTGCCCAGGGTGGGGACATCCAACAATGCACATCCTGCCCTGTTCCATGGGCTGACTGGGAGAGGGGGAGGAGGGGAGGCCTCAGTTGAATTTAGCCTTTGTAAAGTCCATTTCTGGATGCTGTTCCATGAACCTGCAAGGCAAAGACAAGAGCTCAGCTGTGAGCCATCAGCACCCACCCAGCAGCTCTCTCTGGGGGGCGTTAAGGTCTCCCTGCTTCCTGCATCATCAAGTTTGCTTCCTCCCCACAGCAGAGCCTGCTTTGCTCAGCTCCTCAGGACACACCCCTCAGATTTCTCCTGGGGTCAGTGGTATCAGCAACCCTCCCAGGCAAGCAGGCACATGACAGCCATTAATGGTCACACCCCCTGTGACCGAGGCTGACACGTAGCAGCTATGACAGCAGCCCTGGGGCAGAGCAGAGATTGAGGGCAGACTGTGACCTCCAGCTTGTCAGCTTCGACAGCACTGGGGACAGAGGAGACATCTCCAGTACTGTGCCAGGATGTGACCAGAGAAAGCTGGTTCCAGGCTGTCAGAGGTACTGCAGCACCAGCAGACAGGACCAGATGGACCTGGGCTGCCACATCAGAAAGTTCTGCACTGTGCCTGCTGAGTGGTCAGCAGTGATCAGCAGCTCCTGGCTGCCTCTTTTGCCCTGTCCTTCACCACAGGACACAACCCAAAGCCCTGTAGAGGCCTGAGGCACCAGGCACAGCTGAGAGCAGGCCTCTGCCTTCCACCCTGCTCTCATCTCAGGTTTCTTGAGAGGTCACCACAGCCCTGCCACTTCCCATGGCCACTGAAACGTGTCCTGTGGGGGCAGTGGCCTCGTTTAGCAGCCAGCAGGGCTTTGCCGGCAGCCAGCAGGACCCAGCTGGATGTCACTGAGCCTCCTTTGGCCTGACCAAAGTCTGAGCTTCCCCTCCAGTCCTCACCAGCTGTGCTCAAGCCAGGCTCCTGGAGCACTGCAGGAGTGACCTTGTCATGGAGAGCCCCTGGATGTGGACTTCCCAGGAGGAAAGACTCCACAGATAGGCAAGGAGGAAGCCTGATCTGTGCCCCAGGACAGCTGCAGCCCAGGCTGTGCTCAGCACACTGAGCAGAGAAGCTTCTGCTGCTACAGATAAGCCAAGGAAGAGGAGTGAGGGCTGCTGTATTAGTTCTCCTTCCAGCCCTGAGATAAGACCTGGCTTTGCACTTGCTGAGGAAGCTGCATGGCCCAGAGTTACCTCCACACCTTCCCAAACGTCCTTGGGAGCTCCCTGGGTAAGTGTCCCTGCCAGGTGTGTTCAAGCCAAACAGAGCAATAAAGACATAAAAGCTCCCTGGGCCCGAAGGCTGCTGCCTGGTGGCAGGTGTGGAGCAGGGGATCCTTATCTAAGCTACTGAGAGAGATTAGGGAACAATCAAACCATGTTAAAGTTCAGCAGAGATGGCACCTCCAGTGCTAGCCACACTTCCTGGCCTTGAAATCAGCAAATTCAGACAATTCCAGCAGCAGGTTCAGGATTTCCTGTTCCCCTTTCTGCCCCCATGGCCTCAGGCAGCTCGATGGCAGCCAGGCTGTGTTCAAAGGCAGCTAGGATGAGGTCTTGAGCAACCTGGGCTGGTGGAAGGTTGAAGATGCAGAGCTCATGGCAGGGGGCTTGGAACTAAACGATCTTCAAGGTCCCTTCCAACCCTACTCATTCTATGAGTGGCTTCAGCAACCTGGGCTGGTGGAGGTGCCTGTGGTAAAGGGTTGAATCTGGATGATCTTGAAGGTGCCTTCCAGCCCAGCCTGGGACTGTCTGCAGTGCTCAAGGCCTACTCACTTTTTCAGAATATCTTGCTTCTTCTGCTCATCAGAGGTGGGCAGCCCCAGGGACTTCTGCTGCTGGTCATACATCATCTTCTCCACCATGCTGCGGGTCTCACTGTCCAGGTCTGACAGCTGGGAGAGAAGATTTCCTTCAGAGCAGGAGCAGGACCCTGCAGGGCCCTGCTGGAGGCCACACCAAGCTGCCTGCACAGCCTGCAGCAGCAGTTCTGCAGACACCAAGCTAGACCCAGCTGCTCCTCTGGAGGCTGCCTGTGTTGTGACAGCATCAGTGCTGCCGGTGTGGGGCTACGCTGGCACTGGGGCTGCCAGCGTGGGGCTACACCAGCACCGGCGCTGCCAGTGTGGGGCTAGCGTGGGGCTATGCTGGCACCAGCGCTGCCAGTGTGGGGCTAGCGTGGGGCTATGCCGGCACCAGCGCTGCCAGTGTGGGGCTAGCGTGGGGCTATGCCGGCACCAGTGCTGCCAGTGTGGGGCTAGTGTGGGGCTACGCCGGCACCAGCACTGCCAGTGTGGGGCTATGCCGGCACCAGTGCTGCCAGGGTGGGGCTAGGGTGGGGCTACGCCGGCACCGGGGCTGCCAGGGTGGGGCTAGGGTGGGGCTACGCCGGCGCCGGCGCTGCCAGGGNCGCTGGCACCAGGGCTGCCAGTGTGGGGCTAGTGTGGGGCTACGCCGGCACCAGCGCTGCCAGGGTGGGGCTACGCCGGCACAAGGGCTGCCAGGGTGGGGCTACGCCGGCACCAGGGCTGCCAGGGTGGGGCTATGCTGGTGCTATAAGGACACAGAAGCTGGGTGTTGAGGATCTCTATTCATAGATCCATAGAATGAGTTGGGTTGGAAGGGATCTTAAAGCTCATCCAAGTCCCAGCCCCCTGCCACGGGCAGGGACACCTCCCACTGGCCTCATCCAGCCTCCCTGAGCATCCTGTGCCAGTGTCTCCCCAGCCTCACTGTCAAGAATTTCTTCCTTATCTCCATTCTCAATCTGCCACCCTCAAGCTGCAATCCATCCCCTCTCACCCTGTCACAAGCCCCTGTCAGAAGTCCCTTCCCATCCAGGGGGTTCTCACCTTGGAGTTCTCTGGATTGATTTTCTTGGTGTTGATTTCAGGGTCTGTGGACACTAACTTGTTCCACCATTCCATCTTGTTGATCTGAAGGATGAAGAAGCACAAATGTTGTATTTTTCCTAGACCTATGTTCTAGTCCCAAGAAAAAGCTGCTGGGAGCAGCCTTTGGTAGTGTCCAACCCCTCAGCACCATCTGACAGGGCTGCAGGGTCTGACTTCCCTGACTCTCTGGGACAGCCCAGCCAAGTCTGACTGCTCCCTGTTTGTTCTGCTGTACCTTCTCCAGGTGCACAGTGACTGTTTTGCCATCTTCAATCAGCCAGGAGCTCTCCTCCACCTTCACCTCGTTGAAGAGCTCTCCCTCGATGACAGGGGGGAGGCCCTTCAGGCCCACCCGGAGGCGTCGCCGCTGGATGTCCACCAGCACATCCTTCCCCTTCAGCCTGAAGCTCACCTGGAAGGGCACTGCCAGCTGGGCCAGCAGAGACAGCTGTGAGCTGAGCAGCAAAGCCTCCCCTGGCCCCTGTGCTGCACTGCCACAGAGCTGCCTTCCTTGGGAAAGCCCTTGGAGAGCCTCCAGTCCAACCACTGCTTAACCCTGCCCAGGCTAGGGCTAAGCCATGGCCCTCAGCACAGCTCTGCCTCTGGGAAACCCTCCAGAGGTGGGATTCAGACACCTTCCTGGGCAGCCTGTGCCAGCCATGGAGAGCCCTTTTGGGGCAGAAATTGTCACTCGTGCCCAACCTAAACCTCCTCCAGCACAGCTTGAGGCCACTGCCTCTCATTCTTTCACTTGTTCCTAGAGAGAAGAGCCCAACCCCCACCTGGCTCCAGCCTCCTCAGGGAGCTGCAGAGAGCAATGAGGTCTCCCTCAGCCTCCTCTTCTCCAGGCTGAACCCCCACCAGCTCCTTCAGCTGCTCCTCCCCAGCCTTGCTCTCCACCCCTTCCCCCACCTCTGTTGCCCTTCTCTGGACCTGCTCCAGGCCCTTTCTGGCAGTGAGGGACTCCAGACTCACATCCAGCTCTGAGAGAGTCTGTGTCCATCTGTAATTTGGAAGGTCAGCTCCATTGCCAGAGTTGGGTTTAAGTTTTCCTTTATCCTTCTCATCTTCCTCTTCATCATCTGTTTCCTAAGGCACAAATTTAAAGTGTTAAGAAGGAAGCTTTGCAAGTTTCCCTTTCACTTGCACCAACAGTTCTTGGGGGTTAGAAGAATTCCAGGTCAGGTGCAAGGGTTTGATGCTCACAGAAATGAGACCCAAGTGAGGCTGTGCTGTTGAAACAGAATTACAACCAAAGAAAAGGAAAAAAAAACCCAAACCAACCCTCCTTTGGAAGCCTTTGGGAAGCTTCCAGGGCCAGACTGGAGATCCCCTCACATTCCCAGGAATCCTCACAGTTGTCCCCACATTCCCCTCAGCCCCTCAGAGCCTTCTCTTCTCCAGGCTGAACACCCCCAGCTCCCTCCGCCTGTGCTCACAGCAGAGGTGCTCCAGCCTCTGGGTCATCTTTGTGGCCTCCTCTGGACTCTCTCCAACAGCTGTGTCCTCCTTGCTGAGCTTTACCTGTTTGTTGGACTCTGGAGATTCTCCTTCCTCTTTGGAGCTGCTCGGGGGGACGCTGCTGGGCTGCCCTTGTGCCTCCTTCTTCTGTTCAGGAGAGAAGGAGCAGGCTCAGCCAGGTGCTGGCACTCCGGGCTGGTGACACTAGGTGGCCTCAGCCTCCTCAGCTGACACTAAAGAGCAGAATTCCAACCCGAGGGGAACTTTTCAGCCCTCATTGCTGTGCTAGAAGGAAGAGGAACGCCAAGGGGAGCACTCCCCTGGTCCTCACACCCTGAAGGCTGTGGCAGAAGCTGTTGCTGAGGGCAGAGAGGCAAAGTGAGCTATGGGAGAATCCATGGGAAAATCCCAGAACCCCAGCATGGAAGGGAGCCCTGGAGCTCACCCAGTCCTACCCCCCTGCTTCAGCAAGGCACCCACAGCAGCTTGCCCAGGAGCACACTGGCCGGGGGGGGTTGGAAGCTCTGCAGAGAAGGAGACTCCACAGCCTCTGTGGGCAGCCTGCTCCAGGGCTCTGCACCCTCACACCAAACAAGCATCTCCTCACGCTGAGCTGCAGCTTCCTCGGTTCCAGTCTGTGTCCACTGCCTCTTGTCCTATCACAGGACACCACTGGCAAGAGCCTGGCCCCTTCTTGCCCCCCACCCTTCAGATGTTTGCAAACATGCAGTGGTTAATGGCTAACCCCAGCTGGAAGCTCACCACCTGCTCCAGCCTGCAAAGGAACAGGCTCGAGCCACTTTAACCCTCACTGCTCCGCACCCTGCGCTGGAGGTGGCCCAGGCTGTGCCTGCAGACACCAGACACTGCTCTCACCTGGTTGATTTCCAGCTGCAGCCTCTCTGCTTCCTCATCTGTGAGCTCCTTAATCTTGGGCTCGTTGGCTTCTTGCTTCTCTCTGGCCAGCTTGGCAGCTCGCTCTGCCTTCTCACGCCGCTCTGCCTCCTCCCGAGCCTTCTTCTCCTTCCTCTCCTTCTGAGCCAGTTTGTTGTGGTGCTTGAAGGTGTTTGTGATCAGCTGAAAGGCAGGGAAGCAGGGGGCAAAGAAATGAGTTCTTCCCACCCTAGTGAAGCCAACTCCCTGTGTGCTGAGGAGCAGAACATCTGTCAGTCCTGTGGGTGCTGGGACTTTGTCCTTCACTTTCACTCTACTTTTTTGACTGAAAATCAAAAAGGAGAAAACTCAAAAGTCCTGCAGTGCAGCCCTTGCAATGCAGCCCTTCCTCCTTCTTCCTTACCCAAGGAAGTATGAATCTATAGGAATAACAGAGAAAGAAAAATTCTCCATCTGTTTTGGCCTTAGTGCAACCCCAGCAGGCTGAGGAGATCCCTGACCCAGGCATTTGACAGCTCCCCCCACACCTAGAAGAGCAGGATGGGCAGAGGCTGGCTCCAAGGGGTTGCTTTTCCCTTCTTCTCACCCTTCCCACAGCTGGACTCTTCCCCAGGCTCTGGACAGAGATCCAAGGTCATGGATTACACATCCACAGGTTGCATCAAGTAAGAAGGGACCCCCAAAGGTCATCTTGTCCAGCCCCTCTGCAGCCAGCAGGGACATCTCCAGCTAGAGCAGGCTGCCCAGGGCCACATCCAGGCTGATCTTGAATGTCTCCAGGGCTGGGGCCTCAACCACAGCCCTGGGCAGCCTGTTCCAGTGTCTCACCACCCTCACCATGCAGAGCTTCCTCCTCATGTTCAACCTAACTCTGTCCTGCTCCAGTTTCACACCATTTATCCTCATCCTATCACTCCAAGCCCTTCTAAGCAGTCTCTCTCCTGTCTGCCTGTAGCCCCTTTGGACACTGCAATACAGCTCTGAGGTCTGTTCAGAGGAGAAAGGCTGGAGCAGGTCAGTGGCTTATACTGAGGGGCAGCCTCCAACACAAATCTTTGCTTCCAACCTCACTCTGAGCTCCTGTGGTGTTGTCCCTCTGAAGAGCCAAGCTCTCAAGGTCTCTGATGCCAAGGGCTGTGCTGCTTGGAGGGGAGGCTGAGTACACAGGCAGGGAGCCAGACCAATTGCCCCATGCTCGATAACAGCAGCAGTCCTGTGCAGAGCAGCACGTATGAGGACTGCAGCCTGCTCCACAACAGTGTGGACAGAACCTGAGCAAGTGAACTGGAGCAAAGATCTCCCTCAGATGGAGCTTTCAGGTAACAGCTAATATAGAATCACAGAATGGTTTGGGCTGGAAGGGACCTTAAAGCTCACCCAGTTCCAACCCCCTGCCATGGGCAGGAACACCTCCACCAACCCAGGTTGCTCAAAGCCTCATCCAGCCTGGCCTTGAACACCTCCAGGGAGGGGGCAGCCACAAGAGGAGACATCTAGTGGACAGGAGATGCTCAGGCTGCCAACCAGGCCACCCAGATCAGCTCCCAGACTGCTCCCTCCATACCAGCACCACAGCCCTGAGACAAAGGTGCACAGATGTGGACTTTGTGCCTCTTCTGAGGTGAACAAACAAGGGAACTGGGGGTTATCACCAGAGCAGTGTCTGCCACCGTTAAGTCAGTGTGTCTGACACATTTGCTTTCCAAACAAGCCTTTGGCCAGAGCATGGCACAGCCCTGTGCTGTCAGCACCACTCGAAGCAGCAGCTATGGGTGCCTCACCTCAGCCAGAGGCAGCTCAACATTGCCTTGCTTTAGGGAGGAATTTCATCACTATCAGGGGCAGGCAAGTCTCAGCCTGGCACAGATATGGGGGATGGGAAGTTAGGAGACATAAAAGCTTGAGGATTTGGGGTTTTACCTTCTCTGCTACTCCATCTTCTCCACCAGTGAAGAAATCTGTTTTACGTCGCAGGAAACTGAAGAAGGTGTTGACAAGCTGGCAGGAAACAGGGAGGGGGTAGGAGGGATAGAGAGGGGAAAAAAGAAAGAGCAATGAGACCAGATCACCTCAAACCACCTCGTGTCTCTTGAGCAGCCTTTATTCTTTGTGCTCCTCATCCCTGTCTGTGCCAGGATCCTACTGAAATCAGCCCCATGAGCATTTCCCAGGAAAAATGTCCAGAAGCTTCTGTGGAGCCCCAGCTCCTGCACTCCAAGTTTTCAGAAGAGGTATTTGTCTGGTTCACGTGGAGGAAGGGCAAGCAATTTCCTCTCAGGTCAGGTTAGAGGTCATTGTTAGCCCAAGCTGAGGCAGGAATTTGGGTGGCTACGTGTGCACAGATGCATACACACAGAATAGGTTTGGTTGGAAGGGACCTTAAAGCTCATCCAGTTCGACTCCCTGCAGTCAGCAGGGACATCCCAACCACAGCAGCTTGCTCGGAGCCCCAAACAACCTGACCTGGAAAGGTTACAGAGATGGGGGAGCTCCCACCTCTCTGGGCAGCATGGGAAGCCCTGAGGTGGCAGAAGCCAGGGTTGCAAGACCGTGTAAGGGGCTCCTCAGCCCCTCCTTAGCATCACACTAATTAATCAGCGCATCCTCCGCGCTCCCCGGGGCTGTCGCGGGGCTGGGCCGTTACCGCCGTTCTCGGAGGCGGGGTGAGGCGAACACGTGCCACATGTGCACCGCCCGGAGAAGCCAGGACCTCGGGAAGCCCTGGACCCGGGGAGGCCAGGCTGTCCCCACCTCCGATCGCTCCTCCCGATCCCGCTCCGCCTCTCCCTTCACCCCTCCCCGGGAACGCGGGAAAGCTTCCGCTGCCCCATCCCGGGCCCGGCGGCGCTACCTCGCGCACGCCGCCCTGGTGCTGCTGGGCCATGGCCAGGAGCATGCCATCGAAGCGATCCTCCTGCTCCGCCGCCTCCTCCGCGCTCAGACCCATCCTGCCCCGCCGCCGCCGCGCCGGCCGCCTCAGCCCCCTCGCGTCGGTAACCCGGAACCGGACGTAGCGCAAAAGGAAGCGCACGGACGCGCGCGCGCTCGGCATTGGCCAATCCCAGAGTCCCTCCGCGCCGCTCTCTGCGCGGATTGGTCGCGGCCGCGTCCAATCCCCCGGAAGGAGGCGGGACTCGAGGTGCGGGTTTCTGTTGTTATAGCAACGGTCGGGCCGGGCCCTTCCAGAAAGCTCGGCGGAGGGCCCTGACCCCGAGGAGTGCCAGGGGTTAAAGGGCAGAGGGCAGGGCTGGGGTCCGCCAGGGAGCTCCGTGTCCGGGCAGGGCCTGGCCTTGCTCTGCTTTCCTGAGTACCGCAGGCCCGAGAGCCCCGGCGATGGGCTGCAGCTCCGGGGAGCGGCAGCACTGCCCCCACCTCGGCTCGTTTAGCCCTCCCGGGCGTCCCCGCGATGTGCGCCCCCTCGGCAGGCCACGACTTGGCTCTCTGGCCTTTTCTCCAGGCAAGTCGCTGCCATCCCCGAGGCAGGGCCTTCTCCGTGGGTGCTGCCACTGGTCCCCAGGGAATCAGTGACTGGAATGGTAGAGTCACAGAATCATGAAGGTTGGGTAGGACCTCCAAAGTCATGGATGGAGTCCAACTGTCAACCCAGCACTGCCAGGTGACCACATCTGCACAGCTCTGAAACCCCTCCAGGTATGAGAACTTTACCACTGCCCTGGGCATCCCGTTCCAGACCTTGACAACCCTCTGGGGGCAGAAATTGATCTTCGTGTCCAACCTAAACCTCCCCTGCTGCAATTTGAGGACATTTCTCATCCTAGTGCTTTTTCCTTGGGAGGAGAGACCTGACTCCAGCCTCCTTTCAGGGGGTTGTAGAGAATGAGAAGGTTTCCTCTCTGCCTCCCTTTCTCCAGGCTGGACACCCCCAGTTCCTTCACCCACTCCTCACAAACGTGTACTCCAGACCCTCACAGGCTTTACTGCCCTTCTCTGGACCAGCACCTCAGTGACTTTCTAAGGGGCCCCAAATCGAACCCAGGAGGCAAGGTGTGGCCTCAGCAGAAGCTTCTCAATTAATTTCTGTCGGTCAAGGAATAAAATTTTTCAGTAATTCAAGGTGAAAATCTGAGAATTTGCCCTTCTCCTGCCCTGTGCTTCCTCGGAGAGAAGTGAGCCAAGGGCCACGACTGGGACTGAACCCTGCAGTCTGCCGTTCACTGCATTTCTCTTCCTCACCCCTAACAGTCTCCTGTCAGCAAGGTTAAGCAAACAGCCTCTGATAAAGCCACTTCCAGGTTGCTCTTTCCAAGGCCGTTGAACACCAGCCCCAGACGAGCGCCCTGTGTGTGTGTGAACCTGCTGGCAGTGACACCTGCCCAGTGCCAGCGCGGGGCCTTGGTGCCATGGTACAGCCCAGGTTAATGACTCTGTTTATATTGTTGGGGTGATGGTGATAAGGCTCCCTTGCCCGCTGGCACCCTGCCCGCTGCCCCCCTGCCCGCACCACTCCATTCAGAAAAGCGCCGTTGGCGCCCCGCAGAGAGCTCCTTTGGCCCAGCCAATCCGGGCAGGGCTGCCAGGGCTCTGTTAATGAGAACTGCTCCATCCCGGAGCGGTCAAGGCTGCCTCAGGGGCGTTGCACCAGTGACCCAGCCCTATAAAGCTGCTTGGAGCAGCCATGAGCTGGCAGAGCAGGGAAGACGCCGAGGAGCCAGCCCGTGGCACCTGGCAGGGCTCTCAGGGCTGTGTCCTCTCTCCCAGGTTCTAGCTGCCCAGCTCAGCCATGACCAGCAGCAGCACGGACATGGACTGTGAGAGGTGCCAGTGCCACGGCGAAGACAAGCACACTGCCATCCTCTACACCCTCCTCAGCCACGGGCGGGGAGGCCGCGGGCCGGGCCAGCAGCGCTGCCTGTGCCGCCAGCGCCGCACCGTCTGCCTGCGCACGCCCCGCGCCACCTGCCAGGCTGCCTCCAACGTGCTGGTCAAAACCGTCAGCTTCATGAAGAACCTCCCCTCCTTCCACCTGCTGCCCAGAGAGGACCAGCTTCTGCTGCTGGACAGCTGCTGGGCGCCCCTGTTCCTCCTGGGGCTGGTTCAGGAGATGGTGACCTTCGAGGTGATGGAGACCCCAGCCCCCAGCATGCTGAAGAAGATCCTCCTCGATGGGCAGAGCCAGCGGCAGGAGCCTGAGCGGACGCAGCCCACACTGGCAGCTGTGCAGCGGCTGCAGTGCTGCCTCAACACCTTCTGGAGCCTGGACCTGAGCCCCAAGGAATATGCCTACTTGAAGGGAGCCATCCTCTTCAATCCTGGTGAGTGCCCAGGGAGCCCTGGAGCTCACCCAGTCCTACCCCCTGCTCCAGCAGGGCACCCACAGCAGCTTGCCCAGGAGCACGATGGCTGGGGGGGGTGGGGTTGGAAGCTCTCCAGAGAAGGAGACTCCCTAACCTCTGGCAGCCTGCTCCAGGCTCCAGCACCCTCACACCAAACATGTTTCTCCTCATGTTGAGGTGGGAGCTCCTGGGCTCCAGTTGTGCCTCCAAACACACTCCTCCTGTCTTGGAGACAGTCGGAGCGTGGGCAGGGCTGGTTACCTGAGCACCGAGCCCCATGCACCAGGATGCAGGGAGGAGGGAGGTCAGGGGTGGCAAAAGCCATAGCCCTCTGTCTGCCCCGCAGGTGATGAAGGACCCCAGGATGTCCTTTGCAAAGCCTGAGCTTGCCCAGTTCATGACTTTTCCTCCCTCAAAGAGCAGTCCTGTTCCAGCTCTGTGTTGTTAGCACTGAGTACATCTCATTAGTAGGACCTCAGAGATCCTATTTGAGACATGGGGAAGGGGAAGGATGGGAATAGGAGAAACTCAGGACTGTTTTCCAGCCTACTTCACCTCTGGCTGTTCCTCCTAGCATCCTGGCATGGGTTGGATTGGAAAGGACCTTAAAGACCACCCAGTTCCAACCTCCCTGCCATGTGCAGGGACACCTCACACTAGCCCAGGTTTCTCAAGGCCTCCTCTCTCTTTGCAGATGTGCCAGGGCTGAAGGCCTCCCTGTACATCGAAAGCCTGCAGCGGGAGGCCCAGACAGCCCTGCAGGAGGTGCTGCAGCCCCTGCACCCCGAGGACCGGGGCCGCTTCGCTCGCATCCTGCTGATCGCTTCCACCCTCAAGTCGATGCCTCCTGCCCTCATCACAGACCTCTTCTTCCGCCCTGTCATCGGCAACGCCGACATCGTGGAGCTCATTGCCGAGATGCTCTACGAGATCACGGGGGGGCAGCTGGCCCCCACCCTGCCTGGGGCCTGCTGAGCAGCCACCAGCCGCGGGGGTGCTCCCCATGCCTCTCCGGGCCAGCAGAGTGGATCTGGGCAGTAGGGATTCAGCAAGAACAGCGCCCTGGGCCCTGCGGGGAGCTGCAGCTCGGTGGGGCTGAGGCTGGAGGACGCAGCCAGGTTGCCGCAGAGCACAGAGCCACGGCTCCAGCCCAGCAGAGCTCCCCAGCAGCTCCTGCTCCACCCCTGCTGGTCTTTGTTCCAGGGAGTGTGTTTGCAGCTGAGGGCTTTCCTTCTCGAAGGACCTTCCTTCTAGAGCAGCTCAGCCAGCAGTGACCAGAGCACAGAGGTGGTCAGGTCAGAGCCCAGGCCTGGTTTTTGCTCTCTGACCCCTTGAGCACAGTGGCTGCTCTGCTGCTATTCCAGGCAATGCCATCTGTCCTCAGCTGGCAGCTTGGTTCTGTGGTGCTTGGGCCCACTGTAGAACAGGGCTCAGGGAGATGGCTTCCTGAGAGCAAACATTATGGAATTAGGCCTGGGTGAAGTCTTGCTCTGTCTGTTGTGCTTGAAATCTCAGAGGTACTCGTGAAGGACCTTCCTGAGGCACCAAGAGGGCCAAAGGCAGGGGGACTGAGTCTTGCAGGGTGTGCAGATTCATCCCTCTTACTTTTTCCCAGATTGTGGTGTTCCTCCCTGTGTGACACCCACCAGGACTTCTCCCAAAGCAAGCAAATCACAGCACACTTTGGATGGGAGAGGACCTTAAAGACTATCCAGTTCCAACATCAGGTTACCTTAAGGGCACCTAAAGCTCTTGCACCTTGAGCTGTGAGCTTGCTTCTGTTTGTGTGAACCCTGAGCTGTGACTGCTGCAGAGATGAGCTGAGTTAGTTTAGTGGTAGAAGGTAGAACCAAATGGCCCTGCCTGGACTTGGAGCTTGGAGAGCTTGGTCCTGCTGCCTGCAGCTCCTGCAAAGAGTTTTGATGTCAGTATTTTCTAAGCAAACATTTCTGTTGTCTGTATATAAGATACAATAAATTATTTCTTTTGTAATAAAATGTTTTGCCTTTCAGAAGGTGCTGGTGGCTCCCACATGGTGTTAAACTGCAGGGGGGGCTGTGAGAAAGATCTAAAAACCACCCTGTTTGCCCTGCCTGATCCAGCTGAGCTGTTGGGTGAAGCTGGAGGGAGCCACCCATGGAAAACCCCCAGCACTAGGCAGCCCCCCAGGGCAGGAAGGGCTGCACTGGCAGTGCTGGGCAGCTCCCCGGGGCAGGAAGGGCTGCGCTGGCAGCCTGTCCCCTGCCTCCCACCCCTGCTGAAAGGTGGCAGCAGCTTCCCAGGTGACCTCAGCCCCATGACGGCTGTTTTCCACCTGACTCATGGATGATTTCCACAGGCCCACGCCAGCCACGGGCAGCCCCAAGCCCTGCAGCACAGTGACGTGTGTGTGAGTCACGGCACGCAGGGTGCCAGCAGCCCCACTGCCAGAGCTACCCTGAACTGGGGACCCAGATCCTGTGGCACAGGGGAGAGCTCTCACTGCCTGCACCCTGTCACCAGTCCCCAGGGACAGGAGGTCACTGTGGATTCCCGTCTGCCATGGTACCTGCCTATGAGGCAGGTCTGACACCATGGGGCCACCCCTCCATTGTGCAATGCACAGCGCTGGGACTCAGCAAGAGGGAAAGGTCAGGACCCCTTGCACCAGGCTGCGCTGCAGCAGGGCACAGGGGACCTAGAGACCACCAGCACCCTGACACCCCTGAGGCCTGCAACCCCCGTCTGAGCCTGGCTGTCTCCAGAACTTATGGCCCTCACTCAGGTCCTGGCTGTTTCCATGGCTTGTGACACGTCTACAAGCCTGTCCAGCCCAAGGCCTGCCCCCAGCCCTGGGTCCTGTGCACCTCCTGCTGCCCTCAAGCTCTGCGCCCGCACCGTGACTCGGCCACCCCCAGCGCCCTCCTTAACCCCTGAGCCCGCCTGTAGTGCCCCACGCGGCCACCAGGCGGCGCCCTCAGAGACGTCATCACGGCGCGCCCAGCTGCCGTGACGCACCGGCGCCGGGCGGCCAAGATGGCGGCGCCCAGCCCTAACGACGACAATAGCGACGCTGCCGACGCTGCCTGTTACTGCCTGGTGAGCGGCATCCCGGCCGTGCTGCGCTCCGCTCAGCTCCGCGCCTACTTTAGCCAGTTCTTGGAGGCCGGCGGCTTCATTTGCTTCCACTACCGGCACCGCCCCGAGCGGCCGCCAGCGGGCGGCGGCAGGGAGGCCGCGGCGCCGCCGCGCACTTGCTCCTGCCTGGTGGCCGTGCAACCGGACCGGGCCCACCGCTTCCTCCGCATGTACTCGGGCAAGCGCTGGATCGGGCCTGACGGAGCCGCGCTGCCTGGCCGCTGCCTCATCCGCAGGGTCCGACTCAGCCCCGGGACAGGTACGAGAGGGCACCGGGGGGAGGGGCGGGGCGGGCCTTGCCTCATATCTCCCGCCTGGAAGGGTTCGGCACCGGATCCCACCCCTGAGAGACTCAGCAGCCAGCCTGGCGGGGTAGGGTGGTTAAAACTCCTCGCGGAATTCCGCAGTGTGTGAAATCCGTTACCATGGAATTGCAGGGTGCTTTGGGTTGGAGAAGCCCTCTGAGATCATCAGATCCAACCAGCAGCCCAACCCCACCACTTCCTTGGGCAGCCTGTGCTGGTTTCCGATCACTCTAGCAGCAAAGAAATTGTTCCTCATGTCCAACCTAACCCTCCCCTGGCACAATTCCAGGCCATTTCCTCTCCAATCACCTGATAATAGGAAGACCAATTCCCACCTCACTGCAACCTTCTTTCAGGGAGCTGTAGAGAGCAATGAGGTCTCCCCTCAGCCTCCTCCAGACTAAATGAGGCAAGAAGAGTTGGTCTGGAATCTCCTCGTGCCCCTCCTGCCTAGGACCACCCAAATTTAGCCCTCTCTGGTGGAGTGCATGTTCCCAAAAACCATTCCTTGTCTCCTGCAGGCACAGAGACAACTTCCAGCAGTGAGGACAAGACAGCTGCGGGCGAATCCGTCACAGAGGCAGAGTTAAAGCGGCTGCCTGAGCTGAACCCCCCTTCCTTCATGCCTTATGGCAACGTGGGCACCCCTCTGAAAGTTTTCCTGGAGCTGATCCGGGCCTGCAGGCTGCCTCCCTGGATTATCAAGAAGTTACAATTGGATTTTCCAAGGACAGGCTCCTGCCGCAGGTATGGGAATGTGCCCTTCGAATACCAGGACACTGAGGTGGCTGCAGAGGAGGAAAGAGTTTACACTGCTGCAGGGGATGAGATCACAGAGGCAGAAGAGCCTGTGGCAAGAGCTGAGCTGACTCACCCAGCCAGTGCTGAGGAAGATGAAGATGGGCAGGAGAAGGAGGGAGAGGAGTCACACTCGGATGATGTAAGTGGATTCTTCTGTCAGAGCTGTGAGGGTCGGAGGGCTGATACCACCCAGAGCTCATTCTGAGTCTTTTAATTGTAGAGTCTTCTCTGAAACTGATGTTAAAATAGGCATTGGGTCACCTCTTGCTGCACTCAGCCCCTTGTTGTGGGCTTTAACCTGCTAGAACTGCTGGGCCAAGCTGGGCTGGTTGGAGGGCTTGGGCCCAGAGGGTTTGGTTGCTGTTGGGCCCAGAGGGTTTGGTGCAGAGGAGTGAGCAGAGGTGCAGAGGGAGCAGATACAAGCCCTGCTGCCTGGCAGATGGGGCCCAGCTCTGCTTTTCCTTGTAAATGAGGCTGGGGAGCACAGAGCTGTATGGGTGCTGACCTGGAATGCTCCTGGGAGTGAAATTAGTCACTATGAGAAAAATGGCTTTAGTGACAAAAGACTCCTGGAAAACTGGGCTGGACAGGCTCTCAGAGCCTCTCTTGCTCCCTCCAGCTGCCAGACGCCTGTCTGGGTTGTTCCCACAGCCCTCTGTCATTACCCAGGCACCACAGGCCTGGGGCAAGCCTTTCCCTTCGCTGCTGGCAGCTCAGTGAATTCTGCTCCAAATCTCTGCTGCAATTTTCTTCCATTAGGTTCTCCTAGCAACAGTGGACACAGAGAGCTCTTTGTTCCCTCCTTGACAAACTTTTTTAGTCAGTCCTTTCTTCTCCAGACTAAACAGACTCCTCTGGAGGTTTCTCACAGGCTGTTTCCTGCTTCTCCAAGTCATTCTTTTGGCTGTCCCTTGCTTAATGCCTTCCTTGGAGGGCTCTGCCCAGAGCTGGGCAGGCAGCAGTAAAGCTGTCAGCTTGCTCTGTGCCTGTGCCAGCCAGCTGCTTGCCTGCACCTCCACACAATCTCCGTGGGGATCAGCTTGAGTGGAATTAATTTGTTGCTGCTGCTGACTTTATCCTCAGCAGAGCTGCTCCTTAAATGGGCATCTGAGTGCGGGGCCGCGGCTGCTACTGTGCTGTGCCCTGGGTGTGACGTGGTGCTTTTCACCACCTCTCTCTGCTGACTCTGGAGATGGCATTAGTCAGGAGGTGAGGTCATCGGTGCCAGTCGTGTCAGTGCCTGAAGACAGCAGGCTGAGGCCAGCTCTGTTGACAAAGCTGTTTGGGAGGGAGGCGCCAAGCTGGGCCGAGAGGGTCAGGGAGAGGGGCAGCAGGTTGTGTGCTGCTGGCACTGCAGCCACCCTTCACTGTGCCCTCTGCAGGACAATGACACCTGTGAGGAGTGGGAGCGGCACGAGGCCCTGCACGAGGATGTGACCAAGCAGGAGCGCAGCGAGGAGAGGCTGTTCGAGGAGGAGATTGAGCTCAAGTGGGAGAAGGGTGGCTCTGGCCTGGTCTTCTACACCGATGCTCAGTACTGGCAGGAGGAGAATGGAGGTAACTGTGGTGGTTGTGGTGCTGAGCCACAGACTAACCCCTGGGGGCTGGACACAGCTCTGCAGGTAAATCCTGAGCGACCCCATGGGTGCATGGCACAGCAGCTGCAATACAGGCACCTGGGCCCTGCTCTCCAAACCTTCCCTTTGGCACAGGATCTGCACCAGAGACCCCCCCCAGTGCTCCTGCCTGGGCTCTGGGCAGTCTTCAGCAGCATTTCCTTCCCATTTCGATGGAGAAAGCAGGGCCCTTGGCCAGCAGCAGCCAGCTTGGGAGTCAGGCCTCTGGGACCATCACCCACATTGGTGCTCTCCTTCTCTTGACAGACTTTGACGAGCAGACTGCGGATGACTGGGACGTGGACATGAGCATCTACTATGACAGAGGTATCTGAGCTGAGCCTCCTGCAGGGAGCCAGGGAGGGTGGGAAATTCTGCCCCTGCAGGATCTGTGCAGTGGGGAGCTCTGGGGCTCTGCCGTCCTTTGAAAGTGGCCAAGCCCTCACTGTACCTCAGATGATGTTTTTCTTGTCTGGCAGTGAGAGCTGCCAAAGAGAACAGGTTCTGCTTCCCTGCTGCAGGTGCTCTGGGGAAAAATGAGGGTAGCAAAGTGCTGTCCTGAGCTGTGCTGCTCTGACTCTTGCTCTTTTCTCCCTAGATGGAGGTGATAAGGATGCCCGGGACTCAGTCCGGATGTGGCTGGAGCAGCGGCGCCGGAATGGCCTGGAGGATGACTCTGCCCCAGGACACCAGATTGGCAGCTTTGAGAGGTACACCAAGGTGAGCTCTGGAGGGCACAGCACAGGTGATGCTTGAGGGATGTGGGTCAGGAGCAGGAGAGGTCTTGGATGTGGGGAGTGGGCACAGATGAAGGTGGCCTTTGTCCAGCAGCTCTGATTTTTTTTCCCCTCTCCCAGGGCTTTGGCAGGAAGCTGCTGGAGCAGCAGGGCTGGACGGAGGGGCTGGGGCTAGGGAGCAGCAACTCTGGCATGGCTGAAGCTCTGGACAACGAGGGTCAGAACCCCAGATGCAAGAGGGGCCTGGGGTAAGTGCCCAACCCTTCCCTGCCAGCCTGTGCTTAGAACCTCTGCCCAGGCTGGAGTGTCCAACTGCCTGACCCAAATCTTTGCTGCCTCTCTAGGTACCATGGGGAGAAGCTGCCAACCTTCATCAGGGTGAAAAAGCGCCGGGAGGATGCTCCCATCCTCATCTCTACCATCTATGATGACCCTGACCCAAAGGACAGTGGTGACCAACTGCTCAGGCGCCAGCCCCCCACTGCCATGAAGTACAGGCAGCACATGCCCTTTGTGCGGGCATCACAGGGGGCCCTGGAGAGCTCCAGTGCCCAGTCATGCTGAGCAGTGACTGCCACACAGCCTCCGTGCTGCTGCTGCTCCCCATGAGCACAGGCTGGCTCCTGGGCTTGTGTTTGGGGCAGGCTCTTTAGATATTTATTTTTGGAAGAAAGATTTGTGACAAAAATTGCTGCAGTGATTTTTTGTGTCCTCTAAGCCACCAAGATGCTGAGGGGCCTGGAGAAGCTCTGTGAGGGGCAAAGGCTGAGAGCCTGGAGAAGAGCAGCCTCAGAGGGGATATGACCAAATGCTCAGCAAGAGCTGAAGAGTGGGGGGCAAGAGAATGGGGCCAGACTCTGCTCAGTGGTGCCCAGGGACAGGACAAGAGATGCTAGGCACAAACTGGAACCCACAGGAGGTTCCATCTGAGGCTAAGGAGACAGAGCCCTGGAGCAGGCTGCCCACAGAGATTGTGGAGTCTCCTTCTCTGGAGAGCATCCAAAACCCCCTGGCCATTGTGCTCCTGGGCAAGCTGCTGTGGGTGCCCTGCTTTGGCAGAGGGGTTGGACTGGGTTAGCTCCAGAGGTCCCTTCCCACTCCTACCATTTTGGGCTTCTGTAATTGCACCGAAGGGGGAATGATACTGGCCCTGGTTGTTCGCTGGGAAGGGAAGAGGCTGTGGTTTCTGACAGGCACTTTAAAGCCTGGATCATCCAAGCCTGGGTGCTAGGTCAGCCTAAAAACCCAGAACTCATGGTTCATGGCTTCCTGAGACGTGGGGAAGGACAAGTACAGGCAGGGCCAGCATGGCACAGGAACTGTCCTGCCAAAAGCTTGCTGCTGGCCTGCAGCTTTGCCTTGCCTGGGCGTGACAATCCCACACTCCCAGGAGAAACTGCTTGGGATGAAAGATTCATCCTGGCAGCCTCTGGAGGAATTCTGCGGGAGGCGTTTCCCTGGGGACGGGTGCAGTGGGTGCTGCTTTCCATGGCTGTGCTGTGCCCTGTGCCCTTCTCCTGCCGCAGGCACTCTGTCCCAGTGAGCCAGAGCTGCAGGGTGAAAGGAGAATTGGTTGAAAACTCTGCTGGCAGGATCCAGCTCGGCTGCAGCTGTGTCAGGGTGGGGGGACCCAGGGAGTTCTTGCCACTTTTCTTGAAGGCAGAGGTGGGGATGGAGTGGTGCAGACGGGACAAGGGCAGAGCCGGGACTCGAACCCCGGATTCCGGAGGCGATTCCGACCTTAGGGTCTGGCGTTCGTGTCCGGCTAACGAAGGAGCCGTGCGTCCCTCCGGCCGCCAGGGGACGCCGTGTTCGCGGCCGCCCTTCCTCACCCCGGAACTCGGTGCTCGGGCGCCGGCGGCGACCCGGGCCCAGTGCCGGGGGCACCGGCGGAGGCAGGCGTGAGCGGCCTGCCGGGACCCGAGAGCGGCCTGCAGGGACCCAGCGGAGGTCTGCCTTTCTCGGCGAGTGGTGTGCCGGGAGCGCAGTGGTCTGCTGGGGCGGAAGGGGTCCTGAGGGAAATGGTGAAGGTGTGAGGGAGGGGCGGACCTGGGGAAGGAGGCGGAGATATGGGACAGAAGGGGACACGGTGGGCGTAGGGGAGAGGGGGACACGGGGAGCTGTGGGGGAGGAAGGAGGATGCAAGCAAAGGGGGAGGAAGAGGGTACACAGCAGGAGGAGGAGGAGATGCGGGAAATAAGGGACATGATGGGAGAGGGAATATGGTGGGAGAAGGGATAAAGAGTGGGAGGGGGAGGAGACCTGGAGCATGGGAGGGGACACGAAGGAGAAAAAGGATAGGGAGGAATGGAGGGAACATGCTGGGGTGAAGGAGGGAGTGTGTGGGCACTGCCATGTCAAGAGGGACCCAGCTAGGCTGAAACTGATCCCACTCGAGAACAGTTGCAGGGATGTGAGTCCAAACTGGGGGTTTGGCCTGATTTTAGTGCCAGCTGGAGGGTGGCAGGGTGACACCGGCCCTGTCATGGGGCTTAGCCTCCCAAGGGGTGGCAGAGGCAGCAGCTGCACAGTGACACCTTCCCTGGCTCTGCACCACTCCCTGGGTGTGAATTCCAGCAGAATGCATTGGGCTGAATGCAGGTAAAGTGTCAGTGGGACCTTGTCCTCCCCCAGGCAGCAGCAGAAGGCAATGAGCCGCCATGTCTGAAGGCAGCAAGGGGAGCTCGCTGGCCTTTGGCCAGGTGGTGATTGGGCCTCCAGGCTCTGGGAAGACAACCTACTGCCATGGCATGCAGGAGTTCATGGGCAGGATCGGGCGCAAGGTGGCCGTGGTCAACCTGGACCCTGCCAACGAGGCCATGCCCTACCAGTGTGCCCTGGACATTGCCGAGCTCATCACCCTGCCTGACGTGATGGAGAGCCTGAAGCTGGGCCCTAATGGGGGCTTGATCTACTGCATGGAGTACCTGGAGGCCAACTTTGACTGGCTGCAGGAGAAGCTGGCAGCGTTCAGGGGTCATTACTACTTGTTTGATTGCCCAGGCCAGGTGGAGCTCTACACACACCACCATGCCCTCAAGAACGTCTTCGCGCAGCTGGCCAAGTGGAATTTCAGGGTAGGTTTGGGGCAGGGATCAGCCCTTTGGCACCCCACATACTTGTGCTCAGAAGCTACCCCACATGCTTGTGCTGAGGAGCTGTGCACTGCACGGTCTGAGCTTGTGGCTGTGGGTGCTGATAGTTATCTGAAAGGCCTTTTCCAGCCGAAACCACTCCCTGGTCCTGTGGCTGCTTTGCTGACCTGCTTGGCCTTTCACGGCAAGCAGCTTCATCAGGCAGTTTTGCTCTGCTTTATGCTTGGATTGGCAAAATTGTGACTTGCTCAGGGCATTTAATGCAGTGGAATCATCACAAGCAGTCATGGATTCCTTCCTCACACTCTTGCTGTGCTCCAGGCTCCTTTCCTCAGCCCCTGTGTGTTTTACCTGCTGCGTTTTGGAGCAGGGAGGAACTGGGTGAGACCCTGTGCACAGCACTGAGAGCCTTAGCTGCCACCTCAAGCCCTGCCTGGCTCTGCCACAGCCAGGCTGTATCCCTCTGCAGTAAGTGCTCTGTGCTTTCTTGCACAATGGAAGATGCAGATGAGGAGGCCCAGGTGAGAAGAGGCCCAGCCCCACGCCACCTTGCTTGCCTTGCATTTGCTTTGCATTTGGGCCAAGCCAGGAATGAGCAAAGCCTGCGTGGTGTGAGCCAGCAGGGCAGGCTCCTTTGCCTGAGAATGGCACTGGGACTCTGCACATTAGCTGTGGCTTCTATTCAAATACTTGGGCATGAGATGGCAGTCACTAACAAGAAGGTGGTTCCACTGCTGTTTTGATGCTGCTTCAAGTGCTTAACACCTGCCTGTAGGCTTCATGCTGACTTTTTTTTTTGTGCTGCAGAAGCACAGCTGTGACTCAGCCCTGCCTCTGACTTTGAGGTTGTGTAACAGGCAAGGGCTGAGCAGAGATCTTGGAGCACATTGCTAGAGCTGCACAAAACCCAGGGCAGCCAACTGCTCTTAATTGAGTTATTAAGCATTATTTCAGGCCACACAACAGTTGGCTCTGCCACAGAGCCTGGTGTGCTGCAGTTGCTGCTCCTGAGTGCTTGCTGCCCTGGAGCATTCCCATGGGGAAGGTGAAAGAGGAGGCAGCTGGGTTGTGCAGGAGGGGAGCTAACCCCAGCTCCCACCCCCATGAGCTCAGACAAGCCTGGAAATGTCACCTGCAGAGAAAGAAACCCCGAGAAAAGGGAGAGCAGCTGCAGGTTTTGTGTCTTTCAGTAGTGCTGGTGGAGCTCAGCGCCCTGCTGAGCCTCCTCACAGCCCTTTCAGTGCCCCAGCACCCTGGGGCTTGAATCCCCTGGGTGGCATTAGGTGCAGTGTGGTGGCATCGTGTGTCTGTGTGCCTGAGGGTGGGTGGTACTGCAGGAGCTAGAAGGTCACTTCCCCTGTGAGGGGCTCTTGCTGCAGCCAGGTCTGCAGTGTCTGTAGCCAGCCCCAGGGGGTCCCACAGGCAGGTGGATGGACTTGTCCCAGGCTTACCTTCTGCTCTCCCTCTGTGTCTTGGCTGTCCCAGCTGGCTGCAGTGCACTTGGTGGATTCTCACTACTGCACAGACCCTGGCAAGTTCATCTCTGTGCTCTGCACCTCCCTCTCCACCATGCTGCACGTGGAGCTGCCCCACGTCAACGTCCTCTCCAAGATGGACCTGATCGAGCAGTACGGGAAGCTGGGTGAGGCCTGTGGGGAGACCCCTGGGGCTGGGCTGTGCCAGCTGCTCATCCCCTCTGTGGGCACAGGGCTGTGGTGCTGGGAGATCAGCGGCTGCAGGGTGGGAAGGGACCTCTGCAGGTCATCCAGTCCTACCCCCCTGCTCCAGCAGGGCACCCACAGCAGCTTGCCCAGGAGCACAATGGCCAAGGGGGAGTTGGAAGCTCTGCAGAGAAGGAGACTCCACAACCTCTCTGGGCAGCCTGCTCCAGACTCCAGCACCCTCACACCAAAGAATTTTCTCCTCCTGTTCAGGTGGCACCTCCTGAGTTCCAGCCTCTGCCTGTTGTCCCTTGTCCTGTCCCTGGGCACCACTGAGCAGAGTCTGGCCCCAACCTCTTGCCCCTCAGCCTAAAGCTCTTGCTGACCATTGCTCAGATCCCCTCTGGGGAGAGCTCTTCTGTAGGCTCTCAGCCTTTGCTCCTCACATCTCCAGAGCCTCTCTCCAGCAGTTCCCTGTCTCTTTTGAACTGGGGAGCCCAAAACTGGACCCAGCACTCCAGCTCTGGCCTCGCTAGGGTGGAGTGGAGGGGGGAGGAGACTTTCCCTGCCCTGCTGGCTGGGGAATTGGTGTAAATCTCACCAGATTGTTAACATTTACAAATTGCCTCCTTGGTGTTTCCCTGCAGCTTTCAACCTGGATTATTACACAGAAGTCCTGGACCTCTCTTACTTGGTTGACCATTTGGCCTCTGACCCCTTCTTCAGGAGCTATCGGCGCCTCAATGAGAAGCTGGTGGAGGTGATCGAGGACTACAGCCTGGTGTCCTTTGTCCCACTCAACGTCCAGGTAGGTGGGGCAGAGAGGACATGGAGTGCTGCAAATGTAGATGACAGCTGCTTGGGGCCATCAGGGTTGGAAAGCTCAGCTGGGAGGAGATGGTGGAGGACAGGGAAACACACCCAGGCTTGTAAATGATCTGCGGCAGCCAAAGGAGAGGCAAAGTCTGAGGGGCTTGAGGCTGTGTGGGCCTTGTGTCCCCGGGGAGGGGCAATTAGGGCTCCCCCTTCACTCAGCTCTGTTGTGCCTGCATTTCAAATCTGGGCAAAGAATGACCTGAGAGGGTTTTAAATGAGGGAGCACCAAGTTATGAGAAGATTAGGAGGAGAAGCTTTGGGTGGGAGAGTTGCAGAAGCTGTCAACAAAGGCAAATGGGCTGAGAGGGGATGAAAGGGAGCCAGAGGGTGGAGGGTGTCAGCCTGTCATGTGTTCAGTGCCCCTGATTGTCCCCTGGCCCCTCGGGGCATTGGGCACTGGGTGGGTACCTCAGAGCCTCTGAGAAGATGCCTGGTAAAGGCCTTCAGGAGCAGCTGCCCGCGGGGAGGGGCTGTGGTGCCAGTGTCAGCCCTGCCTGGCAGGACAAGGCCAGCATGCGGCAGGTGATGCAGGCGGTGGACAAGGCCAACGGCTGCTGCTTTGGAGAGCAGGAGCACAGGAGCCTGGAAGCCCTCATGTCGGCAGCAGTGGGAGCTGATTTCCACTTCACTTCGTATCCTTCTGCACTGCCGAGTTTTAACTTCTCTTTCCCTGGGGCAGAGGCTGGAAGTGGAGCTGGCAGTAGCTGCCATGGCCTGTGCCATACGCACAGAGCCAGGCCAGGCCCTGCCTGTGCACACCAAAGCCACCGCAGCTGCTGCTTGATGCTGTCAGTGTGGGAGGAATCTTTTGACAACTTTCTTCTCTCTCACACTCCCTTGGGCTGGTTCCTTCTATCTCCTCCAGACCATACAATTGATTCTCCTCTACTTGTTGGCTCTGAGAGCAGCTGGAGCCAGAAATAACTCAGGTGCTGTGTGCCTTGCTGCCAGCCCTGTGCCTGGCTACCAGCCCTGTGCCTGGCTACCAGCCTCCAGGCTAATGTGGGGCTGATTCCTCACTGGGAACTGAGAGCTCCCTGCAGAAGGGAGTGTTTGAGCCCAGCCCCTTGTTTTCCTTAATTACTGCGTTATCAGCACGCTTGCAGTGCAGGAGAAGTATTTGCAATCTCAGGACAAAGCCGTGGAGGAAGAGGTGATGGAGCTGTGACACACCCACCCCTGCCACCGCTGCTCCCTGCTCCCACACCTCTGCTTTTCCTACCAGCAGCTGGAAGCATCTCAGCGTCCTGTGACTCAGCCCAGGTGAAGGCCTGTCCAGGCAGAGGGCTGCCTGCTGGACTCCCTCTCTGTGAGGGTTTGACCTCTGCTGCTCCAGCCCAGCTGCACAGGGCAGTGCTTTTGTGGTCCTCACCAGGGCCAGCCAAAGCCTTTCCTTAGGAGTGAGCTGGGTTCAGGCAGGTGGAGAAGAGAAGCAAGATGGAAGGGACTGACCTCTGCCAAGTCTCCTCCTCCTCGTGACCAAGACTGATCCAGAGAAAGACAAATCAATTGGAGCTGTCTGCTGCAGGGAGACTTGAGCTACATGTTCTGTGTGTCCCAGGGAGGAGGAGCTTGTGTGGGCCTTGTGTTCAGAGGCCAAGGAGCCTTTGACCTCTCTCGAGGAGGACAAACCAGGGCTGTTTTTCTTTTATTTCTAAATAATGTTGGACTCTTTCTTAATAAAACAAACCTTCCTCTCTCTTTCATCTTGTGACTCTGCCGAACCTGAATACATAAACCCAGGAGTGCTCCACAGCCTGGGGCTGAGCAGCCTCTGCTGGCAGGGTCAGGGCAGCTGGCACTGGGGTGCTGGGACCTTGCCTGCCTCTCTCACCTACCCCAGAGCAGGGGAAGCAGTGTCTGGCTGGAGGGGGTGAGGAAGAGTGCCTAGGGGCTGTGGAAGGAGGTCACCCCTTGTGTGTGCCTCTCCAGGGGCTGGATGCTGGAGCTGGGGGTGTGGGCAGAGTGCTGCTGGCGATGCACAAGCTGCAGGGTTGGCTTTTGGAGGCTTTTGATGAGGAAAGACCCTGAGTGAGTCAGCAGGAGGCTGCAGCAGGCAGGGCCTGACCCAGCAGCTGCCTTGTCTGCCTCAGCCACCATCCTTGTCCTGTGCTTGGTTTCTCCAGGTCCCAGCTTCATGGATTGCACTGGGTGGGAAGGGACCCTCCAAGGGCATCTTTGCCAACCCCCTGCAGTCAGCAGGGACACCTCCAGCTACAGCAGGCTGCACAGGGACACATCCAGGCTGATCTTGAAATGTCTCAGGGACAGGATCTCAACCACAGCCCTTGGCAGCCTGTTGCAGTGTCTCACTGCCCTCACAGAGCAGAACTTCCTCCTGATGTCCAACCTAACTCTGCCCTGCTCCACTTTCATACCATTGCCCTTGGCCTATCCCCACAGGCCCTTCTGAACAGTCCCTCCCCACCTTGCCTGTAGGTCCCCTGCAGATACTGAAATGCAGCTCAAGGTTTCTCCAGAGCTGTCTCCAGGCCCCAATTCTTTCAGCCTGGGATGGAAAAGTCCTGGGGCTCTTCCTTGTGTGACTCCCACTTTGCATCCATCTGCAGCTCCTCAGGTTGGTAGCAGCAGCTCCCAGTGCCACCTTCTGCAGGCTTGTGTCCTTCAGCACAGTGAGCTGGGGAGGTCAGGGTGGTGAGAAGCAAAGTGTCCACACTGAGCCTCCCAGTGCCTCCCAGCAGCAAACAGGGAGGATGGGAGCAGGGCAGAGTGGCAGCTCCCAGCTCTGTCTGCAGACTCAGCAGCACTTCTTGCCCAAGAGCTTGCACAAGCCGAGCCAAGCCAAGAGCCTCCTCTGCCACTGCAGACCACGCAGGGAAGCTGGGAGTGGAGTCCTGCTTGGCAGGGATTTAAAATGGAATTCTCCTGCCCCTCACAGCTTTGTTGCCAGGATGTGGAGGCAAGGTGGAGCTCAGGAGAACACAAGAGGCCTCCATGCACACACACAGCCACAGCCTTGTGCCTTCAGCAGCTCAGGTCCCACATTTCCAACAGAGAAGTCAAATTCCTGGCTGCTGCCAGAGCTCTTTCCTCAAGATCCCAGGGATCTCCCTCAGCATTCCTGGCTGCAGTCTGGCAGTGGCCTTCAGTGCTGTCTGGGCCTGAAGGTTTGATCAGAGGCTGATCAAACCACAGCTGGAGCTGAAACTCCATCCCTACCTTGGGGTCTTGTAGACTCACCTCTGCTCCCTATAGCTGCTGGGAAGCAGTGGAGGCTGGGATCATAAAAATGTGGATTTGCTGTCAGCTTTTTTGTGGCTTTGAGAGATTTGGTGGCTTAGAAGGGTATTGCCAGGCCAGGCTGGAGTTATGCAAGAGCCATCAAAGCCTCAGCAGCTGGTTGGCTTTTTTTATTTTGATACTCAGGTAGTATCTGCAGCCCCAGCCCTGCCACGCTGCTGCTGCTGGAGAAAAAGGACATCAGAGGTGAGAAACTTCCCAGCTGAGGGCACCTCTGTGGGCTCCAAGCCAAGGAATGCTGAGGTCTGGAAGAGCTACAGCCCCAGCCCAGCAGTGTTTGCACACTAAGGGCCTCTTCCCAGCCCAGGTTTGGAAAGCAGGAGCTGGGCTGGGACCTGCAGCTGGGCAGGACTGAGCCTCATTCTCCTGGTCAGGGTGAAGAGGGAAATGGCCCTGCAGTGGGTACAGCTGGCTGGGAACCCAGAGTGTGCCATCCAGCCAGCTCCTGCACCCACATGTCCCCACGCTGGGAGGCTCCCTGGGGCTGAGGGAGGTGACACTTTGGCTCCTGTCACTCCCATTGAGCAATCAGGCAGGGCAGAGGGCCAGGATTAGTCACCCCAGCTGAGGCACATCCCTGGGGGGGGGGACACAGGCTCTCGGCAGAGCTGGTCCTACCTGCCCTGGCCCCTCCAAGCCTGGCGCCAGGAGGGGCTGAGCCCACTCTGACCACCCGTGGGACCTCCTGGGAGAGGCTGAGCATGTGCCAGGTGATGTTTTTTTGAGTGAAAAGGTTCAGCCCTAAATTGCAGCCCCTGGGCTGAGGTTTGCTGTGTTCCCCTCCCCAGTTTCCAGATCCAACCCCTGTCTTGTCCAGGTCAGCACACTGCAGCCCTTGTTGCACATCCCACCCTGCAAAGTGTCACCACAGCTGCTTGCTGGGCAGGCAGCAGCTTTCCAGAGCCAGGTTAACCCCAGGCAGCTGCAGGATCTCTCTCCACAGCCTAAAACACAATGCCTGGGTCAGGTCCAGCCAGTCCTGAGCAAGTGTGGAGACACCAAATGGTTTTGGCAGTCCCCAGCCATTGCAGTGGGGAGCTTCACCAGAGCTGTGGGATGGATGAGACAGGATAAAAATCAGTCACAGAAGGATTTGGGTTGGAAGGGATCTTAAAAGTTCATCTAGTTCAGCCCCACCCCTGCAGTCAGCAAGGACAGTTTCACCTAGAGCAGGTTGCTCAGAGCCCCAAACAACCTGGCCTGGGATGGTTCCAGGGATGAGGAACCCAGAGGATGGGGCCAGTGTGACCCCTCCCACAGCAACTGCCCCAGGAAAGGGCTGGGGGGCTCCTGCTTGAAGACTCTGCGTTTCCCCAGCACGCAGTGGCACGAAAAAGCTTCTCTGAACTCTAAAACGGCCCCAGACCAGACCAAGGCTGGCACATCCTGGTGGCACCCCAGCGCTGCCCCGGGGCCAGCAGCGACAGCCACCCAGCACTGCTGTCTGCCTCGGTGCCGCCACACCGGGGAGGTGCTGCTGTGGCTCAGCCTCGGCCGGGAGCCAGACAGCCTCAGCCCCAGGCACCGAGCCCTGCAGGGAAGATTCTGACACCTGGGGACAAGGGACAAGCCAGGCTCTGGGTTCTGCCCCACCGAGGACCGGTAGAGCCTTCTGGGGGGGGGGGTGTGTGTGGCATCTCCTACTTGTCCTCGGAGACCTGCTTCAGGAGCCTTAATCCCGTGGCTGCCAGCCACAGTGGGGACACCAGGACCCTGCTCCTAGTGCCAGCCTGGGAGAGTGGCTCCAGAGTGGGGGGGACACTCCCTGGCTCCAGACCACCCACAGCCCTTGACTCTGCTACTGGTAAAGACCCTAAACCTCCCCAGCTAGGGACTTTGCTGTGTGACCCCTCCTGTGCTGTGCCAGGCACTCTGAGAGCACCCTCCCATGTGTCCCAGCCAGGGCACAAGGACAGAGATTAGTGTCCCAGCGTCACCCTGGGCACACAACCGTACACGAAAAGGTGATCCAAGAGGACCCCGAGGAGCATCTCCTGCTCCCCAGCAGCACAAACCTCTCACTGAAGGTGTCATGAGGGCCTCCTTCCCTGCCCCAAAAAAGCTGCTGGACCGGCTGGGAGGCCACGGAGCATCCCCCCGCTGCGGGGCGCAGCCAGGCTGACTCGCTGCCTGCTGGCGGACTCGGTTAACTCGCGGGAGCCCAACGGGAGCCCAACGGGAGCCCAACGGGAGCTCCTCTGTCCTCCTGCCACCCCCCATTAACCTCCCCCCGGGCAGGGGCATCTCCCAGCTCCCACCCCAGACCCTCCCAGTACAACCAGCCCGGGCTGCTGCGGTGCCCCCCGGGGCTGCAGGGCGGCCGAAGCCCTGGGCTGGTTTTTCACGTCGGCCTGCCCCGGATCACTAATTACAGGGCTGGGGCCGGTTCCCAGGCTGGGAGCGCTCAGGGCCAGGCGGAGGCCAAGCGTCGGGGCCCCTCACCGGCCTCCCCTCCGGGAACCGGCTGAGCTCCCCGACAGCGCCGGCGGCCCCCAGCTCAGCTGGGCCCTGCCGAGCAAATTGCAACCTGCTGCGGACCGCGGCGGGACACGGCACGGCCGCCTTGGCTGCCGTGGGATGCCATGGTGGGGATGCAGAAGGGCCGCGGGGGACAGGCAGGGGGCTCACAGGGGTCAATGCCCTCGACTGGGCTCTGTGCCCCCCTAATTCGTTCCACCCGAGGTGAGCAGGTTCTGGTTTCTCCAGCTCGGCAGAGCCCCGGCAGTCCCTGGCGTCTCCCCGGCAGACCCCGGCGTGTCCCCGGCCGGTGGCTGCGCAGGGAGGAGCAGCCCAGTGGGCCTCACGCTGGGTTCGGGAAGGTTGTGCCTCAGTTTCCCCACAGCCCAGCAGCTCCTGGCACCTTGGGTGCCGGGCTTTACCCGTGACCGGGGGTCGGGGCTGGCGTGTCCCTCATGTCCCCGGGCTGGGCACCCCAGTGAAGCAGGATGGTACATCCTGAGTCCCGCCGCGTTTGCTGCATCCCGGCGCTTGCCATCAAAGGCTGCTGCCTGCCCAGCCCCGCCGTGCCCGCCGTGCTGAGCTCAGCCGGGGCTGCCCTGCCTGCTGTGATGAGCTCAGCCCTGCCTGCCCTGCCTGCACTTTAGGGTAATTATTTTTTCATGTTGAAACTCGTGCTGGCGGGGGGGGCTGTGCTCTATGAGCTGCACCCTTCTCTGTGGCTGCACGCCAGGACCAGAAGTGCTGAGCTTTGTCCCTCTCCAGCACGTCTAGACCTTGTTGGGGACATCCTCACCTGAGGGGACACCCCAGGGCTGTCCCCGTGTCACTGTCAATGCTCCTTTAGGGCCCCAGCACCACTTTGGACATAGAGAAGAGCTGATGGGGGAAGCTGGAACCTTCACAAGGGCCTCAGTGGTGGAGCTTAGAGCACCATGGATCTGCACCGAGGGGGTGGGACACCCTCCTGCAGGGTGTGGGACCTCAGTTCACCCCACAGAGTATCCAGTGCCGCGTGGGGGCTGCCAAAACTTCACCCACGGAAGCAAAACCCTTCCACGAGCTGTGGTTTTGCCAAGGGATGGGGTTCTCTGGGCACCTCAAGACCCTGTCAAGGGGCTGGGAGGGCCTGGGAGCAGCCAAACTGGTGCTGGAGATCCCAGGGGATCCAACTGCTCCCCATCCTGCCGGGGTGGGTGTCCGGCGGCAGGAGCTGCCCAGACACGTGCGCAGGGGAGAGACGAAGCAGACCAGAGGCAGGAGTGCAGGAGATGGTTTATTGGAGAGGCACAGAGGCTTTGGCAACATGCGANGCAAGGGGGCTTTGGCAACAAGCCCCCCCCCCCCCCCCCCGAACCCTGGGATAGGGGAGGCTGCCCGGACCCCCCCTTCTCACCCCATCCCAGCCCCTCACCTCCTCCCGCTGCAGCTCCAGCCCTCTGGAATGGTGTGGGTTTGGAGCCAGCACATGCTGGGCTGGGAACCCTCCACCTAAAGTGTTAAATAGTGGGGGGCTGGCAGCCCTCCCAGGTGGAGGCTCTCCCCCCTCTCCCCTTCCCTTTCCACCCCACAGACAAAAGCTTGGGGGAGAGGAAAGATGTGGGCTGATGGAGGGGGTGGCCGTGCCAAAGCCACCCAGCAACCACCACACACGACCCGCCCCTGCTCCCGGCATCCAGGCTGGGGGAGCTGAGACACCTTCCCCCTAAAAAAAAACAACCAAGAACAACTGAAAAAAACCAACCAGCAAAAAAACCAAACCAAACCAAAACAAAAAAAACTACCAAATAAAACAAACAAACAAACAAAAAAAACCAAAACAACCAAACAAAAAGAACAGCCACATGAGGAGATGCCGAAGGGGCTGGAGGGGGGCAGGTGGGGGCCGGTCCCCAGCTCCGTGGAGCCTGTTCAGTTCTTGGGCTCTTCTCCAGCCTCGCCGCCGTCTTCCCCGGCGCACTCGGCTGTCCATAGCGTGAGGTTGTCCCTGAGCAGCTGCATGATGAGGGTGCTGTCCTTGTAGGAGTCTTCACTGAGCGTGTGCAGGTCCCCCATGGCCTCGTCGAAGGTGGTCTTGGCCAGGGAGATGGCCTGGTCGGGGGCGTTGGCGATCTCATAGTGGAAGACGGAGAAGTTGAGGGCCAGCCCCAGGCGGATGGGGTTCGTGGGCTGCATCTCCTTTTTGCTGATGTCCATGGCCTCTTGGTAGGCTTCCTGGGCGCTGTCTATCGTCTTCTTGCGGTCCTCCCCGGTGGCCACCTCCGCCAGGTACCGGTAGTAGTCTCCCTTCATCTTCAGGTAGAAGACCTTGCTCTCGGCGTCGCTCGCCTTCTTGATCAGGTACTTGTCCAGCAGGGCCAGGACGCTCTTGCAGACGCCGTTCAGCTCCCTCTCCACCTTCTCCCGGTACTCGTTCACCAGCTGTGCTTTGTCGTCCCCCTCCTCGGTCTTGTGCTCGATGCTGGAGATGACTCTCCAGGCCGAGCGCTGGCAGCCCACCACGTTCTTGTACGCCACCGAGAGGAGGTTGCGCTCCTCGTTGGACAGCTCTTCCCCGTGCTCCACCACGGCCTTCATGAAGTCTGCCATGTCCTCGTAGCGCTCGGCCTGCTCGGCCAGCTTGGCCTTCTGCACTTGGTGGTTTCTTGCCATGGCTGGGACGCGGGCACAGCGCAGACGCTTGGGCGAGGAGCGGGGCTGGAGCCGTCGGAGCCTCTGCCGAGCCCTGCCGCCGGGATTCGTTTTTGGCTGAGCGTCGGAGCCTCGAGCGAGAGCAGGAGGAGCCAGCCGGGTCGAAGGAGTGTCCCCCTCCTCCTCCTCCTCCTCTGCTTCCTCCCCACCGAGCCCAGCCTTAAAAGGAAAATTGCCGTGAATCATCCACTGCCCGCAGGCGTCGGGCGCTGGGGAAGGGGCGAGAGGTGGTGGCCAACGCCCTGCCCTGCGGCTCCCCGGGGAGGGCTCGGCAGTGGGTGCAGCACCCATGGCTGCCCTGGGGATCTTCCCCCAGCCAACACCCACCCCGGGACCTAGGGGACGCCCATCAAAGGGGGACAGGCGGTGGGGTACCGTTTGGGGGTTACACAGAGATGTGGCAGCGTTCAGCTCTTGCCA
>WBNM01006276.1:77035-99955 GCA_013399055.1 Ramphastos sulfuratus | reverse complement strand
GGAGAGGGTGGGGGGGGGGGGGGGGGGGGGGGCTGGATCCTGCCGGGCTCTGCGCTGGGCTCTATGCCACAGCCCCTGCTAGCGCTGCTCAAGCTGCTGCAGGGCTTGAGCCCCTTCCTCTAAACCTGGAGCCACGCTAAGAGAGCACAGAGCCAGGGGAGGTCGCCCGGGGTGGGGTGTGGGGGGGCGCAAAGGTAAACTCTGCCCATGAGCCAATTCCCAGCCGGAGCAGGTCCTCTGGCACACGGGCACGGCTCGGAGAGGGGCTGGTGGGGCTCGGGGGTGATGCTACCAGCTCGGCTGTAAACGCTCTGGAGTGGAGCCTGCTGGTTCCCAAAGCCCTCTGGAATGCTGATCCCTGTCTTTCAGCAGCTGCAGGAGGGAAGACCTCTTGCCGGGGGCTGAGGCTGCTGCTTGCAGGCGGCCTCGGTGCCCTGAGTCCGTCCGGCAGCAGGAGCCAGCAGCGCTCCGTTATTGCACTGGGGGGTGTGGGGGGGTCACAGCGCTATGGCTTTGAGCTCGCAGCCCACGGGAGGGCATTCTCGGCCCCCGCAGCGCGGCTGGAGAAGCTTTTCCTTGTGCTCAGCCTCTTGCTCCCCTCGCTGGCGGCGGGGAGCGGGGAGCACAGCCCTGGCCAGCGGAGGCACTCGTGGTGGTCATGGCTGTGGTCTCTCGGCTGCTGCCCGCCGTGTCCTGGCTCCCCGTGGGCTGCTCCACGAGAGGGAGAGGGCAGTGAGCCAGCATGAGGGAGAGGAGAGAGGAAGAAGAGAGAGAGAGAGAGAGTTAGTGCCAGAAATCCACCAGCGAGCAGCAGCAGGCAGCAGAGAGGAGCCCCCAGGCTCGGTGGTGGAAAGAGATGGTCCAGGGTTGGAGGAGAGCACGAGTGAGGAGGATAAGGCAGCCTTCCTCCAGTGCTGCTGTTGCTGGGGGGCAGCTCCACAGCCCACGAGTGAAGCAGGGCTGTGCCACGGCAAGCTCTGGAAGGAACTTACCACGGGCGTGTGGGAGGAGTAACCTGGTGTGAAGAGAGGAAAAGAGAGAGGTGGGGGAGGGAGGAGAGGGAGCAGCCAGGCAGAGAGGGTCAGAACTCCGTTGCAGGCTCCTGCTCCTCTGACTGGGTCACAGCTCACTCCAAACACTGAACCTTTGCATCAGTTGGGGGCTTCCTCCACCCCCATCATGGCAGCTCTGCCGGGCACAAACCACCACGGCATGGCACAGAGCTTCATCACCCCTCAGCCACACACAGCATGGGTAGCTTCACCTTGAACCAAGCTCCAGCACAAAGCTGAGGCAATCATCCCTCTCCTCTGACCAGGGCTGTGGGCAGCCCCTCTGTCACACAGCCTGCGGTGAGATGGCACAACCCAGGGCTCGGTGCCCCTCACACCAGTGGGATGCCAGTGGGGTGGACGAGGCACACAGTACAGAGATGTCAGCACAACAGGAGGGTGATGGAGTCCATGGGCAGAGCTGGTCATGCAGTGGAGATGAGGTGGGTGGCTGGAGTGGGGGATGGGGAGAAGGAAGCACTTTCTTACCAGCTAACCCCCAGCAAGCAGGGCTAAGGTCCAAGGAGGGGGCAAATCCCGTCAGGCTGTGCAGGAAATGGCAAAGTCCTGGCAGGCATCCTCCTGGGGAAGACACCACAGATTATGCACCTCAGCACCTGCCAGCCTGCCTGCCCGGGTTAGACAGGAGAGCCACAACTCCTGGCACAGCCCTGGCCTGAGCCAGGTGGGTGGGGAAAGGGCAAGGGTAGCAGAGAGTGGAGGAGGTTTGCCCAGCCTGGAGACATGGGACAGAACAATCCCAGTGGCTGCTGAGCAGCCCTCACAGCCCCATCCTGCAGGAGCTTCCATGACCCTGAGCCCAGCTGCTCTCTGACAGATGTGAGACACCAAGGCACCTGCCCTCCTCTGCCTTAAGGAGCAAAATAATAACCCAAGCAATTAAACTCTTTAAAAATAAACTTTATTATGTTGAGTAACAAAGGAAATCAGTTTAAATAAACCCAAGGAGGCCTCTGGTCCCTGACACCACCCCCACGCTGCTCCTCATTGCCCAGCACCAGCTCAGCTTGCCCTGGCCCCAGACTTGCCCCTAGAAGGCTCCTCAAAGGCAGGGCCAAGGCCCACTGGGGACACCCCTGCAGAAGCAGGGAGGGCAGGGCAGGGCAGCCTCTCTGAATGCAACAGGGCACTTGAGATGGCAGAGAGCCGTGGGCAGGGGAGGCTGCTGGAGCTGCTGGAGCTGCTGGGTGCTGAGGGCCACCTGCTGGGATCCAGCAGAAATTCAGCAGCCAGCAGCAGGCTCTCAGCGCCTCAGCAAGGGCATGGCAGAGCTGGGGGACACCACGAACAAGCACCCAGATCCCTGTGCAAGCCAGGGGGAGCCTCATGCCACTGCCCAGCGTGCCCCAAAGCTGGGCACGGGCTGGAGTGGTCACTCCTGGTGTGCAAAGCACGATGCTGGTGACTGTGGCAGGCACAGGCTGCCCCCAGAGATGTGCTGCCTCTGCCTGAGGTTTAAACAGAAGTGTCTGACCCATGGGAAAACCTAAGTGGGCATCCTAACACCAAACACAGCCTCTGCCCTGGTGCTAATATGCACAATGCCAGCTGCACTGAGTAGAAAACCTACAGAGAAGAAAAACTCACCCAGAAAATGTGCAAAACCATCCAGCAGCTTCAGGAACAGGATTCAAGTATTGCTGACAGGGCCTGGGACTGTCCCTGTACACTGTGTGGCACAGAGCTGGCTCTGCTGTGCTGCTGCAAGCACAGAGTGCTGCTGGTGGATGAGCCCAGGCACCAGGGGACTGCTCCCAGGGTGCTGGAGACAGGTCTGCTCTCATCTGCCAGCCAGAAACCCAAACCCAGAGCTCAAGGTGAGGTTCTCAGAGAGCAGCAGCTGCTCCACGTGAAGTTCACCTGGGATTCACAGCCTTGTCTGAGGCCTTTTGGTCTCCTACAGACAGGACATTTCCTGATATCCCACTCATTGCTTCCTCTGCCAAACCCCACCTGGGAGGGGGGTGACCCCCAGGGGCTCACAGACCTCCCCAGCAGGCAAAGGTTCCCCAATCCTAACACCTGCAGCCTTGCCAAGCAGCATCTCCTGCTGAGCACCACAGAACACTGCCTGCTGCTTCCTCCCCATTCAGCAAGGCTCAGCCCAGCTCCTGCCTCTCAGACTGGCAAGGCCAAACCAAGCACCAGAAAGCAGGGCCAACAGCAGCTGGCACACCTTGGGTAGCCTCCACTTCCACTGGGAGCCCTCCCAGCTGAGCAGCCCCAACTTACAAAGGCACAGCAGCTTCTGGCAAAGGAAAGCTGCTCCTGCAGTGGCCAAGGGGAGAAGCTGGCACAGAGAGGCAGAGCAGCCCTTCCCTGCCAGCATGAGGTGTTCATGGAGAGCCAGAGGGCTTCAGGGATGCTGCACCTCCACCAGCCCCCAGGCTGAGACTGGGAACTGTTTGCCAGTCACTCACCCTTGGCTCATCTCAGCAAGGCAGTGACCCCCTGGAGCACACACCCCAGGCTCAGAGGTCTGCTGGCTTCCCAGACCCACCTGGGCCCCAGGGTGCAGCAGGGACCCCTCTGCTTTCTGCACCAGTCTGAGGGTCTCACGTGCTGCTGGCAAAGGGTCCAAGCAGGCCACATCACAGTGAAACAAATGAACAAAAAATAATAAATAAATTAAAAAAAGGCAACAAATGGCTCAGCTGAGTCTTTGGCAGCTCTGGATCTGTCCCACCTGAGGCCAGGGAGGTGGGAAGAGGGGAAGGTACTGGCTGGAGCGAGGTGCAGGCACAGCAGGCACTGGGTAGGTCACAGCACTGCTAGGGGATGCCTCCTACCATGCTGGTGTCAGTTTTGGCTCCAAAGGAGGGGATTTCACTCTTGGGGCTGGATGGGGTCCCAACCTCTGGCTGGATAAAGCCTCTTCTGTCTATCAAACTGGAAAAGAGAAAGGGAAGGGTGCAGGTCAGAGGAGCTCAAGAGATGGAGCCTTGGTGAAGCCAGGAGCCACAGAGAAGGCTCTCCTGAGGGAGCTGCTAAGCAGAGCACCAGCTGGAGCTGCTGGATGGCAGCTTCCTGCCCACCAGCCAAACCACAGAGCTACCACAGAGCCTCCAGGCACTTAATGGCTTTGGGTCACCACAAACTGGGAACTGGAGAAAAGCTTCACAACAGGAAAACAAGGACAGAGGGAAGAGCTGGAGGGAAACACTGGAGGTCTGCCACAGCCTCCCAGAGCACAGCTCAGCCCACAGCCTGACCACCTCTGGATGGCAGCCCTGGTGTACTGGCACCTCTGGACCAAACAAAAAGCTTGGGGGCACTTAGAATCAGAGGGCAGTCAGGCTGGCTGCAGCAGCTGAGGCCCTGCATGCTGGCTTAGGGCTCTCAGCTTGTCCTAGGGCATGTGGAGATCCCTTTTTTTTGGGGGGGGGTGGATCCAGCTGGGGCTGATGTGGAGCATACAGCAGCAGGGGATGGTGTCCCAGGGTGTGCAGCTGGAGCTAGTGTGGTTCACACTCACACCTGGGGCTGCTCTCAGGCTTGATAGAGTTCTGGAGCAAGCTGCTCTAGTTGGGGGTGTCCCTGCTGACTGCAGGGGGGTGTGGATTAGATGACCTTTAAAGGTCCCTTCCCACCCAAACCATTCCATGATTCTGTGACTTAAAACTCATCAATCTCAAGCTTGGGAAGCAGCAGTCTCAGAGGCTGGGAAGCTGTTTCCTCCTCACCATGGAGGCAGAGGTGTTTGTGCTGACCTTGGCTCCCTGCACTGTGACAAATGTCACCTTTCCAAGGGCCCTCTCAGGGCAGGATGCAGCTCCCAACACCCTGGGGGCCAAAGGCTCCTACCTGGGATGGAAAGGTCCACACAGCACCGCGCAGCAGTTCGTGAGGATGCTTTTATGGCTGTAGGGATTGGCAAACTCTGAGCCCCTCTTACTTGACCAGGACCCTTTGATCTGAAAGAAAAAGCACAGAGACTGAGGTAGGAGAGAAGTTGCAGTGGAGTAACTCCACAACTGGCCTCGGCTCAAATCCTCGCTGAAGGGTCCAAGGCTTCTCCTGCTGCCAGCCCCCTCCTCCCTCTGCTCTCACAAGCAGGACAGCTGCAGAAGGGCAGCCAGAGGAGACAGCACTGAGCTGCTCCTGCTTCTTGCAGCCAGAAAGCCCCAAAGCTGTGCACCCCACTCCGTGCTGCACCACCTGCCAGCATCAGCACCTCCAGCACCAGCCTCTTCCTCTCGCTCTCTCCTGGGCTGAAAGCTCTCCAGAGCAAGGCTGTAGCTCACAGCCCCTCTCCAGCTCCTCAGGCTGCACAACCAAGCAGAGGACTCCCAGCCTGTGCTGCACTGGGAGGAAGCAGCCTCCCCAACCCCACCCTGGGTGGCTGTCACTGAGGCTCTGGTTTCAAAACCCAGCTGACACCAAGCGTGGGCACACAGCAGTGGGCAGCAGATCCTGTACCTGGGCTCGGGCCCCTGCCTGCAGCAGGCATTCCCCAGGGCATTTCCTCCTTTTGTTTTTACTTCCTCTCCCTACTTGCAGCACAAAGCTGGCGACATGGGCACCACAGCCAGAGAGGCAAGGGCCACTGGCACTCAGTTCTGGGCTGCAACCTCCATGAGCTCCACTTAGTGACCTTGAGCAGGTCTAGCAACACCTCTGAACAGAACAGAAAAGTGGGAAGGGAAGAGGAAAAGGTAAAAAAAAAAAAAAAAAAAAAGCAACAAAATAGGGATGTAAAACTGCTGCCTGCAGTGCCAGGAGCTCCCAGCAAGGGCCACAGGGGCTGCTGGCCAGAAGGGTGCATTTTGAACCCAAGGATCAGACAGATTCTGCCCTTCCATCCCATCTGCTCTGCTCAGGGCACTCGTCTGGCCCCTGGAGTCCCCAGACTTCGAGGTAGATCTCAGGAGGTGTCTGCAGATTTGCTTATTAGAGATCAGGAAGCAGCAGAGCCCAAGGGTGCTGCCAGGAAGCCTGTGGTTGTGTGCTGCACACAGAGCTCACAGCCATGGCTGACACCCACAGCACCCCTGGGGCCAGCCTGCTTCTTTTAACCTCAGAACCCCTAAATTTAAGCAAATTCACAAGCAGGCTGGAAAACCCCCACAGGTGTCCTTCCAAACACTGCAGTGTGTAACCCCAGAGCCTGGCACTGCCAAGCACCACGTGTGGCACTGCCTTCCCCTTGCTCAGCTGCTAAAACCCACAGCCTCAACAGCCCAGGCACTGCTGGCTTAGCAGGGGGTTATCAGAGGCAGGCAGTGCAGGCAGCACTGAGACACTGCCCCGAGGCAGGCAGCCAAGGATGCCCTCCACAGCCAGGGAGGGAGCAGGGCCAGCCCTGCAGGGTGCCAGGTACTCACATCTTCGTTGGTCGTCAGGTTGGAGGCGACTAAGTAAGTGTGAAAACCTGAGAGGCCCAGAATAGACCAGACTGAGAAGAAGCAAATCACCAACTCCAGCACAGTGAGCAGCAGTCAAGGAACAAAACCACTCTGCAAGGAGAGCAGGACTGCTCAGAGGCACTGCCACTGCACTCCCTGGGGCCACCACAACTTCCCATTCCCTGTCCCACTCTGTGGGCACCCAGCAGGGTACAGCCTGCTCTGGCCACTTCCCTTTCCTCCTAAGCTGGGAAACAAATCTGTCAGCCACCCTCAGGCCCTGGTGCTGAACTAAAGGTCTGCCCAGTCTGGTCATGCCATCTGCAGATGCAGAGATGCTTGACCCCTGCTTGGGCACTAAGTTAAATGGTGAAAGGACACCAGGGGGACCCTGCAAAGAGCTTCGTGGTCAGTGTGGCTGCACCGCTGCTTGCCAGTCCGAGCAGCTGATGGCACCAGAAGGATATCTTGCAGGAGTTGTCTTCAGGGTGGCAAGGAACCCATCCCTCTGAGAGCCTGCAAAGCACAACAGCAAAGGAACAGCATCAGCCTGGCACCTGCAGCCACTGCTTGGCTCCCCAGCACACAGCCACCCTGCTGCAGGCCAGAGGGACCTGCCTGAGCAGCATCTGTAGCCTGCAGCTTTGGGGAGTGTCAGTGTGCAGACACAGCTTGGGGAGGCTTGGGGCTGCCAGGGTGAAGGGCAGATGCACCCAGCAGCAGCTCTGCTCTGGAGGGGCTAAGCCAGGCAGCAGCTCTCTCTGCAGGGTGCATCTGCAGGTCCCTGTGGGCTGAGACCTGACTTATGCAGGATGCTTGCACTGAAAAGCCTGGGAGAAAGCAGTCAGCTCCTTCCCACGCTCAGTCCAGCAGCAGCAGTGACCCAGTGCTGCCTCAGGCTGTCTGTGGGCAGGGGCAGGGCACAGGGGCAGTCAGGAGCCCTGGTACTCACGCAGGGTGAGGTGGGTGACGACGCAGGCGAAGATGAAGGCGGTCAGGAAGGAGAGGGAGAGGATGAAGGCATAGAAGTAGCGATAGTTGCGCTTCCCCACGCAGTTGCCCACCCAGGGGCAGTGGTGATCGAACCTCTCTGAAACAAAAAAGGAGGTGGTGAGGACTGCTGCTGCTGCCCTGCACCTCAGCACAGAGCCCAGAGCTAAGGGCTGCAAACCCAGCCCTGGCCTGGCAGCAGCACCCCTCTGCAGCAGCAGCGCCAGCAGAGCTCTGCCACCTGCCCACATGCCTGCTTTTAGCATCAAAGGCCAAGCCCTGCTGAACAGCAGCCCTGTGACTGGTGACATCTACCATGACTGAAACTGAAAGAGAGCAGCTGGAAGGCAGCAGCTCCTGCAGCAGCGCCTGCAGCAGCTCTGGATGTGCTTGCCCTGAGCCACTGCACTGCTGTTGCTTCCAAGTGNAACTCTCTCAGCCTATCCTCATAAGCAGAGCTGCTACAGCCCTCCAAGCATCTTCACATCCTCCTCTGGACTCCCTCCAACCTCAGCATCCTGCTCCACAACCCTTCCCTAGAAGCCAAAGCTCTGTCCAGCAGCACCACAAACAGCAGACCCCAGCACCGCTCCACTCCCACAGAGCCATGAAGCAGGTTGGCACAGAAGGCATCTCGCAGCCCATCCAGTTCCAACCCACGGGCACGGGGGCAAGGACAACCTGCAGCAGCCCAGGCAGGCTGGGGGTGGCAGGGCAGGGCAGCAGCTGGCGCTCACCCACGCAGTTGTCGCAGACGCTGCAGTGGGAGGTGCGGGGAGGGCGGAAGAGCCTGCAGGTGTAGCAGTACTTGAGCTTCACCACGTACTTGTTGATCACCACCTCCATGGTGCGCGCCGGCGGGCGGTAGCTGGAGGTGCCCATGCTGTCTGCGAGGCAAGGAGGGCACAGTCAGGCTGCTGCGGGGCAAACCCCACCCCACACACCACACACACACACCCCTGTCACCCCTGCTGCCAGGGAGCTGCTGTTGTGTGTCCCCCCTAGATGGTGAGGCAAACGGGGCAAACCCCCCCCCCCCCCACCCCCCCCCTCCCCCCTGCTGCCAGGGAGCTCCTGCTGTGTGTCCCCCCCGAGATGGTGAGGCAAACCCCATCCCACCACACACACACACCCCTGTCACTCCTGCTGCCAGGGAGCTGCTGTTGTGTGTCCCCCCCAGATGGTGAGGCAAATGAGGCAAACCCCACCTCACCACACCACACACACCCACCCCCCTGTCACCCCTACGGCCAGGGAGCTGCTGTTGTGTGTCCCCCCCAGATGGTGAGGCAAATGAGGCAAACCCCACCTCACCACACCACACACACCCACCCCCCTGTCACCCCTACGGCCAGGGAGCTGCTGTTGTGTGTCCCCCCCAGATGGTGAGGCAAATGAGGCAAACCCCACCTCACCACACCACACACACCCACCCCCCTGTCACCCCTACGGCCAGGGAGCTGCTGTTGTGTGTCCCCCCCAGATGGTGAGGCAAATGAGGCAAACCCCACCTCACCACACCACACACACCCACCCCCCTGTCACCCCTACGGCCAGGGAGCTGCTGTTGTGTGTCCCCCCCAGATGGTGAGGCAAATGAGGCAAACCCCACCTCACCACACCACACACACCCACCCCCCTGTCACCCCTACGGCCAGGGAGCTGCTGTTGTGTGTCCCCCCCAGATGGTGAGGCAAATGAGGCAAACCCCACCTCACCACACCACACACACCCACCCCCCTGTCACCCCTGCTGCCCGGGAGCTGCTGTTGTGTGCCCCCCCCAGATGGTGGGGCAAATGGGGCAAACCCCACCTCACCACACCACACACACCCATCCTCCTGTCACCCCTACTGCCAGGGAGCTGCTGTTGTGTGCCCCCCCCCAGATGGTGAGGCAAACGGGGCAAACCCAACCCCACCACACACACACACACACACACACACACACCCCTGTCACCCCTGCTGCCAGGGAGCTGCTGTTGGGTGTCCCCCCCTGGATGGTGAGGCAAAGGGGATGCCCATCTGCAGCCTGGCAGAGGAGCACAGCAAGCAGGGAGGCCTCGAGCTGGACAAAGAGTCACAGAATGGCTTGGGTTGGAAGGGAGCTTGTGCTGGTTTGAGGCTAATTGGAAATATTTTGATGAGGAAAATTAGATGCTAGGCTGTGAAAAGAAACCAGTGGTGATGTCTGCTTCGCTCATAGGCTTGGTGGGAGGTATAAAAGCAAGGACACAAACACAGATAAGACAGAGAGTCTCTATCTGTCAGAGTCAGTGCCTGTGTTTTCTCCCTGGCCTTTTACTGCTGTGTAACCCAACTCATCACTCTGCTTCTAACTCCCCTGGCAGATCCTCCAAACTCACCTTGCACATAAGGCAGCCCCTGGGATAAGGTGGAAAGAAGGTGGAAGGGTGGTTGGGAGCCCCTCCTGGGGACTCTGTTTTTTCTGGGAGGTTCTGTATTACCTTTAACTTGTTTATTTCTGTGTACAGCTGTAAATATTTGTAATATGCTGTAAATCTCTGCTTGCATGTTGTGCTAAGCTGTGAATATAAAGCTTCAGTCCTTAACTTCCAGCTGGCTGAGTCTAGTCTGGGTGATTTCATTGGGGGCAGGTAACTCCCAAACCACCACAGACCTTCAAGACCATCCAGTGTGGGAACGTAAGAGAGAATAACAACAAGCAGTGTATAAGCATTTGACCTTCATTCCCACAGCTTCAGGATGCCTCCTAGGGGAGGAGGAAAAGACAGTGGGACACCTGGCCCAGGGGAAAAACAAGACATGATGTATGTTGAAGACAGAACTGTACTGCCCAGGTGGTGTTAATGGGCCCTTTGTACAATGAGATAAAAGGAGTCACCACCAGGGTGATCAGGGCCTTTTTTGGATTTTTTGCTTTTGGTCCTCTGTCCTGCACAGGTCTTAAACTTGTAGTGGCCTGAAATAAAGAGAAGCTGCTTCAAACCAGAGTGTGTTGCTGCATTTGTCAGATTACAGGCAGCCACAAGTGGTGGAGAATGCAGGCAATGAGAGAGCAAAGCAGCAACGATCCAGTGCTAACCTCCCTCCCACAGGCAGGGACACCTCCACCAGCACAGGTTGCTCAAGGCCTCATCCAGCATGGCCTTGAACACCTCCAGGGAGAGAGGCATCCTAGGTGACCTGCTCCAGTGTCACAGCCCCCATTGCAAAGGACCTCCTCACAAAATCCAGTCCACATCCACCCTGCTGCAGCTCGGAGGTGCAGGATGTCAGTCAGCGGTGCAGGAGGATTTCTGCTTCTCAGGGTGGGAACTGAGGACTTCCAGGGACAGTTGTGTGTGCTGGGATTGCACTGGGGACCCACAAAAGCATGAGCTGGGAAACCTCTGCAGCACAGGAGCAGTTTTGGGGCTGATTCCTTTAGTTTAGTCACTCCTCAAAGAGCATCTTTGCAACTCTGAGCAGCAGAGCTGCACCAGCGAGCAGGGTAAGAGGATATTGAGTGGATTATATCAACAGCAACAGCTGGCACACTGGGGAGCATCTGCACCCAGATTATTGCTCTAGGCACTGATAAATGGAAGCACAGAGAACCACCCTGGGGATGTTTGGGTATTTGAACCTCCTTTTTTTGAGTCAGATGCTGAATTCCTGTCTGCAGTGGGGCAGGCTCAAGCTGTCTGCCATCAGCTTTGCTGAAGCAGTCATTACTGCCACCACCAAGGTGCCCTGATCCTGGCTGCACACACCTTGGCCACCATCAAACCAGGGTGACACAGCAGGCTTTAGAGGGGCACAAACATTAGCATGAGGTCAGAAACCATCACGAGAAAGAAAACCTTGCAACCCAGCAGGCAAATCATCCCCTGCCCTACAGGGATAGGCTAAGGGTATTCAGTCTGGAGAGGCTCCAGGGAAATCTTGCAGCAACCTTCCAGCACCTGAAGGGACTACAGGAGAGCTGGGGAGGGATTTTCGTAAGGGCCTGTGGTGACAGGACAAGGGGGAATGGATTGAATGTGGAGCAGGGTGGATTTAGGTTGGACATCAGGGAGAAGTTCAGGATGAGGGTGGTGAGACACTGGAACAGGTTGCCCAGAGCAGTTGTGGAAGCCTCGCCCCTGAAAGTGTTTCAGACCAGGCTGGATGAGGCCTTGAGTGACCTGGGCTAGTGGGAGGTGTCCCTGCCCATGGCAGGGGGTTGGAACTGAATGATCCCTTCCAACCCAACCCATTCCAAGATCTCAAGAAGCATTCAGGCCTGAGTGAATTCTCACCAGCTGTGCTCTGCAGAAGGTGCAGGGCCAGATTCCCTGAGTTTGGGCAACACTTGAAGTAACCAACACACTGCTACAGAGCAGCACAGACATCTGCTGTGTCTTCAAGAGCCTGGCAGTGTACTTCTGACACACAACTTTCTGCTGGCATCCAGTCCCCAGGGGAGTGTTCATCCCTAGGACACCAATGGGACAAGCTCTCCCCTGAGCTCCACACAGGGCTGCTGCCCACTCTGGTGTCCTCCTGGGGGCAGAGGCTGGGGCAGCCCTGACCCACTCTGCAGGACTTTGCCTGGGCAAGTGATGGGACTGAAGAGAAAGGAAACCTCCTCTGCAGATCCTTTCTGGGCACTGCTGCTGGGCTAGACAAGCTCACCACACCTCTCTTACCTGGCCCTGCAAGACTGCCAAGCCTCACAGTCTGACATTTTGGCCTTTTCTCCACCCCTGGACAAGGGGTAGGGAGAGAAGACCTCAAGGAGCCCCTGAGCACACCCACAGAGGCCCAAGGGCAGGAGAAGGAACTCAGCTCTCACCGATCCGCTTCTCCAGGTCTGCGGCCTCGCTGAGGGTGGCTCTGGGCAGGATTCCTGGGTCTCTGAAGCTGGTCTGCAGCAGGCAGCTGATGACAAAGAAGAAGAGGACGGCTGCAATGATGGGGATGGCCAAGGTGAGGTGACTGGCAAGGAAGGGGCAGCTGTTAAAAGAGAACACAGTGACAGTTACTGACCTTGGCTGCAGCACCGCACAGCTGTGGCACTCTGCATTGGCACAGGGGGCTGGGGTGAAGCACTGCTGCCCTGAAGACCTTGGCACAGCAAGAGCCAGCCCAGAAGACACTGGCATGGCACTGCAAAGCCCAGGTCTGTAGCACAAAGATCTTGAACCATGGAATGGTTTGGGTTGGAAGAGACCTCAAAGCTCACCCAGTTCTAGTCCCCTGCCGCGGGCAGGGGCACCTTCTGCTAGCCCAGGGTGCTCCATCCTAGTCTTAAACACTCCCAGGGATGAAGCATCCACAACTTCCCTGGGCAACCTGCTCCAGTGCCTGATCACCCTCAGAGCAGACAGCTTCTTCCTAGTGCCCAAGGGACACCTCCCACTGGCCCAGGCTGCTGCAGACAACCACACAAACCCCTGTACACAGCCACTTTGCCCTCCTGGAGTGCCAGAATCTTTTCCAGCTGCCCCACAGCCTGGTCACCTTCTCAACAGCAGCATCAAGAACACAGGGAGGAACACCTCAGGCTCAGCAGGGATCACAGCAGTACCGCTGTGACCTCTTTTGGTCCAGTGTGTGAAGCCGAGAGGCAGCCTGGCTTGGATCCAGCACAGCTCTGCTGTCTCCGGGTGCCCCCTGTGCCCTTCATGCTGTGCCAGATGTTTGGATGGGGACACTTTCCAGCACTGACACTGCCATGACAAGCCACCAGGCATCCAAGCAAACGATGGCTGCCCCTGGGCTTGCTGCAGCATAACCTGGGGCTGTGTTGGCACAGATGGCGACCCGCAGGGCAAGGCAGCTCCGGTGCTGGCAGCAGGATGGGAAAAGGTGCCCGAGGAGCAGGGCTGTGCGTGGTGTGGAGCTGCAGAGCCTCCTGTCCTGGCTCTGCAGAGGGATTTGCTATTCTAAGCAGCTCTAAGCAGCCGGAGGAGCGCAGGCAGCAGGCAGGCTGCGGGAGCGCTGCTGGCCGCGGGCTGGGCGGCTGCTGCGAGCCCATCTGAGAGGATTAAGCAACTTTTGTTTCAGCTCCGCAGCTCAGCTGCCCAGAACAAAGCAGCCACCAAGCAACAAAACCCCTCCAGCCTGAGCCACTCAGTCCTCTCCCTGGCAGAGGGACAGAAAGGTCTCTGAAACCACTGAACCACAGAATGGGTTGGAAGGGACCTTAAAGGTTTCCAGTGCCATCCCCCTGCCACGGGCAGGGACACCTCCACCAGCCCAGGTTGCTCAGGGCCTCATCCAGCCTGCCCTGGAACTCCTCTAGGGAGGGACATTCACATCCTCCCTGGACAACCTGTGCCAGTGTCTGCCCAGCATCACTGTCAAGGATTTCTTCCTAATGTCCAACCTAAATCCACCCTGCTGCAGTTTCAAACCACTGCTCCCTGTCCTGTCCCCACAGGCCCTTCTGAACAATCCCTTCCCAGTTCTCCTGCAGCCCCTTCAGCTACTGCAAGGCTGCTCTAAGGTCTCCCCACAGCCTTCTCTTCTCCAGGCTGAACAGCCCCAACTCTCCCAGCCTGTCCTTGCAGAAGAGCTCCTTCAGCCCTCTAATCATCTTTGTAGCCTCCAACAACATCTTTGGACCCTCTCCAACAGATCCATGTCCTTGATGAGAGATGTGAGCTTGTTCCCCCCCCCCCCTTTTCCAGGACAACCTCTGGCCCTCACTGTCCCCCACCAGAAGTGCAGACAGAGGCAAGAGGCATCTGCTCCACAGGCAGCAAACCCTCACTCGCGCAGAGGAGCTGCTAAAATAACAACTTGGAAAGCCCCAGGACATCCTCAAGCAAGAAAGAGTGACTAGGCAAGAAGGGAGGGCACAGCAGATGTCCTCTGCTTGGCCCCGCACAAAGCAGTCACTGTGCTGCCCGTTAGCTCCAGACACGGCAGAAAGAGCTGCCAGAGAGCCACAGATGACACCAGCACAGGAGTTTCTGTGGCAGGATGCTGGAGACTGCCTCCCGCAGCTGCCTGCCCCGCTCAGCTCATCTGACTTTGCAGAAGCTCTAATCCCATCAGATGCCTTCATCTCCTGCCAGCAGCCCTGGGCAGCTTCTCTCTGAGGCTGGCAGAGATGACGCCGTGATCCCGAGGCAAGCACGACCCCGATCCTTGCCGTGGCACCAAAGGAAAACCTGAGCTCCCTGCCCTCCCGAGACAGAGGCAGGATGGCAGCAGCCCTCAGAGCTCCTCTGGGCAGCACAGGACACGCCAGGGTGCTCCTGGCTCTCCCCTCCCCTAGGGCACTGCACCTTCCTAAAGCAAAGGGGTCTGGGGGGGAGGCAGCTTCCTCTTGCCTAGACACTGCACATGGGGGACAGAGCTGCAGAGTAGACCCCGAGGGGGGACCCCAAAGCATTTCACCATTTCTCAAGCCCCTTTAGCAGAAGCAGCACTGCTGCTGCCTCCATGGACCAAGTCCCCCGCTCGTGGCGGGGGGGAGTCTCCTGGCCACAGCTCTGGACCAGTTCTTTCCTCGGTAGCAGAAGGGGAAATTAGGGGGAGCGTTTTAGAGGCCAGGGAGGGATCTTGAGAGGTTGTTAAACTGCTTCCCAGGGCCAGACTGAGCAAACAAGTTCCGGGGCCACCCCTGTCCGCCACTCCTGGCCCCCACATGAAAATACCTGGGGACAGACAAAGCCGAAGCCTGTAAAGTAGGTCTGGGGGCGGCGCAGAGGGAGAACGTCTCGCGGGGGCAGTGGGGCAAGGCAAGATCAGGGGTCCCATGGAGGGGGCACGACAGCCCACCCCCTCCCACCGTGAGAGCGCAGGTGGGATGCCAGCTACCCCAGGACCCCCCCCCAAAAGGAAGGGGACAAGAGCTGTTCAAGAGATCCCTGCGGGATCCCCTACACGGAGGAGGTGACACCAGCAGGACCCTCAACACGGGAGGGGGACACAGCAGAGGGACTCGCAGCACGGGGTGGGGACAGCCACCAGAGGAACCGCAAGCACAGAGGACAGGGGACGCCAGAGGGTCCCCGGCGGGCAGGCAGGGAGGGGACACACAGCGGAGGGACTGGCACCAGAGGGACACTCCCCGGAGCCCCGCAGCCCCCAGGGCGGTGCCCGCAGCCCCCAGCCCGGCAGACGCGGACTCACTCGAAGGCGAAGAAGAGGCCGCTGGTGGCCAGGATGAGGCCGAGCGTGAGAGCGAAGACGCCGCTGTGCCGCGCCAGCATGAGGCGGCCGCCGCAGTAGAAGCGGTTGCGGCCCGGGAACACCTCCCACTTCCGCCGGGGACGTCGGGGCGCACCGGGCCGTTCCGAACCGGTGGGTAACGGAGGCGGTGAGGTGACTGTACCGGGTGCCGGGACCGCTACCCCGGGCGGGATCTGCCGGTACTCGCAGTCCTTCATGGCGCTCAGCGCCCGGCGCGGCCCCGCCCCGCCTCGCTCCGCCCCGCCGCCTCCGGGCGCGCCCCCTGCCGGCCCCACCGGGCGCTGCCACTCCGGGCAGCCCCAGGGCTGACCCCCGACTACCCGCCCGGTGTTTATTGCGCAGCGGGCGGTGCCGATACTGCTGTCCACAGAGGTGCGGCCGCAGTCAGGTCTTGGCCCCAGTCCCATGCGTGCCCTCAGGGCTCGCCTGAAACAAGCGCTAGGGAAGGGACCAAAGAGGACCGAGCAGCTCAGAGAGCGACAGGATGCTTCTGGTGAAAAGAGACCTTTAAGTTCATCCAACTCTTACCCCAGCACTGCCAGGTCACCTCTGAACCATGACACTCAGCACCACATCTCCACGGCTTCGAAACCCCTCTAGGGATGGGGACTCCACCACTGCCCTGGGCAGCACCATTACATCATGTCAGGCTTCTACACAGAGTTTTGGTTCTGAGAGTCCTTCGGCCCCACCACCCATCTGCACTCATCCCCTTGCTACGTCCACGGCCAGAAGTTGCAGTGCAGGATCAGTCCCAGGAGCCAGTAGGACAGGAAGAATCCAAGGAGGCATTTGCTGAGGGGGGTGATTAACCTATAGTTCACCAGCAGCCTCACCACAGGGTTTTCAGGTGTCCCTCTGCAACAGGCATCATCAGATGAAGCTAGAAGAGACCTCTCAGCGTGAGATGCCATGGTTTGATTGCCAGTCCCTTCGCTCCGGAGCAAGGGTTCATGTTCCTGAAGCAGGTGAGCAGAGAACCAGTAGAGGATGGGAGAGGAGGAGCCAAGGAACCGGGTCAGCACCTGAGGATGGTGGGCAAAGAGCAGGTCAATCATCCACCAGTGCCCAGCCCTGCTCCTGAGGAGCCATCTGCTGCCTCACTGCTGGTGAAGGGGACAGGGACATGGCCCCAGGATTCATGACACTGGAACACCTCCCAGCTCCTCCTGCTCTGTTGTGCACACAACCAAGCGGGCCCCAGGTATTGGATGAAGATGGCAACCGTCACCCTCTCACTGACATCCTTGTCACCATCCAGCTCAGGAGCTGGCCAGGAGCAGCAGCTTCAGGGGAGATTTGAATGTCACCATTCAGTTATTTTCTACTGTGACCCCCAACCTCTGGTATCAGTCACTGTGTCCCACGCAAGACCTTCACACACTTCTGGGGACAGGTTCTGGACTATTTTGCTGCTACTCATTAAGCTTGCCACAAATGACAATGACTCAGAATCCTTGTCCTCCAGCAGCCTGGGAGCAGGGCTTGGTCAGCCTGGCCTTAAGGACACATCAAACACCATCCAACACCAGCTGAACTCTTTGACCTCCATCTGGGCGTCCTTGTCACACTGAGCACCTGGCACCCTCTCTGCAGGAGCTCTCCAGCTGTGCAGAGGAACTAAAGCTGACTTTTGGAAACCCTCTGTAGAAGGAGCTCCAAAGAAGGCAAAGCTGTTGGGTTACACCACCTGGTGCTGTCCCGCAGCCGAGACAGCTTCAGGCTGTCACTGTCACCACTGCTTTGCAAAGCCACTTCTGTGTGCTGCTATCAACCTCCTACCTGCACATGCATGCAGAAGAAACCAAACACCAGCAGGACCGTGGCATGGACCAAGTAGACGAAGATAGCAGGGCTGCAAAACCCAGCTCTGGGTTTCCCCTCTTCACTCTTCCTTCTCTCTAGACCAAGAGTCAGGCAGTGCCGGGGGTTCGCGGTGACGTAGGTCCAGGCAGCCCAGGAGCCCAGGAGGGTGACAGGCATAGCAAGCAAGAAGTTGGGTATCTGCCTGAGCTTGAAATACCTCAGAAAGCCCACGTCCCAGTAGGAGTCCTGGATGTAGGAATAGACAAGGGGGAAGCGCTGGGAGCACCAAGGGGGCTTCACCCCATCCATGGCTGCCAGGCGATAGCCCCTGTCCCGCGCCAGCTGCAGCAGTGCCTGGGGCACGCCGGGCTCCGCGGCGGTGCCAAGCTCACAGAACCTCAGGTAGGCATAAAACTGAAACAGAGCGAAAGGCAGGAAAATGCCAGCACACGCCAGAACCGCTGAGGACGCCAGGCTGAGGAGCTGCTTCCACAACGGAAGGAGCATCCCGACGGAGCCCGGAGCCGCCTGGAGCCGGAGGGCGAAGCGCCTGCCGAGGGAGTAGAGGAGGAAGCCAGCGTTCAGGAGCCCGTTGGCACGCACCCCCGAGGCCAGGCAGAAGAGCAGCCCGCTCAGCCAGCTCTGCCCCCGCTCCAGCTGCCACATGGCGCCGAACACCAGGCAGGCGAACATGCTTTCCGAGTAGGCAGCGGCCAGGAACACGCTGGCAGGGCTGAGCGAGAAGAGCAGCGCGGCCAGGAAAGCCACCGGGCGGCTCCGCAGCGCGGCCCGGCCCAGCCCGTAGAGCGCAGCGGCGGCCAGCACGGAGCAGAGCGAGTTGAGCCCCGCCGCGGCCAGCAGCAGGCGGCTGCGAACCCGCAGCAGGCGGCCCAAGGGCCACAGCAGCCCCGCGGCCGCGGCGCGCAGGCTGAGCGGGTAGAGCGGCAGGAAGGCGCAGTTGTGCTCGTACAGGTACCCGCGCTCCGCGATAAAGAGGAAGTGCTCCGCGTCCCAGCGCGACAGACCCCCCAGCAGCCGCTCCACCACCGCGTCCCACGGGCCGGCCTCCGACAGCCGAGGAGGGGAGAAGGCGTCGGCGGCGTGATCAGGGATCAGGAGGTTAAACAGAGCCTGGAGACAGAAGAGAGGTTTGAAGGTCAGCAGAGATCCTCTTGGAACCTACCGAGGACGGCAAGCTGGAGGAGAAATCCTGAGCTTCAAGGGGGAGAAGAGAGGGAAGGGGAAAGAGAGAAGAGAGAGATGTAATTCTAAAGGAAAAGATGTTTAAAAACCCCCAAACCTCCAATCCAACTTTTGTACTCAACCACACGCAGGCTGGGATGAGTCCCCTGCCATGAATTCAGCACTGGCAGGGAAAGGAGAAGAGGCCAAGACTAAACAAATTGAGACTAAAAGCCCCCCAGAGCTGCTGCCTGGCCACGGAGCACACAGCTGCTCTGAGCAGGCCGCTGGCATTTCTGACACCAAAGCTTCCACAGCAGCTGGTGGCTCTGCTCAGCCCTCCCCAGGGGTGGCCAGAGGCTGCCACCACTGCCAGCTGGCTGGGGGCCTGCTGCTGAATGGCCTCCTCAGGCTGGTGCTGCATCAGAAGGGCCAACCTAAACCTGCCCTGCTGCAGCTTGAGGCTATTTCCTCTTGTCCTATCATTTGCTCCTTGGGAGCAGAGCCCAATCCCAACCTGCCTCCAGTCTCCTCTCAGGGAGCTGCAGAGAGCAATGAGGTCTCCCTCAGCCTCTTCTTCTCCAGGCTGAACACCCCTAGCCCCTCAGCTGCTCCTCCCCAGCCCCTTACTCTTCTCACCCCCAACACACTCATACCCTCTGCTGTCAACAAGCAGCCTCCTGCACCTACAGTGTGCAAACAGGGTCACAATGCAGCTGGTCTGTGGTTCTCCAAAGGTTCTCTGGTCAAGCAGAACCAGGCAGCTCTTGGTGCACAAGGCAATGCTGAAGAGAGGCCTTGGTGCAGCACACAACAGACACTGCAGCATCCTGGCCTTGGGAACAGACTTGCCTGCAGCAGGAGGGTCACAGCTCTGCAGCGCAGCGCAAACCACACCACCTCCCGCAGGTAGGGGTCTTGCCAGCTCCACAGCTCCATTCTCAGCTTGAAGATTGCCTCAGTAGGTCACTGGTGTTTAGGAAGTTCTCCCTCCAGTTCTGGAAACCTAAATTGATAAAATGAGAGCACAAACAGAAAGGTGTTTGGGTGCTCAAGCAGCCTGTTGACCTGGTGCTTAGGGATATGGTTTAGTGTTGACCCTTCAGTGCTGGGTCCAAGATTGGATGATCTTGGAGGTCTCTCTTCCAGCCAGACACATTCTGTGACTCTGTATTTCTGGTAGCAGATATGTTTGCAAATTCACAGAATCGTGGAATGGGTTGGAAAATACATTTAGAGGTCATCCAGTCCAATCCTCTGCAGTCAGCAGGGACACCTGCAGCTAGAGCAGGTTGCTCAGAGCCCCAAAGCACCTGCCCTGGGATGGTTCAGGGATGGGGCAGCTCCCACCACCCTCAGCATCAAAAATCTCTTCCTTCTCTCCACTCTGAATCTCCCTGAGTTCAAACCATTACTCCTTGTCTGGTCACAACAGGCCCTGCTCAAAACTCTGTCCCCAGCTTTCTGCTCAGCCCCTTTAAGCACTGAAAGACCACCAGAAGGTCTCCCTGGAGCCTTCTCTTCTCCAGGCTGAACAATCACAACTCTCTCAGCCTGGCCTCACAGCAGAGGGCTTCCAGCCCTCAGGTCATTTCTGAGGCCTCTATTTACTCAGGCACTTCAAAGGGCTTTGCAAATCTCTGTGAATATTTGGGACCTGGGAGATGAGCAGAAGATCTCTTTGATATTGTTCCTATGAAAGAAAATTTCCCTGACTTCTTAACCTTGGCCAGGAGGCAGGGGCAGAGGCTATGCCACACACCCTCAGCCTATTTCTCCCGGGGCCAGACTAAGCACTAGAAGCAAAGGAGCTCAGCAGCTTCCTCAGCAGAAACAGCAGCACCACAAGCCAGGAGCTTGCCAAGCATCTCCACACAGGTTGAAGTTCTACTGAGCCAAATAGGATCTCAGTGTTTCAGGAAGGCTTTTGGAGGGGATAGAGACAGCACTGAAGTGTGGGCTCTGAGTGGGTAACATCTGTGTGAGCAGTTTGCTGTTGGGGCTCACAGCCAGCTGGGCTCTGCCAAGCACACTCCCTCCTGCTCCCTGCCCTGTGTTTGCCCCTGGGAAGCCAAGAGTGGCTTTATCCAGCTGCCTCCACCCACCCAGAGCAGGGACAGAGTACAGGCATCCCCTGACCCTTCCCTGAAGCAGAGACATCATCCCCAGCACATGACACTCCACTGCCCCAGGCTCACCACCTGCAGCTCTGCAGTGTTTTGGCAGGGGTGCAGCTCTCTGGAGCGAGAGCATCTGCCCCCCACACAAGCTGCATGTGCTGAGGTGGCTCTTGTCCACCTCCTCCTTGCAAACCTCACCTGCAGGACTGAAACCTCTCCATGGCAGCCTCACTGCTCTCTTCTCTGTATATCCCAAACTGATGTTGTGGGACCAGCTATGAAAGCTACTGGCCCAGGGCCACCAGAGGCAGGCAGAGTCTGCTCTGCAGCTCGCTAACGCATCCCTCCCACAGCCACAGCTGCCTTCCAGCGAGAGCCCTACAAGACCCACAGCAAGGTTTCAAGGACACCACCTCCTGCCCCTTTCCCACCCTTCTGATCCAACACCTCAGATCCCCAAATTGAGCACCCAGTGACCCCCCCAAATCCCTTTTCCTTTTCCCCATGTTACTGATGGAGGGAAAAATAAACCTCCAAACCTGGCAGGTTAAAAAAACTGCACGAGGCAGCAGAAAGCAACTCATCAGTGGAGCAAAAAAAAGCAGCCCCAAGGAGGCTCATTTATAGCTCCAGTCCCTAACCACAGGATTACACTTCCCATTTAGCCAGATACAAAAGTTTGGGGGGGTTGCTCATATTCTCCTCTTGCCTCCAGAGCATTCAGAGCCACAGACAAAGCAACTGGTAGGAGGCACATTCTCCTGCCTCACCAAGCTGTGCTGATATTTTAAGCAGGGGTTACTTCAGCCCCAGCTGTAAATTCTATTAAAGCACTTTCACAGCTGCAAATCCTATTCAAGCACCACAGAAAAAAAAAATCATCCTGGTACTTTAAATATGGGGTTTTTTTTGGGGAAAAAAAATATAATAAAATAAAGCAGAGAGAAAGCCTCCTGTGACTGTGAATGTGCCAAGGCAGCTCCCAGCAAAGCAGCTTTACAAAGGCTGCTCCTGTCACCAAGCAGCACACCTTGAAACAGCAGAGCTATAGCCCACAACCCTCCCTCTGCCAGGGAAAGAGGTAGCAGAGCTGGGATAGCTCTGAGAGGGGCACCTGCACAGGTGCAGAAAGCTACCAAATGGCAAAAGTGGCTTAAAAATATTTCAGTGGAAGATGCAAAGTCTTCTCAACAGTATCCTTGGCCTGGATCAGCCATAGTAAGGGGGGCAGCAGCAGGATAGGGATTGTCCCCCCTGTGCTGGGCACTGGTGAGGCCACACCTTGAATATTGGGTTCAGTTTCAGGCCCCTCACAACAATGAGGGGCTGGAGCTGGTCCACAGAAGGGCAAGGAAGGCAGTGAAGGGTCTGGAGAGCAGGGCTGGGAGGAGCAGCCTGGAGGCTGCGGGGAGACTTCACTGCTCTCCTTGGTTCCATCGACTCGCAATGTCTGCCCCTCCGTGTTCTGCGCTTCCCTTTGCTCTCTGACACAAGCGGAGCCCTGGGAACAGGGCTCAAAAAGGGCTGCGAAGGCAGGCAGGGCATGAGGGTGGCAGCAGCAGCCGCAGGGCCGGGCCCGGCCCGCTCGGCTGCAGTGGCCGCCAGTGACCACCCGGTGGCAGCAGGCGCTCGCCGTGAAGCCTTCTCCTCGCCCAGCAACCGGCTCCGAGCTGGCGCTCGGCATTCGTCGGGAAACCTGCTCCAGCCTGCGTCCCAGAGACACACGGAGAGCAGCGCCCTGGGCACCTGCTGGTACTTCTCCCGCCTGCTGCCAGCTACAAGTCAAAAACCTGTTCCGAGCAGGACGCCGAAGGAACGCCGGATTCTGCTAAGCCTCTTCTCCCGGGGCCGCTGCCGTGCGGCTGGGAGCTCCTCGCCCCGCAGCTGCCTTCACCCCCGCCCGATTGCAGCCCCTGGACCGGAGGCTGCAGCCCCAGCGCGGCTCCGCCTGCGTCTGAACGGAAAACGGCACCGAGAAACAGGAAGGCTTCTACCCCTGGTACCTTTGGAAACGCTCACACCAGGGAGCAAAACTGACCTGGATCGATAGAATCACAGAGTCATTTAGGCTGGAAAAGACATTTTGGGTCGCCCAGTCCAACCACTGACCCAGCACTGCCAGGGCACCTCTAACCACGTCCCTCAGCACCACAGCCCTGTGGCTCTGAAACCCCTTCTAGGATAAGGACTCCACCGCTGCCCTGGGCAGCCTAGGCCAGGCCTTCACAACCCTTTCAGAGAAGAAATTGTT
>WBNM01006276.1:61174-76563 GCA_013399055.1 Ramphastos sulfuratus | reverse complement strand
GCGCGCGCGGCCCCGCCCCTCCCCCACCTGAGCGCCCCGCGCGCGACTCCCGCGCCGGCTCCATCCTGCCGTCATCGCCCCGCCCTCTGCGGTCACGTCCGGTCACGCCTCTTCCGGCGCTGTGCGCGCGGCCCCGTCACGTGGCGGCCAGGGTGCGGGGGGGAGGGCTGGGCAGCGCCATCTTTGTTAAGGGCGGGTGGAGGCGTTTATGGCTTCCCGGCCCGAGCCGGAGTGGAACGGGCGGAGACTTGCTGCGGTACCTCGAGCTGCTGGGCAGCCCCAGCCTTACCTTGCCGCGGCCAGGAAGCGCCAGACTGACCTGCAGACATCCTGCGAGAGGGGAGCTGCTCCCTTCCGGTGTCACAGCGCCGGCCTTGGGCTGCCTCCGGTGCCCTGTGCCCAGCCTCCTCCAGCCGTGGCCATCCCTCATCAGGGCAGCCAGGCAGGGCCCAGTCCCAGCTTGAGATGCCGAGGAGGAAGCAGGACCTGCCCTCTGCAGAAGGCAGCAGGAGCCCTTGCCCAGAGCGAGCTGCTCCTGCTGGAGAGGCACCAACACAACCCCTGAACGAAACTGCACAGATTAAACAAGTCTCTTGCCAGAACACATTAGGCAACACCACACAACAACAGCCTGGGAAGAAGTGGCAGTTATTACAGTAATTACTTACTATTACAAAGGGGGAATTGGTTTTCCTCGGGATCTCGTCCACGAGATGACAGAGGCACCAAATCCTGCTGGCACCCAACCCTGCCCATGCAAGGCTTAACCACAGCACAAGCCTTGGGCAGCAGCCTGGCAGGGCTTGTCCCTGCTGCCAGCATGGCAGTGCCTAGGCAAAGACAGCAGCAGCTCTCTGCTTAAAGCCAACACAGCGTGCTACCAACCTGACCTTACCCACTGCAGGAACGACTCAGAAACTCTCAGTGCCAGCCAAGTCTTTAAGGGAGACTCTCTGAGTGCTTTTAAAGAGCTCTGGCTTGGGAAGAGCGCAGGTTTTGTCCTTTGCTGGTGAAAGTGGGAAACGATGGAGTGGTGAGGGGCAGAGGTGTGGGGTTTAAGGAATGCCTGCAGAAATGGAAAGCTTTGGGTACGAACCAGGTCAGGGCACCAAGGATTTGCATCCTGAGCTTTGAGCTCAGGTGCGGCTCTCAGAATAGTTCCTAATTACAAGCTGTGAACGCTGCCTGTTCTCATTTTACTGATTTCTCATCTATGCTGTTTTTCTTCTAACCCTTTTAGAAGCCAGAGGTGGATGTGTCTGCGGCCATGCAAGCGCTGGGGGAGCCAAACGACTCCGCTCAGATCAGCCGGTTGTATAAATAGTGGTGAGATGGGTACTTAGCACCACTGCAGCCTCTCCTCTCCCTCCCAAATGCAGCATTTGCTTACGATTCAGTTCACCCTAATGTGAACACAGAGGCTGTACAAAAGCTGCTCACATTCCTTTCTTCAGCCTTGCTGCTCAGGTCCTTTCTGTTCAGGGGAAAAAAAAAAAAAGAAGCAGTTAATTTGTTTTTTGGGTGTTTTTTTTTTAAACATTAATTTAACCAGATTAAAACAAAGGCCCTGGAGTACAGAACTGCAGTATCAGAGAAGCTCAATGAGGTCCAGCAGAATTCTCAACTCACACCTTGGTACTCTGGAAAGCTAAGGAAGCTCAGCACCAGTCCTGTCTCTTACCAAACCCATCTCAAGGCCTCTCCTTTTTGTCCATTGATGAACAGAAGAGAGCCAATCTGAGATTCTGGCACAATGACTTCCAGAAACCTGAAGTTTAAGGACTACAGCTATGGAAGGGCTCTGGGAAACGAGAGCTTGCTAGAAGAGCAGTGGGGTAAAATGAGATGATCTGATGAACAAAAATGACATTTGCCTCTAAAAAACCTCCTTTAACGAGCTCTCTTGCTCAGATGAGCTCAGTGCAGTCGTAGCTGGCCTGCTTCTATTATTATTTGAGGATAAAGCTTCAGGCTAAATAAAAAAAGCATTTACTAACGCCTGAAAGAGTGCAGATTTTCATATAAAGAGCCTGAACTTTGGCCCTTTGCTGAAGGCCATCAGAGCTCTGCCCGCTGGAAAACCCCAACCTCTGCTGAAGGGAGTCAGGAGAACACAGCACAGCTCCAGGGGAATGCAGGCAATGAAAACGCTGACCGGGAGCTGAGCTGCCTCCTTCTGAGCCTTCCTCACCCTGCCACAGCTTCACCTCACACTGCACAGCCTCTCCTACCTGGCTCAAGTAGCACTAAGCCAAAACACTGACACAAGGCAAAGGGAAAGCAAAGCCAGACCTCAGAGCTCTGGGATGCCCAGGCAGAAAACAAAGCCAGACCTCAGAGCTCTGGGATGCCCAGGCACAAAACAAAGCCAGAGCCCACAGCTCTGGGGCATCAGAAAGCAAATCCAGAGCCCACAGCCCTGGGGCATCAGAAAGCAAAGCCAGAGCCCACAGCTCTGGGGCATCAGAAAGCAAAGCCAGAGCCCACAGCTCTGAGGTCTCTCCAGAGCAAACCAAGACTTTATCATACCCAGACAGTGCAGGACCTCTGAGGTCTCTGCGCTGCATGTTAGGAAGGAGCTGACCTGCATCATCGTTGTCATCATCATCACCACACCAACAAGCCCTGACAGCCCTGGAGCCACCTCCCCACTCTGCTCACAAAAAAAACCCTTACAAACATCTTACCAAGATTTAATGTACATTTATTCTTAACACGTGGAACATATAGTATAAAGATTTCATACTGAATAAATGATATTCATTAAGCCAAAAAAGGAAAAAAGGGAGGAATTTACATCAAGTTTTTCTTTTTTCTTTTTCTTTTTTTTTTTCTTTTTTTTTTTTTTTTTTTTTTTTTTTTTTTTTTTTTTTTTTTTTTTTTTTTAGCTACATCGTCTGAAATACAAATATGCAGAATTCATCACTGGAAAAAAAAACAACAAAAAAACCCAAAACAAAACAAAAAAACCCCAAAAAAACTTAAAAAAAAAAAAAATCTCAATCGTGTTTCTTCATCAGGAACTTCAACTGAACCTAAAACTTTTTCACACCTCNTTTTTTTTCCTCTCCTTTTTCTCCTCGACGTTAACTAAAAACATTTGTAAAAACTACAGCTCGCTGCTGAGCCTTTATTTTTTTCCTCTTTTTTTTTTTTGTCTTTTTCTCCTTTTTTTTTTTTTTTTTTTTTTCCTTTTCTCTTTTCCTCTCTTTTCTTCCGTGTGAGACATCTTTACAGCAACGGTTTTGGACAGCTGGAGGTGTACAGTACACGAAGCTCTCTCTCTCTCTCTAACACGCTACTGCACACAGGGTTTTGGAGGGGGTGGGGTGGGAATCCCTCCCTCGGACCGGGGCTGTTCACGACTGGGTTCACTTCTTGGTTCCTGCAAGGATTTGTGAATGTACAAAGGATAAACCACACCAGAGTTCAGCAGTTGCTTTGTGTTTTTTGTCTGTTTGTTGTGTCCTTCAGAGTTTTACCATTAAAAACAGTTAGGAAAGTGGTGCCTGTCAGTGTGAGACCGCGGGCAGGGTCGCTCTGCTCGTGTGTTTGTTTTGTTTTTTCTCCCCAAACTCACTGTAAACAACAGCAACTTTGGTTCAAATCAAAACTTTTTTTTGTAAAAAAAAAAAAAAAAAAAAAGTCTTCTATGTAGACAGAACTTTTGTCTCCTTTAATAAGGGATTCAGGACAAATTGGAAGGGAGAGGGGAAAGGGTTGAGGGGGGAAAAAGGGGAGCAGGGCTGTCTTGCCCCAAGGGAGAAGCAGGACAGCGCAGGGCAGACAGTGGATTCTGAGGTGGTTTTGCATAAATAAAGGGCAACAGTCAGTTCCTAGGGGCTCCACTCACGCACACGCACACGGGGGCCGGATCCCCCAGCTGTCATGACTGGCCAACCAAGAACAGTACGTCACAGATCACTTGTGAAACCAAGGAGTTCATCAGGGGCGACACCGAGATGTCCAACAGCCGCGACTCGTACAAGGTGAACTCCGAGTGGTTCTCGTCCACCTTGGCCAGGGCCAGCAGGGCCCGGGCGGCTCTGCGCATCATGTCCACGCTGGTCGACTCGAAGGGAGGGCTCTGCATGTGCATCAGCCCAGCCTGGCTCTGCTGGAACTGCGTGGCGGCCAGGCTGTCCTCCAAGAAGCCCAGCAGGTTGCCAATGCTGCCCTTCTGCACGGCGATGGCTCTGGCCGCCAGGCTGTCCCCCTGTGCCAAGTTGGCCAGCAGCACCACGGCCATCTCCCGGCACACTGGGTTCTTTCTGTCACTGAGGAACCGCACCAGGGTGCTGTACAGCTTCTCCAGGCGGCTGAACGGGGGCGTGGCCAGGATCAGGTCCACGTTGTTGTCCTGGATGCTGAGTTTGCTGAGTGTTTCCAAAACCAGTCTCTGGGGGGACAGGACCGCGTTGGGCCCCAGTGTCGGGAAGGGATCCTGGGCCTCTGCTGAGGGACACACTGCCCAGTGGAGCAGTCCATCCAGGATGGGCAAACAGATGCTCTCCGGGTAAGGGGAGAGGTCCAGCTGCCCGGAGATGTTGGCCAACGTGACCAGTGTGTTCTCACGCAGCATCTCCAAGCAGTCCCACCACCACTCCACCTTGTTGCAGCTCACCCCTTGGTCCTGTTCCTCCTCCTTCTCGTAGGTCAGGGGCGCCTGTTTGCGTTCTGGATGCTTGTGGTGCAAGAGGATCAGCTTGCCCAGGATCAGCAGCAGCCCAGGGTGTTTGGACATCTCAAAGTCATTGCCCGGCACAAACGACAAACTCCTGATGATGTTGGAGACACAGATGCAGCGCTTGGCCAGGGAGTCCTGCCAGTCCAGGAGGGTGCAGAGGGGCGTCTCGTCCTTACTGTGAGGCTCGTCCTCCAGAATTTTGATGTTTCTGTGGCTCTGAGCCGGGCTAATGCCAAAGGGAAACTTGCTACTTTCCTTTGCCGCTTCCAAAGGTTTGACCTCTTCCTCCTCCCCCGCCAGGGCGCCGGGGCGCGCCGACAGCATGTCGTCCATGGTGGCAGTGATCCTCTTCTCCGAGGAGCTGTCAGAGGCAGGAGCCTCTCCTTCCCTCGTGCTGGGGCTGCTCTCGGCTGCTGAGCGCTTCCTGGAGGTGGAGGTGCAGGGAGGTCGCTTGTAGATGCCAGGCAGCTCCACCTTGCTCTCGAAGTGTGTCTGGATGTGCTCGGTGGTGTCGCCGCCGCCGATGCGCCAGTGCAGCAGTCCGCTCTCGAACTCCTGCACACGCCCCAGCTTGGCCGAGTAGTCCACCACAAAGGGGTCGTTCTTCTGCACCACCTTCACTGGCAGCTTGTCGAATTTGCTCACCAGCTTCTCCTCGCTGCTCTCCAGAGGTACTTTGTCTTTGCTTGAGAACGCGGCCTCCTCCTCTTCCTCATCTTCCTCGTCCTCCTCGCAGTTCAGGCTCCGTGGTTCGTCCTCCTCCTCATCCTCCTCCTCCCCTTCTTCATGAGAGGAAGCCGAAGATTTGCAGAACCTTTCAGGATCTAATAGTGTTCTTTGCCCTGGGTCTCCCACTTCATATTCCTTCAGGATTCCAAAGATCTCAATCAGGCAGCGCCGGAAATACTCCACCAAGAGCTCCAGCAAGCCTGGGAGCTATGAGGAAGGAGAAAAACAGGAGGGGAAGGAAGGGAACAGTGATCAGAAAACAACTTTAGGCCAACACTGGGAAAGCAGAGCATGAAAGGGCTGAGAATTTAAGCCGTTAATTAGTGGATTCTAAAGGCTGGTACTAAGCTGTTTGCAGAAGAGAGCTTCCCATTCTTTGGGAACGTGAACCAAGGCAAGCCCAGATGCTGGCTGTCAGAGCACCCCATAGGGAAAACACACAGGGAAGGGAAGGGCAGCACTCAGCAAAGCAGCCCTTACAGCACTGCTGAGCAGCTTTTCAACAGGCTGAGCCTGAGCATAGGCATCCCTGAGGACAGAGCCAGGGCTGATGGGAAACCATCAGCACCCAAAGCCACAAGCAGCCTCCAGCCTTTCCCAACACTCTGGCTGCGAAGTCCATTGTGGCCTCCCCATCACCACTCACTTCCTCTGCCCCAGAGGCACATCTCACCTGAGAGAGCACACAGGCTGCACCCCAACAAACTGCATCACTTACACAGGCCAGTGAGTGACCAGCACTGGGCCAGTCCCCAGATTCTCCTCTGGCCTGGTGTGCTCCACAGGCACAGGGATGCTGAAAGCCTTACAGGAGCAGGAGCTGCTTGCTGCTCTCTTGCTGACAGAAACCCCTACAAAATCAGCGCTCCAAAGACCTGCAGCAGAAAGCATCTGCACATCTGCACCCACCTGGCTGAGGTTGAAGGTCATGATGCTGTTGTCATCGTAGAGCAGGATGTTTATGGTATCTAAGGCCCACGTGCTTTCAGCCAGCAGCCCAGACTTCAGAGACATCATCACTCTCCATGCTTCAGGAGTTCCTGTAACATAAACACATGAGATTTCCAGCTCCTGCATCTAAAAAATGTATCAGGATCCTTGACACTGCTTTTTGGACCCAGGAAGAGCAGAGATGATGCACAGGCTCCAAGTTCCAGCAATTTCTCCCCAGACAATACCAGAATGGTGTCTGAAATCACAGCTAACCTGCAAACACCTCAAACAGGCTACCCAGGGAAGGCTGTGGATGTCCCCTCCCTGGAGGTGTTCAAGGCCAGGCTGGATGAGGCTTTGAGCAACCTGGCTGGTGGAGATGTCCCTGCCCATGGAAGGGGGTTGGGACTGGATGAGCTTTAAGGTCTCTTTCAACCCAACCCATTCCACGGATCTATGAACACAACTCAAAGGCAGCAGAGCCATTCCACCTGGCACACTGAAGCAAAGGCAGGACCCACCCTCTGGGCAGGCACAAACAGCTTCCTCTTACCAATATCTTTTGCTGTCAGCCTTCTCCTCTGCTTCAGCACAGGTTGTGTGGCTTCCACGGAGCCCGGTGGGAAGGTGATGTCTCGCCGGATCATGGGGGGCTGGACAGCTGCTGGTGTGATGTGGGAGGCAGGCACTGGCGGCCCTGCCTTCTGCATCTTCATCCCCGAGTGCAGGAAGGGAGATTTGCTGGGAGAAGTGCGGTTCTCCAGAGGTCTGGGCAGAGGTGCTGGGCTGGATACCTGAGGAATGTGATTCTGCATGCTGGGGGGGGTCTGGTAGTTAGACTGAGGGGGCCTCGTCATCGGGGGCACGGGGGCAGAGGGACCGTATGGAGGCTGCCGGTTGCCGTGGGAAGGCCACGGCCCCTCGTGGTTGACCCTCTGGTCCGAGTGCAGGATTTCCTCCGTCCGAGTCACTCCGTGGTACGCGGGCCCCTGGGGCGCGGCACCGGCGCCCTGCCGGTTCGGGTAGCTGTAGCCCATCTCGCCGCGGCCCTGCCACATGGTGCCCTGCTGCGGGCCCTCCGGGGCGGGCTGCATCGGGCCCCCCATCATCTGCGGTGGGAGGCTCTGCTGGGCGCCGGAGCCCGGCGGGGCCGAGACCCTGTCCCTGCCGAACTGGAAGGGGAACTGGTTCTGGGGCGCGGCGGCGGCGCGGCGCTCGGCGGGGGGGTAGCCGCTGCCGTACTGGTTGTACAGGTCCTGCTGCGGCGCCGGCTGCGCGCTCGGCTGCGCACTCGGCTGCTGGCTCTGCGCTGCGGGCAGCGGCTGCGGCGCCTGCCCCTGCCCTGCGCTGTAGGGGACGCTGTAGAGGTCCCCCTCGTGCCGCTTGGCCGGGGGTCCGTAGCTGCCGTCCATCGGCCGCTTGTAGTTCTGCGGGGACACAAAGGCGGCGATAGCCTCGCGTTACCTGGTGGGCTCCGCGGACAGGGAGGCTGCCGGCAGCATGGAGACTGCCTTCGGCCAAGAAGTGCCATGGAGAAGACAAAGGGTGATGGGGACAAGGTCCTGCTGGGGGGATGCCCATGGAGCTCCAGGGGCCAGTCTGAGCACAGACAGACACTAGAACCATCTCCCGAGGGCAGCAGTGGATTGCCCTGCACTGGGCAGTTTGCAGGCTCAGCTTGCCTAGGCGCTGGGCCAGTTGCTTTCAACCACACCATCACCTAGAGAGGCTGGAGCAGATGATCCCTGGGGGCCCTTCCACCCTGGCATTTTGTGATCATCTACTGGGCAACAAGGAACCCAGCCTCAGCAGGCAGTTACTCTGAGCCAGAGGACATGCCCCACAGCATGGCCTGTGGGAGGCTGAGCCTCCTCTCCTCATCAGCCATGTCTGACCTGAAGTGCAGCAGCTTTCAATTCCACAAGCCAAGGCCAGTTCCTGGGGCTGCCTGAGTGCTTTCCTTGTGGATTCTACAAGAATGCCCTGAGGGCTGAAATCTGCCCACAGAAAGGACTTGCCTGTAGAAAAGACTCAGCTCTGCATTCACCACAAACCAAGCTGTGCACAGGTTCCTGTTTCTTTTCACACCCAGGAATTTTATCAGACCCTACTTCTCTTGGGTCTTCCCCAAAAGATCTCTGCTAAAGCATCAAACAGGATAGACCTGAGAACTGTTCTGATTCCTGCTGCTTCTGGAGGCTGCAGAGTCTGAAATCTGCAGATCACTGAAAGGACCAAGAACTGTTCACCCCCTATTTCTTTTAAGTGCAAATACAGAGAACAGTCAATTGCTGAGACAAAATTAAAGCCCAAGCCCTCTCCTGCCTCTGAGGGTCCAGGCTCTGGCTGCTCCATGCTCTCTACAGTCATGACTGGCTTCAGATGGAGCTGTAGGGCTTCAAAGATGACAAGAACCAGAGTAACTGGAACTCCTGGCTCAGCGCCCTGTGGCTCTAGTTGCAGAGCCAAACTGCAGAGCAGTTGGGATTATTCTTAGCACAGCCTGGTGAGTGCCCTCTCTATGCTCTCCTAAACCAGAGGACTGAAAAGCATCAGGAAAAACCTTCCGGGCCCTGGCACTGATACAAAGAGCAAGTCAGGTATGGGGATCATGGACAGAGCTGGGTGTTCATTCAAACTCTGTCCTGAAACCAACCTGAGGTTTTTGAGAACAGGGAGGAGGAGGCAGAGGGGCAGCCTCTGTCTGCAGGTTCAGTAAAAGCAAAGACAAAAAAGCCAGCCCTTGGGTTACACAGAATGATCCAACCTGGAAGAGCTCCCCAGAGCCACCAAAGACTTAGCCCAACCAAACTGATTTGATCACTTGGGGCAGAAGTGTTACCCAAACATGATGGGCTTCAGAATGTTCTAGAGGGGCACAGAAGCTCAGTGAAGCTTTTTGACCTCCTGCTGCCTGGCCAGGGCATGTGTGCCTGCAGGCTACAAAACCTCTCTTCTCCAGGACAGTGCTGGCAACACTAAAACTTACTCAGACTATTTGGAAACTGGGGGGGAGGAAAAGCCTCCTGGACAAGCTCCTTCACTGTACACATGGACAAACACACAGCTCAAGGAGTTTCCATCCTCCTTCCATGGATTTCAGAGATCAAACCCTGCTCTGCCCATCAAACCATCCCCTTTCTGATCCTTTACCTGCTGCTGCTGTTGGTACATGGTAGTTTGCTGGCTAGGGAAAGGGCTGCCCGAGGACGTGCCTTGAGTGGAGAATTGATTGCCATAGGAATCATGTCTGGAGAGGAAACAAAAGCATCAGAGGTCTGCTCAGGTGCTGGCTCCACCTTCACAAGAGCTGTTTGTGACAGGAGCCCACACAGACCTTTGCTGCTGCTGCTGCTGCTGCTGCGGGTAGCGGCTGGGAGAGTACATCCCCGACTCCGGGGTGGAAGGCAGGAGGTTTGGCTGCGGAGTGCCGGCGGTTAAGTTGCCCTCGGGTCCCATGCCAGGCTCCGTCCTACGCGGAGATAAAGACAAAACCCCAACTCATCCACTGAAATTCACTCCTGCTCCTCAAACAGAGAGGCTGAGCACAGCAGCGAGGAGAAGTCCCCAGCCCAGATCTCAGCAGTACCCACCTCACTCTGTCGTAAGGACCTCCATAGGAGTAGTGTTGCCGCTGTCCCATGGCCATGTTACCCATCCCTGGGCCTGCAGCACGATTGTAAGGGTCACCCATAGCACTGTTGGGGCCCTGCCCTGAGGACATGAAGGGGTCGCTTCCTGGAGCTGAAACATCAAGAGAAGGAGCAGTCAGGGTCTCTGCCCTGCCCCATCTGCTGGGGCTCCTACAACACCTGCCAGCGTGCAGCCAGACATGGGCCTGAGCACTTGAGGTCAGCAGAGTCCCAGAGTGCCTCACCTTTCCTCATGCTGCCGTAGGGATCCTTGCCTGGCTCGTAGGACATGCGCCCCATCATGTCAGAGGTATTCATGCTGGGCTGGTACCCTGGATTTGGAGTCATGGAGTTCCGCTTCTGGAACGCAGGATCACTTCCATCTGCAAAGGCATCCTGAAGGCCCACCGAGTTACTCCTGATTCAAAAACCCCACAAACACAGAGTGAGAGAGGTCCATGGTGCTCCTCAGGAGGCTTTTCCCCACATATGTGCCTGATGAGGAGAGGCTGAGGGACCTGGAGCTCTTCAGTCTGAAGAAGAGAAGACTGAGAGGGGATTTAATCAATGTTTATAACTATCTGAGGGCTAGGGGTCAGGAGGGGGGGGGCACAGGCTCTGCTCACTTGCTCCCTGGGATAGGACAAGGAGCAATGGATGGAAGCTGCAGCACAGGAGGTTCCAGCTCAACACAAGGGGGAACTTCTTTCCTGTAAGGGTCTCAGAGCACTGGCACAGGCTGCCCAGAGAGGTTGTGGAGTCTCCTTCTCTGGAGCCTTTCAAGGCCTATCTGGATGTGTTCCTATGTGACCTGAGCTGGATTGTCTGGTCCTGCTCTGACAGGGGAGTTGGACTTCGGGTCCCTTCCAACCCCTGACATCCTGTGAGCCCATGATTCCCTCCTAGATGTTGCTATTGCCCAGAGAGGCATCAAGACCTGTCCCTGATCCCACCCCCTGAGGACTGACCACTCGCAGGCAGTGCTGTGAGCAGTCTCTTTACTGAAGTAGCCAAGCCCTGAAGCCCTACCAAAACAGGCACTGAGTCCCCTGCCAGCTGGGGCCACAACCCCCGAGCTCACTGCCAGTCCCAGCACGGTGGCAGAGGGTGCAGTGGTTCATACCTGATGCCTGGCAAAGGAGGCATCTGACTGTGTGGCGTAGATGCTGGGGTTGGTGGCTTCAAGTCTCCTCCTTCTGCCATGGAGCTGCTGGTGGACTGAGGTGTCTGAGGGCCCTGCATGGAGCCTGAACCCGCTGCAAGAACAGAAATGTGATGTGAGCAGCTTTGCACCTGCAGATGCAACCCAGAGCCTCCCAAAATGCCAGCCTCAAGAAAAACACAAACAGGAGTCCTTCAAGGAGGAGACAGATGAAAGCTGGCAGGGAAAGTGGAAGGAGCTCAACATTTCAGGGACACACTAGGCCAGGTTTTCCAGAACCACATACAGAAACCTAAAGCTGAAACCTTCACTTCCATCACATTTTCATTCTGAACCATGTTTTGCTCTACCCACTGAGCCATCACTGTGGGCTGTGTGGTGTTGGCCAAGCTATGAGTTTCCAAGGTTGCTGTTGTGCAGTGCAGCACATGGCAGGGCATGGTGCTTCCTGCCAAGTGACATCTTCACTTCCTACCCAGAGAGGAGGTAGCTTGGAGCCCCCTCCTGCAAGTCTCACACTCTCTCAAGTGATGACAACTCCAGGATGTCAGCTGAAGTCACCAAGTCACTCTGAACAAGGCTCCTCTGTCTACACTGCCCTTCCAGAGGGGTTAACTCATGCAGGTTAATTCGAGCGCCACTCCCAAGGATTCCTGGAACAGGGAATGCCGGAGCTGCCGGATCTTTGGCTGAAGACAAAACCCGTCCAGCCAGTTCCTGGCTCTCTAGGGGGGTTGCTTTCTGCTGCAGGAAGCTTTCATCACAGCTCGCAGCCTGTCATGTGCCAGCCAGCTGTGCCAGCAGCTCCTCTGGCCCCGCGTCCCGGTGACAGCCTCAGCTCTCGGCTTCATCTGCTCCTCACAGCCAGCAAGAGCTGAACTCTTAATTAACGTTTCCATCAGTTCTCAGCCCCAGCACCGATATCCCTCAGCTTCAGCCCTGCTGCTTGATGACTCATTTCAGCTATTCATTAAAACCCTCCGAGGTCAGGCTCGGGGCATGTTTGTTTACACCCCACCTTCCTGGCACCCTGTCCTCTGTCTCCAGGACTCCCTCCCAGCCCGGGGAGGTCTCTGGAGAAGGCAGGGCTGAGCAGAGCCCAGCAGGGAGTTTCATTCACGGGCCCTCCCCGCCGGTCTCCTTCCCTCAGCTCTCCTCACTTCCCTCCCCTCCCCCGGGATTCTCCCTCGCCCCTGTGCCCGCCTGGCGCTGGCAGCATGAGGCCTGGAGCCGTTCCCTGCGCCGCTGCCATTTGGTGTTTGTCCCCACCCCCCGCAGTCACTCCCACTCACAAAGTTACACACACTTGGAGCCACGCCAGTTCCACGCTCTGGCAATCAGAATCCCGTAGCAGGCTGCTGGCACCTCCCCAGGGACAGGCTGCAGGTCACCAGCAGGCATAGAGGAGGTCTGCGCTGGTGCCCACATGGCCACCCCCAGCTCGCTCCAGCTAAAGCCTTTCTGTAACCACTGCTGGTTCTTGAGGGCTGTGGGGAACAGCTCCAGCACCACCAGCTCTGCCCATGGGATTGTCCTGCCAGGCCTCACAAAGTGGTGTATAGAGAAACCTACAGCTGAGCCTCACCATGGTGCAGCTCCTATTGGAGTAGGTGGGAGCTGGTCTGGGTCTGTTCTCCCAGGTGACAAGAGGTAGGATGAAAGAAAACAGCCTCAAGCTGCACCAGGAGTGGTTTAGGTTGGATAGCAGGAAAAATGTCTACACTGAAAGAGTGGTCAAGACCTGGAACAGGCTGCCCAGGGCAGAGGGGGAATCACCATCCCTGGAGGTATTCAAGACTGTGTAGATGTGGTGCTGGGGGACATGGCTCAGTGGTGGACTTGGCAGTGCTGGGTTAAGCAGCTGGATTTGATCATCTTGGAAGTCTTTTGATTCCCAAGTTATGCTGCAGCTGATCTGACAGAAGAGGATGAAATGAGGTGTCAGCCAGTGCCTGGCTGGCTGTGGGATGGGAGCCTCTCACCCAAATGATGCCACTTCAGAACACCTCACTGCTGTCCACTTGGTTTCCAACAGGGAAGTTACTCTCCATAGGATGGTTCACCAGGAGACAGAGATCTCTGTGTGGGCAAGTCTGGAGGATGCTGCTTGAGCAGGGCCTTGGCAAACCCCTGGAACTCAACACTCCCTCCTAAGGTTCTTAAGCCTGGAGCTGGGGTTCAGAGAGCAGTTTGTGTCATGTCCTGCAGCCTCTGCCAGTCCAGGGAGCAAGAGAGAGGAAGAAAAGGAAAAGGACCAGGAACATGCCGAGTGGAACAGCTTAACGGATCAGAGCAACCAACCACACTGCTAGGTGCAGGAGTCTGCAGTAAGCCAAGTGGAGAGAACAGCTGGAACAGGAAACACAGCACAGACCTCTCATAGCAGGAGTCAAACCTGCAAACAGCACCCACAGAGCTTCACACATCTGCAGAGTTTGTGACAGCAGTCCCAAGAATCCCTCCTGCTGGTGTGCTGAAGGGCTCAGCTGTGCCACAGCCCAGAGGGCAGCTCACAACCTCCACACACCACCCTGCCAGCTACAGCCAGCTGAGGAGTGCTGCATTCTTCTGACAGGCACCTGCTGCTGGGAGGAGCTGGAAGGGGCTCCCTGGAAACCTCAGCACTCTCCAAACGCTTCTCTTAACATCTTTATTCCACTGCCTCACATCTTAGGGGGCAAGAAGAGGTTTTGAAAGAAAGTGGAGATGGCTCCATGGTCCAGTTCAGCCAAACTCAGCCTAGTGCCACAGAAGTTTTTATCTTGCGGAAGACACTAAGGGTGAAGCTGCACTGGGACAGCTTCCTGGCTAGTAACAAGACAAGATGCAGCTGTTTAAGACACTGTCAGAAAGCACAGATGAATGGAGCTGCCAACAGAACATCTGGTTGAGAATGTCAATTGAGGGCTTAGCAGGGCTGGGACAGCTGAGCCAAGTCCAAGGAGGGTTGATTATTGCACTCCTCAGGAGCTGCCAGAGGTGATGCCAGGTTTCAGAACCAAAAAAGCATTTTTTGCAAGTATTAGAGGAACTTCAAAGCAGGGAAAAGTTTTTTATTTCACCTACATGAACAGGCTCCTGACCAGAAAAAGCATCTGAAGGTCTTACTTGTAGGAAAAACTGGAAAACAAGCTTAAAGGGTTGGCAAGTCCAGCAGCAATTCAAGCACTGAACTCAATGCAAACAAGACAGAAACCATCAGAGACTCTCTGAAGACTAAAGAGTGCAACAGGCAGGGCCAGCCTGGATGCTTTCTCCTCTGCTTTTTGCTTAACAAATCTGAATTTGGCTAAACATTCAGAAACTGGAGCACCCCATCCAGGCTGAGACAGCACAAATTCGGTCTCCAGGGTCTCATCTCTAGAGCATCCAACCTGTGACAGGCTCACAACTCTCTGTATGCAGTCTCAGGACGTCCTCACTACCTCCTGGTGAGGACAGAAAGGAGGAACTCCTGAGGAAGAGGAGCACACACCCACAGCAAGTGCTTACTGCCAGAAGACAGCACCTGCAGGGGCAGGATCAGCACAACTCTTCCAGCAATCTCCCAGAGCTAAGCAGGGACACCAAAGGCTGCTGCAGGGAGCAGAGATCACCTGGCAGGGCTGACTCCAGATCCCCCTCTCCACCAGGTCCTCACACAGTGGCTGTGTATCAGTCAGCACTGGGCTGTGTGTAGGTTATTTTTACATCTTCCTTTCTCTTAAGCTTAATACAGAGGTGGGACACAAAGAGTGAACCATCCCAGGAGGCTGTGACTTATTCCTGCTATCACCTTAGACTGAAGGAACAATTTTTTGAGACAGAGGGTATTGAGAGCCTGGCCCAGGTTGCCCAGAGGGGTTCCATGCCTGGAACCATCTCAGTTCAGGTTGGGGCTCTGAGCAACCTGCTCTGGTTGGGGGATGTCTGTGCTGGTTGCAGCTTGGGTGGCCCAGATGACCTTGAAAGGTCTCTCCCAACCCGTTCTATGCTCATTTGCTGCCACATGACCTTGCAAAGTCCCTTCCCATCCAGGCTATTCTCTGATGATTCTGATCATTCACTGCCACATTCCAAAGGTTTTTACCCTGCACAACCAGGGAGGACCTGGTTACAGACAGACCCAGGGGGCTTTGTGGACATTTGGAAGCAGTCTGAGCCCATGGGGTCAGATGAACAGTGCCAGAGATCTGCTGCATCCCATGTTCCCTACACACCTTTGGCCAGCAGCATCTGAGTTCACCTGGAGAGAAGTGGGGGGGGG
>WBNM01006276.1:10680-61164 GCA_013399055.1 Ramphastos sulfuratus | reverse complement strand
AACAGCGCATTGGAGCTGGAAAAGAAAATTGGCGGGTTTGGAACCAACTAAGTGAACGGGGGCAAAATTAAGGAATTTTTGGGGGGGGGGAGGGTGGAGCCTGAGCTCACCTGGAGAAGGAGGCTGAATCTTAGTCTGAGACTTCTTGGAGTCAGCAGCTGCGAAGATATCGGGCGGGGGGTCCTCTCCCCGCTCGATCTTGCACTCGAAGGCATACAGACACTGGATGTACTGCTTCTTCAGCGAGCTGGCAGCGCTGCTGGACGTGCCCACGTTCAGGTTGGTAGCCAGCTCACGCCACTTCTTGTTTTTGTTGACCTGCACACCACCAAAACAGAGGCTCTGAGCCCAAAACCTTCTCCAGGAAGCTTTCTGAGAAGTTGTTAACACCTCCCAGATAACAGAGAGGCTGCAGCAAGGCCTGACCTGAGCAGAAACAGTTGTGTGCAAAACCCCAAGCTAGGAAACTTCTTTCCTCACCCACAGAAAGCTTTTTTCAGAGAGGGGCAGGTTGCAAATGGAATCAGACATGAGGGCAGCTGACAGTCAGATGCAAAGACAAAGGCTCACCAACCTTTGTCCTGACCAAAGTAGGGAAAAGACCTCCTTGACCTGAGTTTGCTGTCTACAACTACCTGAGGGGACACTGTGGAGAGGCTGCTGCTGGTCTTTTCTCACAGGTAATTTGAGACAGAACAAGGGGGAATGGCCTCAAGATGAGGCTGAGGAGGTTTAGATTAGACATTAGAAAAAAATTTTTATGGAGAGTGGTCAGGGACTGGAATGAGCTGCCCAGGGAGGTGGTAGAGTCACCAACCCCAGATGGGTCATTTGGATGTGGTGCTTAGGGATATGATTTAAGGTGAATCTTGTAGAGTAGGGTTCTAGGCTGGACTTGGTAATCCTGAGGGGCTTTGCCAACCTGCACGTTTCTGTGACTCTGTCTCACCACAAACTGTTCCCCCCCAGCCCTGGGGTTCATCTCAGGGGTGCTGAGGCTTAGGATCCAAAGCCAACAAGCAGGGCTGGAAGCCACAGCTTACACCCAGCTCCAAAGCCTCCCTGGGGCTGTGCTGCCTGCTGGCCTGTGACAGGCTACAACCCCCCAGTGACCACAGCTGGCTGCTGGACACTCACCTGAGTCAATCCTCCAATCTCCTTCACTGAGATGTAGAGCCTGTAAAGGTCCAAGGGCTTCCTGCCCACTGCTGGCAGGTTGGTCATGCCCATGGCCTTCTCCTCGGTGAAGGCCAAGTACCGATCCACCCACATCTTCCTCTCGGGCTCACCTCCCAGCTCATAGAGTTTGGTGATCTTCTCATTGGTTGTAGTTGAGGAACTGGACTTCTAGGAGAGGGAAAGAGCTATCAGGACTGAGCACAGCACAAGAGCAGAAGGCTCACATCTGAGATGGTGTCAAAGAAATAGTCAGGAAAGAGCTCAAAGTTCTGCTGCTCTCCTGGGGACAGCTTGGTGTGAGGCCAGGCAAGGACCCTCTGACAAAGGCAGCACACAGGCAGCTGCTGCTCAGGGACTTCACACAGTGGCTGGGCTTGGAGTTTTCAGGAAAGCTACAAAACCAATCCAAGCTCAAGGAGCCTTTGCAGAGAGGCATCTGTTTGAGACCACAGGGATTTGGGAATTCGTGAGTGCAGAGGTGAGGGCTGTGAAGTCTGAGCTCCACACACTAATTCCTACACACCTGATCCACCCAATCCTCCAAGGCTGTGTTTAGACACAAAGCCTGTGCTCCTGCACCTCTCTCTGCTCCCCCCTTGTCTTTTGATGTAGTGCCTGAGCACATTCTTGTCTTCCACCACCCCCAGCAGACATACTTGGAGTAAAGGCAGAAAAGGCTTTGCCACTCCAAACTTGCTTAAAAACTAACTCCCAAAGCAGGGGTGAACTTCAACAGGAGGTTCTAGGTGAACTCCTACACCCCAGACTGTATTCATCAGCAGATGTGATAATATCCTTCAACAGTCACTAAAAACAAAACCCAAACCATTTTACCTTTGACTTGGATTCAGCCTTTGGTGTCCCATCTGCCTTGTTGTTCATTTTAGCTGCAGGTGTCAGTTTGACATCCCCCAGCCCCATCATCTCAGGGCTTGCTGCCATCCCTAGGAAGTTCAGAGAACCTTCAGCACTGATTTTCAAGGCAGTACAGTGAAAGCCATGCAATGCCCAGCAGGCAGCACTGCCTTACCTGCAGAGTTGTTGGCCATATTCCCTCCCATCGGGTAGGGTGGGCCCTGAGGGTTTATCATCCCAGCCATGCTGTTAATTCCCTGGCCATAAGGAGGTCCAGTGCCCATCATTCCCCCTTGATTCATGTTGGGATAACCAGGAGGCCTAGAGAAGGCAGGGAACAAAGAGATGCTCACTCCAAACAGTCAGTGGCAAGATCTTGTTTCCTAAGGCAGCAGGTTTGGGAGCTGGAGGATGACTTTCTCCAGCTCACTCTTCCAGCAGAACACCAAATATTGGGTCCTCTGTTAAAGTTTGACTACCCCAGAGGTTCAGCCACATCCTCAAGAGAAAAGTGGATGCAAATCCTTGAGAGCTGTTCAGTTCTGAAATGTTTTCACCTCAAACAGAAACTTCCTTTGTGTTGCCTTCATGAGGAGGAACAGATCTACCACCACTGCATTCAGCATTGGATGCTGTGCAGCGCTGCAGCGCTGCAGCCACACTTCAGGCCGCTTCTGTCTTTCCTTTTTCTTCCCCACACAAGCTACATTATTTTAAATGCATCACAAAACCTCCCTCCACAGCTGTCTCTCCTCAGAGGGACAGGGCTTTGACACCTTCACTCCTGCAGCCATGGCTGATGTCAGGAGAGCAGATGGCAGTTAGGTTGAAGAGCACAGCCACCAGACAACAAACCCAGCAGCTCCACTGGGGCAATCCTGCTCGGAAGCCAGCTCCTGGCTCTCATGGCATTCTTGTAGGCCACATACACCTACTCTGAAACGTGCAATAAACCCCCAACCAACCACAGAAAAGAGCTGCAAAGTTCCCTGCTGACTTCCAGCTGCTTTCCCACAGCTGTTCATCAAGGCCCTAAAAGGAAGAAGTTGCTCAGCCTGGGCCAGCAGTGCCTTGGTGAGCTGAAGGCAGCTGCATGGCTGCTGGATTTATGGCCTTGCCACACAGGCAGTCTTTCAAGTCTCTCATTAACAAAGAGGAGCAGAAAGCAAAACCAACTGAAGAGAGATCAGATTTGAACAGATCTCATCTACACATATTAAGACCTCCTCAAGTATGCCCTTTAAGAGGAGTCCCAAGCAAGCTGCGTGGCCAAGCTCCGCAACGCTCAAACTGATGAGCGAGGCCCCAAGAAGAGCAAACCTCCCAGGGGGGTTGTGTTCAGCAGCACCCCAAATTTGGGTTATTCCATCCAGAGCTCTGAACCCCAGACATGCCAAAGGGAAAGGACCTGGGCAGAGAGCAGGGCAATGCTGCTGCTCACCTGTTCTGGATGGAGTTGGCAGCAGCATGCATGGCGGCGGCAGCTGCCTCTTGTGCTTTGCGGTTCATGCCCCCGGGCGGGGGGCACATCCCTGTCCCCACCTGAGGTGGCATATTCGCCATGTTAGGTCCATAAGGTCTGTTCCCCATGGTGGCATGGGTCATCCTCCCTGGAGGAAGCCCACTGTAGGGTGGCACACCAGTCTGCCCATGCATCTGGCTCCCTGCTCCCATGGGGTTCATGCTTCCTCCCATCCCCGGGCTGGGGTAGTTGGCATTGGACATAGCGTTGTAGTTTGGCTGCCTGGGATAACCTCCTAGGGAGATAAAAAGAGGGGAAAGACAAGATCAGTCAACCAGTCAGTTTATGAATCACCATCAAAACCCTCTATCAGCAAATATTTAAAGATCACTAACAGAGCTGAGGGGGAGTGCTAACACCTCAACCAGAAGTCAAAGCACTTGGAGATAAGCCACACAAAATGTGTTTTGACACAGCCAAGGAACAACAACGAATTCAAAAGCTGCCTGAAACTCTCCCCAAAACCTCAACCAAGCAATGAGCTAAATGGTCAGGACAGAATGTGAAAAAAGCCCCCAAACAAACCCCATTTAACCCTTTCCAAAACTTACAGCACTTCATTTTCTTCCTCCTCAAAGAGATCTGACCTGGCTCTTACACTGGATGCATGATCTACATCCTTCTAAACTAGGGAAATCTATATCTGGATGTAGCCCTGAAAACACCACAGGCTGGAGGGGGCTCTAAGCAACCTGGGCTAGTGGGAGGTGTCCCTGCCCACGGCAGGAGGTTGGAACTTGATGATCTTCAAGGTCCTTTCCAACCCTTCTGTGATTCCATCAATCTCACCATGAGCAAAGCCCAGGTCCCTCCACCCTGAGGAGTGCTCTGCTTTGTGTTACCCAAACACTACGAAAGGACAAACTAAAAGTTTATCAGAGCCAAGATGCTACACTGGAGAGAGGCCTTTTGTATTTGCTGAGCTCAGCTCCCACCATGCCTCACCTTGAGGTCCATATTGCCCACCCTGGGGTCCATAGCTCCCCATGGAGTTCTGCTGGTACGGCCCCATGCCAGCATGCATCTGGCCTCCAGAAGACTGACGAGGAGATAAGGCTGAGCCAGGCTGGGGTGAGCTGTACTGAGGCATCTGAGGATTCCTCTGCATGTAACCTGGGCACCCAGAGAGTGGAGCAGACAATTGTTAGTATAAAATACCCAGAAGGAGCCACTGGACACATTCTTAGGTCACAGCAACCCCTGGGACACGCTGACAGAATCCTTGCAGCAGCAGCCTGGCCAGATCTCCAGCCTGGCTGTGAAGGAGCCACTGCTATCTGCTAAGATAACAGATCCAATTTCCTGTTTTAACCAGAAAAAAGCCACCCAGCTTCGGGTCACAGCAGCAGACAGCACAGCTCTGCAAGCTCTAGGGGCTGCTGCTGCTGCTTGGCTCATTTGGTGACAACTTTTAGCTGTGAGAGCTGGAATCTTTCCTGCATTTCCCCCCACACTGATTCCAGCCCTCTTAGGGGGAAAAGGGCACAGCACTGTTGTGAGCTTAAAAGTTACGGACCTTGGACCACAGCATTCACACAGAAGAGCTTGTTAAAAGCCAGAGAAAACACCTCAGAAGCCAAACCACCAGCTCAGATGGAGCATCAAGAGGCCAAACAACCACCAAGAGCTGAATTCACTGCAAGGTGCCTAAACACTTGCAGCTGGTAAACCTGGGGCAGCTTTTAAATGCCATCTCACCATAGAATCCATGTCACCAGGCCAGGTAATTTTTAGTTACACATCCAGCTTTACAATTACATCTTTTATCTCATGTCACACACCTCGGTCTTGAGCTATGCTTGACTGGTTCATGGCAGGATGCATGATAGCGTCCGACTGGCCGCTGGGCGGTCGGGGTGGCATCTGATTGCCTGCACCACAAAGAAGAGAGTGGTTAATGACAGGACTGGCACACCACAAGCCCCAGGAGGCAGCAGTATTAAATGCCAGGAGGACAGCTCCAGGAGAAGGTTGTGTTAGCCACAGTGAGGAAAATGAAGAGGAAGAGCAGTTACGTTAAGCCAGCAGAATGGCACCGCTGGGTTCCCAGCCCCACACACACCTCACACACTGGAAAGCAAACAAAGGAGCTCACAGGAGCTCAAGAACCACACAGCTCTGACACTGGCCAGCCCCTCCCCACTGGCCACGGCCATTTGCTCTCCAGCTGCAGGAGGCAGCCCCACCAGAAGGTCAGCATGTACCAAGTAGCCTCACCTGGTACTGCAGCAGGTGAAAGTGGACCAGAGCGGGACTGAGCAACACTAGCTGGAGATCCAACTGGGGATGGGGAGGGTCCTCTGATGCCTGGCAGGTGAGGAGAGGTATGTGGAGAGAAAGGAGACTGAGCTGGGTTACTCTGCTCTCCTTGACTGCTGGAAATCCCTGATGTGCTTACTCCAGGACTCAGGGCTCCTTCTGTACCCATGGGCAGATCATCTATTGAACCAGACAGGTCCTGCAACACACAGAGAAACAGATCAGGCAAGAATAAAACAGACATGGAGCTGTTCCCTCACACCCTCTGGGGCTCTTCTTCCTTTGGCACTCCACAAACAGAAACCAAGGAGTTCTGCTCACGTCATGCTCAGCAACAAAGGTGGCTGCAGACTGAGGTAGCTACCAAACTGCCTCATCCTGCTGCCTGCTCTGAGCCCGCAAGGGCCCTGGCAGGCTGAGTGCCTGCTGGTGGTCCCAACAAGTGGCTAATTCTCTTGCTTGCTGCTTTTACTTCAGTTTAGAGGTGAGAAAGTAAAGAAATGCATCAACAAGACTGCAAACAGTGGAGACAAGTCCATGTGATCGTGGCTTGGAAGAGAAACATGGCTCAGCCTCAAAGGCAGCAGCTCCTGCCTCACCATAATTAATTCATACAGCTCATGTGAGCAGGGAAGTGCTCACTGGAGATGGATAAAAACAAAGTAAACAGAGATTGAAAAGAAAACCATGGAATCCTCTTCAGGGTTGCCACTTCCTTTTCTTCAGAGGTAGCAAAATATCAGCCTGGGAAGTTCAGCTTTTCTTGAAGGCACAGCTAGAAAACTCCCTCCTGCTGCATGGATCCATCCTGAAGAAGCCTAAGGCTCAGGCCCAAAGCCTAAGCAAGGGGAAACCTCCAATTGGCAAAGCAGTGAATGCACAGCAACAGCACCAAGAATCAGCTGGCAAGGCTGAAACATGGGGGAGGTTCCAAGGGGATATATATGCAGACCCAACAGGTCCTCCTGTCCCAGCTCTTTGATAATGACCTGCTCCAGATCCTCAGGCTTGGCCTGCAGTAGCTGAGTAAAAAGCAGCTCAAGGCAGGGTAAGTGGTGGCAGACCTGAACAGAAAGCTGGGATGTTGTAACTCTGCCAGGGATTCAGAGGGTCACAGCAGGTGCAGAAGTGGCAGACCAGGGCTCACCAGGACCTCACCTATCCTTTTTGTCAGCCTCTCAGAGCAATCAGCCTTGGCTCAGAGGTGTTCCAGACTGAGGCCTGAGGGCACCTCAGATCAGCTCCCATTGCACAGAACTCAACTGGCCAGCACCAACAGAGCCAGCCTGCTATGAAACACCACCAAGAAGGGCTGAGCCAACTGACAAAATGCCTTGGACACCCTGGTCTCATTGCCACTGCAAGGGGAGGATGCTGCCTGCTACAGCAGCAGTTCAGGGAACACTTCCCCAGCTCCACGCTGGGTAGAAGGACCTCAGACACAAGACACTGTCAAGTCAGACTGCAGAAGCAAGCAGGAGCCCTACCACTGCTCCACACCTGTCTGCCAGGTGATATGGGAAAGGGGAAAAGGCTCTGACAACATCCTCATCATTTAAGCTGGAGAGCCACGTGTCACCACTCCCAGCAAGTGGGAAACTGGACTTAAAGAAGCATAAAAACCAACCTAGGAGATCCCCAAGCACTTTGTCACACTTGTAGGACAGACAGTGAGAGTCAGGAGGACAAAGGTGAGAGCTGGGCACCAGCTGCACCACACTCAGCTGCCTGCTGCATTAGGCCAATCTTGTCTGCTTGAACAGTGGAATTGGATCAAAGTGCTCTAACAAGTGTTGGCAAATGCTGCACGTGAGCAGAAAGCAGCAGTTACTTGGTGGGGTGACAGTGTCCTTCCTCCCAGCACTGCTCCTGTCTCAGAGATCATTTCCTGCACCACTGTATCAGAGGTATATTTGTTTACTGCTGAAGTATTCCCTTCCTGAGGAACCAAAAAAAAAAGAGCTTTGGTTTATCTCACTGAAAGCTAAAAAACTGCAGAAAAAGCCTAAAAATAGGAGTTGGAGAGCCCTTGCAATGTTCACTGCCTCCCTGCTGCAACATCAAAAGCATTGCTGCTTTATGCAGGGTCTTGGCTTCTTTCCCCAGGACAATTTTGACAAACTCCACATTCCTGCTGCAGAAACCACCTGAGGCAGATGTAAAGAGGCAGCAGTTCCAGGATTTTGCATTAGAAGGCAGCAACCAACACAACCAAGAGCAAAACTCTCCCCTCCCTGAGACTCACTGCAGCTAACTTCAGCCACCAGGCTAAGATTCACCTCTAGAGTCCTCCCTGAGACACTGAAGAATCAGATCGTGCAGAAGCCAGCTCAGTCCCACCTAAACCTGGATGTCAGTGTCACAGAACCACAGGATGGATGGGCTGGAAGGGACCTCTGCAGATCATCCAGCCCAACCCCCCTGCCAGAGCAGGGTCACCCAGGACAGGTCACACAGGAACACATCCAGGAAGGTCTTGAATGTCTACAGTGAAGGAGACTCCACAGCCCCTCTGGGTAGCCTGCCCCAGGGCTCTGTCACCCTCTCAGACCTTATTTCCCTTAAATAAATGAAGGTACTTTTAGTCTGAATCATCAAATGCATCCAAACACTGATTTTTCATCATCACTGAAACAAAGTTGGAGACTACAACCATTTGCAGCTTTAAATTCCCCCTCATCACCACCATGAGCATTTCAGGGCAGTTAAACCTCCAGAGCAGAGGGGCAGAGCCTGCAGCTGCTCAGAGGAAAACTTCTACAAATGGACACCTGAGACAAAATCCTGGAACCAAAGGACAGACACTGAGCAAGTGAGCCAGAGATAGGTGGAAGCTCCCTGCTGCCCAGGCTGTGTGTGACATCCTTCCCCAAGAGGCAAAGCAAGTTTGCCTCCTGGATCTGAGGAGGTCACTCTCTGCTCCATGGGCTGAGCAATACTCACACATGAAGTGGGCAGCCTGGGAGGACCTGACTTGGTAAGGGCAGGCAGGAAAATTTCAGCAAGGTTTAAAACTGTTTGAAAATTAACTCCTGAGGAACTCGATAAAGATCTCCAAGCTGACATCTCCGACCTTGCCTGGGCGTCAGAGCTCAGCTGAAGTGCTAAGAGTCATTTGCAAACATTCAGCTCTAATTAAGGAGGTTACTGCAGAGCTGCCTGGGCCGTGAGGGTCGCTCTGCACTGCTGCCGTACCAGCAGGGACCTCACAGCTGGCAACAGCAGCCTGCAAGCTAGGAAGCCATGGAGCAGCCTCTCAGATCATCAGCTGAAATCTGTTAGAAGTGAATTTCCTCTCAACCTTTCTTGGGTGTCAGGACATGAACTGGAACAGGACCATAAAAATCAAAAGAACTCATAAAGTGACTTTCACCTCCAAGTTTATGAATTCCAGCAGCTCCCCAGCAGAGGAACACTGCCAGCAGAGCAGCATTTCCTGAGCAGGTTATTCAGCAGGACTAAAGCTCCTCAGAAGTGAGACTCTGGAGGAAGAAAAGGCAGGGACTGGAATGCCTAAGTGCAAGCAGCTAACCAGCATGGAGCAGTTCTCCACCCAGCCAGGTGCTTTCTCAGGATGCCCAAGCACCGAGGCACAGAGTGGGGCTTTGGCTTCTCTGAATAGACCCAAGGACACCTTCCAGCTCCAGTGTTTCAGGTACTTGAGTGCACCAGAGACTGAGGGAAAACAAATCTCAGTCTTTCTCCAGACCTCTTTCAGGGCAGCCCTAGCAGGGAAGCCTTTAAAAAACAGAAACCCTCCTTGAAATAATGGAGACCTGCTGCCGGCAGCAGGCTCTGGAGCCAGCCCAAGAGGAAAGGGCCAGGGAGGTTTTATTTACCTCCCACAGAGCATCAGGAGCAGACCTAGAAAGGCAGGAGAAGGCTCTCCCCTTCCCTCCTCCCACGAGCACAGCCAATGGAGCTGAGACAGGAGGTGAGGCTCGACAGCAGCAACTCTGCCAACTCGAAGGAGACGTCAGGGTCTGGAGGATCTCCTCACGTGTTCCCAATGTGTTTTTTATGCCTTTTATTGCTCATCTGCCATGCAGATCAAAAACGCTGGAGGGATTCCAACTATTTCACACAGAATCTCACACTCCAGGCTGGCTGCAGCCCCAAAGCCTGAGTTTCTTCACTTGAAATAGTGCCCAGTGTTATTTTGGGATGTGACCTGATAGCGGAAGCCCGCGGGGACCCCGGGCCGATAGCGGCTCCAGCTGCGCAGCCCCAGCCTGTGCCAGCGCGGCCCTGGCAGCGCTGCCGGCGAGCCAGGGCTCAGCAGCTACCACCTTCCCCTCCTTGCACCACAACACAACCAGGCCTGAAATCACAGGAGCTGGTACCCGAAGCAGGGTGGGGGGCAGGAGTGTTCGCCTAGCTCAGGGTTTAGGGCTGCAAGCCTTGGCACGACCAGCAGAAGGGAGCTGGTTGAGTGGAGCAGGGAGGCTGTGAGGAGAGCAGGCAGCAGGATCTGATAGCAGCTCATTTGTTAAACAAACAGAGATGAAACAACAAGAAACGCTCAAGATCAAGGTAACAAAACCCCAGAGGAGAGATCTAAGCCTTCACTCTGGCCCATCCCACCGAGCTGGATGAGCAGGAAGACTGACCAGAAAGCAAACTGAGCTCGCTGCAGCCTTCCTCTGCCTATCCCCGAGCTGAGGTGCATGTGAGAAGTGTGGGGGCAGAGGGAAGGCGCAGAGGCTGCGATGGCCGCGGGCACTACCAGATCGCTGGATAGCACTCAAGGAAACGATGAGCTGGAGACGAGCATGCAGTGGCGCTCACACATCCTGGAAGGGAAGCTGTCTCCAGGAAGATGCTTCCCAGCAAGACCAGAGAACAATGGCTGAATTTATCCCTTGAAAGGCAAAAAAGCCTCTTCCCTGCCCTGACTGAAAGGGTTTCTGTTACAATTTCATTTTCTCTGCAGTTTCTTTTCAAGAACCATCAACACTCCACAGTCATGAGCTCGCCCTGCCCTTCCCCTGCATCTCCACACCCCGAATACCTCAGTGCTCTCCAGCACAACCACCAAGCCTGGCAGCCCAGGCTCTCCCTGCTGTGCCAGGGCAATGGCCAGGCTCATCCCTGCCTCCACAGCACAGGCAGCTTCATTTCCCATCTTCTGCTCCACAAAGCACTCTGCCTCCTAACTCGGAGCGGCCCAGAGACCTCAGCATGCTCCACTTGCACATTCACAGCACATCCAACAAGACACCTGGCAAAGCTGACTTGAGATTCCCACAGAGGAGATGGAAGGGTCTGGAGAGGGCTCTGCCACCACCTTCCTACTTATTGGATTGCTTCTGCCAGTTTGGCTTCCCAGGAGAAAGCAGAAGTTGGAGCTGGGGAACACAAGCTAAGCTGCAGCAGATACCCAGGTGATCCTTCTCCTTTATAACCTGCTGTCTCCAAAGCTTTTTCCTGCTGATGAATCAGTCAGAACAGAGTTTTCGGGTCCACACTCCTGCAAGCCCTGCATCACTCCTGCCCGACTGCAACTGCCAGGCTTCAAATTCTGCCAAAACCCACCAGCCAGGACCACCACCAGCACAGAAGCCTCTGAGCACTGCCTGGCAGCGTTTGGTGGGCAGCTGCAGGCCACCCTGGGTGGGGATGCAAGGACCTGCCATGGCCATGAAAAGAAAGTGAACTATTCCAAGCCCTGTCCTATCAGCAGTGTCCAGGTGGTCCCAGAGCAGAGCACCATTCACCTCACTCTGCTCTTCCACCATTGGGCATGCTGCAGAATGAGTCCATCTTTAGAGCACCTAAAGCAGCTCCTAGGTCATCACCATCCTTGGTGCACACATGGGATGGAGAAGAGATGAAGAGGAGGAGAAGGAAGAATGGTGTGTGCAGGATGTCTCTCTAGTGAAACCTCTCACCACACCAATAACCTTTCAGGAGTGGAAAGTGAAGTGGCAGATGCTGTGAACACTCCTCCCATGTGCTCTGCACCCTGTCCTAATGCAGCAGGCCTGAGGTACAACCCAAAAATGCCTCTTTTTAAGCTGCCAGTTTCCCTGTCCCTGCTTTTGTTTCACACAGGTGCAGGAAGCACATCCAGCCACATTCCCAAGCTACCCAAGATGACTGAAGAGTCCTCAAATATCACCACAGCCTGGCAGCACAAGCTGCTGTCCCCTTGCCCACACACAGCTTTCCTTCACTGTCACACAGCTCTGAGGTGCTGAGAGATTTGGGTTTAGAGGACTTTCTCCTGGCACAACAACTGGGGAATACCCAGGAGGAAGGTCACTGCCACACCAGCATGAGCTGCCCTGAACACTTCTGTGTTCTAGGAGAGCTTTTTAAATGCATGGCCTCATCTCTTTGAACGTCCTTCAAGACAGGACCAGGATCAGTAATCGGAAGAACAAAGGAATTTAATTGTGCAATGAAATCTGAGTTGGGCCCCTTGGACACATCCCTGGGAGCTCAACCTCTGCCCTGAGCAGGGCCCATGTGTGAGCAGCCAGGAGCTAGGCTCAGTTCTGGGGTTCTGCAGCAAGCTCTTCTGAGAAAAACCCAGGAGCCTGGTTACAAACCCTGGAACGCACAAACCCCTTCCAGCAGGGCATTTACTCACCCCAGCAGGCCTCTCACAAAGGAAACAAGTGCTGGACTTTTACTGCTCCAGGGGAAAACCTCCTGCCCACTAAAACAAACACCAGGCAGGTATCCCTAGCAAGGTTTCAGCCTCTGCTAGCTGGACTCCATGTTCCCTTCCCTTCCCAGCAGTTTAAGCTCCTCTCAGGCATCAGCACCGACAATTACAAACCTAAGATGGGGACTAGAACAGGCAAGAAAGCTCAGCGCGGTTTCCTTGCTCAGAAAAGCAGTTGAAAAGCTCAATTCTTCCAGGCTGGCTTTAGACAAACTGGTGGAAGCTGCTGGCTGTAGCTGCACTGCAGGAAAAAAAAGAGCATTTGGAAAGGAGGCTGCCGGGAGGAGGGGCTCGGTGTCACAGGCGCAATTCTACCCCGGCTGCAAAAATAAAGCTGCTGCTCTAATCCACCTCAGCAAATGTAGGTGAGCCTGGGTGCCTGGCGGGGAGCAGGGACGGCAGAAGCCAGGAGGGAGGATGGGCGAGGGAAGCGCTGCTGGCCGTGCCACATTCCTGCAAGGGCAGAGCTGGCAGCGCAGCCTGCGCCGCTCCCGCAGCAGCCATTGATTCCTCCCAGGTCGATACTCCACTCCCACGGAGCTGCTCGGCAGCAGCTTTAATCACATCTCCTGCTCCTGCCCTGTGCCTCCTCCCTACTTCTCTCTCCCCCTCCAAATAAAATTTAAAAATAAAAATAAAATAAAAAACTAGCAGGGAGGTGGGGGTGGAGCCTGCCCTTCCCCCCACCCCCAGCACATCCCTCACGTTCTCCATCTTTGGAGAGCAGAGAGCCCAAAGCTGGAGTTGCAGCACGAAGTGGAGCAGCACTGGCCACGATTCAGTCCCACGAGGAGATGCTGAAGGGAAAGCTCCACCCGTGGCAGGGCAGCAGCACTTGGGCAGTGCTGGGTGCTGAGCTCTGCTGCAGGGCCCCGGGAAATGCAGCAGCAAAACTCTCCAGAGGAGTTTCCATTCGCCCTTTGGAAGCTGCTCAGAAGCACTCCCAGGTTTAGCTAAACGTTGATCATCCAACATCAAAATGTTGCAAGCACCAATGGCAGACACCAAAGTTGGGCTCGGGCCAGCCCAGTTGGCTTGGCCACCCTACAGCAGTGCAGCCAGGTGGGATGGCAGAACCTCAGCTTCAGATCTAACAGAGACCCTAAAACAGGCTGCAGGAAGGAAGCATGGAGGACCCCAGGCACCATGAGCAGCATCCAAGGATACTCTTGGCAATGATGATGCTCTGGAGGGTGTTGGGAACGCAGGCAGAGTGAGACCTGCAAGTCCATCACATGGATCAGAACAGGTGGTCTGAGCCCAGGCCCTGGAGAGGAACCAGGTCTCAGATCAAAAGGTAACAAAGCTGGGGAGAGGTCTGGAGAACAGAGCTGGGGAGGAGCAGCTGAGGGACCTGGGGGCATTCAGAGAAGATTCAAGAGAGGCCTCACTGCTCTCTGCAGCTCCCTGAAAGGAGGCTGGACCCAGGTGGGGTTGGGCTCTTCTGCCAAGGAATAAGTGCCAGGATGAGAGGAAATGGCCTCAAGTTGCACCAGGGGAGGGTTAGGTTTGAGATGAGGAACAATCTCTTTGCTGTAAGAGTGGTCAGGGATTGGAACAGGCTGCCCAGAGAGGTGGTGGAGTCCTCATCCCTGGAGGTGTTTAAGAAAGATGTGGCCATGGCACCTGGTGCCATGGTTTGGTGCCCATGGTGGGGTAGGGGTTAATGGTTGGACTCAATGATCTCAGAGGGCTTCTCCAACCCAAACCCTTCTGTGCCTCCATGATCACAGATCCCAGCCCCTTTATCTAAAGAGCTTTTGCTTCCCTTCCAGAAGTTTTTAAGTATTCTCCATCAGACTGAAGACAAACCTCAGGTCCTATGAAACATTAAATCACCTAAGAGGCAGGAAGCTCCCTGCCAGCCATAAGCATGTCCCAGTTCCCCAGCAGTGCTTCCTCTGGAAGGTGCTTTCCAGTCCCCAATGTGTTCAGGTCAGACTCCAAAAGCATTTAGTCAGCTCAGCATGTGCTGGTGCCACCATGCCAACCACACCAGCTAGGGTGGGCAAAGCAATGCAGTGCAGGCAGCAATCTGAAATCATGACAAGATGAAGAAGGCTCCACTCAGGCCAGAACTTTGCATTTTAAACACAGCTCAGCCCTTAGTGCTGTTATTGGCCTCCCTGGAACAACTCAGAAGGACAGAATTGACTCCTAAAGAAGTGGAAGGAAGGAAGGTTCTAAGGGAGGAGGAAGGAAATCCTCCTTCCAAGATTTCCCAGCATCAGGATTTGCAAACCTGACGAGCCTGGCAGTGCTCTGGCTGGAACGAGCTGCTCAAGTGCCAGCTGAAAGCTGGCAGCTCCTCCCTCAAATCCATCCTGCCTTTGGGGAAGCAGCAACAGAGCCACCCAAGGGGCTACAGCCGAGCCCCCAGCACTGCCAGCTGGAGCACTTGGAGAGAAAGCAGCCCCAGCCAGGAGCTGCCTGCAGTGCTGCTGCCAGGCACCGCTCGCCCGAGTGGGACACAGCAACTGAGGACACCTTTGGAAAGAACTGAGGGAGTTCTGCCCTGGTGCTGGGCAGGAGCAGTGAGTGTGCCCAAGGAGAGGTGACATATCCATGGCAACCTGGCCCGGGCCAGAGGCTGACACGGGCCCTGTGCCACCCTAGGGGTCAGGGGCACAGGACAGGCGATTCCTAGAGATGTCACTGCTGCTCCTCTCAAGAAATGCAACCTTCTCTTTTCTTCTCCCAAATGAAGGCTTCTCTTGGCCTAAGCAAAACCTGATTTAACAAACAATTCCACAACTCCTCCTGCAGTTACCAGGCCTTGGTTGAAAGCCCAACACAAGCCTGGCACCCAGCAGGGTGCAGGCACAAGCCCATGGGAGCAGTGTGGCTGCCGCAGAGCAGAGCCCTGGGCCCCTCCCATGCCCCACCTGTGAGCACCACCTGGAAAGAGTTTCTCCATGCAAGTCAACCCAGCACATCTGGAGGGCATTAAGAGGGCAAGACAGAGCGAGACCTGAGGTGTGGCAGTGCTCAGAGCCCTCTCAGCCAACCTCTAACACCTTCATCTATCCCTGTGACTGCCTCACACCGATGAAGGTCACAACATGGATCCTGCGCCCTCTGCACAGTGCAGGACCTCCAGCAGGGGTCAGTTTGGATGGAAAAGGGCAGAGAGGATCCCAAGACTCACAGAATGGGTTGGCTTGGAAGGGACCTTAAAGAGCATCCAGCTCCAGCCCTCTGCCATGGGCAGGGACACCTTCACCAGCCCAGGTTGCTCATGGTCTCACCCAACCTGGCCTTGATCACCTCCAGGCAGGAGGCATCCACAGCCCTCCTGGGCAACCTGTGCCAGTGTCTTCCCAGCCTCACTGTCAAGAATTTCCTCCTAATCTCCAGTCTCCATCTGCCCTCCTCAAGCTTCAACCCCTTGCCCCTCTCCTATCACTACAAGCCCCTCTCAAAAGTCCCTTCCTAGCTCTCCAGTAGCCCCTTCCAGGAGGAAGCTACAGCAGGTTTGCTGCCAGCCTGGCAAGAGGCTTCTGCACGCTTTAAAGGGTCTCCAGTGACACCAAGTCAGCAGGCAAACAGAAGTCAACTCCTGATTTCCCTGCCCTGCAGCAGTGAGGCTCTGGGAAGTGCAGAGTCACCTCTCACGTTCAGCTGCAGCAGCACAAGGATGCTGTGACAGGGCACAGGGATGCCACCACAGGGCACAGGGCTATTGTTTGGGTTCCAAGAGCAGAGGTGCTCAGCCCACAGCGATTTCCTGCTGCCCACTGCCCCACCTCACAGCCCCAGCTCAGCGTGCCAGCCCACCAAGCCCACCAGCCCCCTTCCTCCCCAGCCAGCTGCCAGCCCTCCCTGCTGCTCTCCTCCAGGCAGGCATCTCCGGCTCCTCTCTCCCCAGAACCGCTCCCAAGGAAGGGGAGGGCTGGAGCTGGGGGAATCTGTGCTGGGTGTGCAGGCAGGAAGCAGAGCTGAGCTGAGCTGAGCTGCTCCCGACCAGAATAGAAACAGGAAACGAGGCCGCGGCGAGCAGGGCGCAGGCTCCGCAGAGCTGCGGCAGCGGCTGGGGCTCGGCAGGGCCTGGCTGCTCCCGGGGAGAGCAAAGGGCTCCGGGGTGATGCAGCCTGCCTGGGGAGTTTCCTCCCGAACACCAGGCTGGATCAGCTCAGCTCCAACCCGGAGCAAGGGCTGGGAGGAGAGAAAATTGCCACATGGACAAATAGCTGAGCAGTGCTGAGAAGCAGGTCACAGGCGTGGAACAGCAGCAGAGAATGGCTTGAGCTGGAAGGGACCTTAGAGATCAGCTTGTTCCAACCTCTCCCACACCACTGGAGCAGCTGGGAGACTAGGGCAGCTTCGTGAGCTGCACCCAACACTCTCCACTGTTAGCAAAGTCAAAAAAGACATTGAAGGGAAGGCAGAGCCCTCTCGAGACACCACAATCGCACATGGGGTCCCTTGGTCAGGAAATAAAACCCTTCCAACTCCCCTGTGTCATCACAACTTGGGACAGGAACCTTTAGATCAGCACAAACTGGAAAGCAGCATCCCTCCAGTAGCAGGGTTCAGGTACTGGGCTCCTCAGGGCAGGCCTCCAGGTGCTGGAGTGTTTATCTGCATATCCTCTGCGATGCTCAAGCACCACAGCATGCAGCTCCCCTGCTCTGAAAGGCACACAGCACTAATCCTCCTCTTAAGGCAAGCAATAAGCCAAGCTCAAAAGGCCAAATACAAACCAAACACAAGCAGGAAGTGCCATATGGAAAAAGAAAGAAGAAAGAAGAGCTTCAAGTGCCCAGCAGGTTCAACTGGAGAAGCTTCTTTTCCCCTCCCTCCCGCCCCCAAAAAATTGCCAAAATGATTAATTTTAAGCTCCAAGAATTTTTAAGGAAGCCTTCATTTCCTGGGCTGCAGCTCCCTCCTCATCCACAGCAGCTCCCAGACAGACTTCTACTGCATTTCAGCCTGTTGCATTGATTATTTTCAGGTCAGAGGATGCAGCTGACAGAGCTCAACTTTACCCCACTTGAAGCACAAATGACCACTCTGGAAGAAGGCAGAAGCCAAGCGGCGCTCCCGTGGCAACCTCCAGTGCCCACAGCCCTTCCTTCCCTAAGAAAGGAAGAGGTAACTGAAGGAGGAGACCCCACAGCTGCTGGGGATATTCACAGAAAGGCTCTCTCTGCACAAGCCAAAACTCTGCAGCCTCATTCCTCTCCCTCCTCCACAAAATCTGATTCTGCTAAATCTGTGCTGCAAAGCCCCACGAGCAGAATGCACGTTCCAAAGTTAAAGATGGATCAGGAATTTTGTTTTTAGCTGCTTAGATTCCTCTCTGCCACTGACAAGACACTTCTCAGAGGGGAAAAAAAAAAAAAAAAAAAGACAGAGATGAACCAAAACGAAATGCAGCTGAATAAGCAAAAGAGGTTTCCAACAGTGCAAAACACTGAGATTAAAACATCTCCCCCAGCAAAGTGAGATAAAAATAAGCTGCCCAGGACAGGGATGGGATTTCTGCCTTAGGCTGCACATTACACTGACCCAAACTAAAGACAGTCTGGGCTCAGAGTTCTGAAACTTCTGCCCCAGTCTGCTCCGTTCTCTGGAGCAACTCAACACACAACCTCACTATTTCAGGACCTCCAAAGCCTTGCTGGTACCTGCCCTGCTTCAGCCAGGAGCCTCACCCCATGCAGAGCCTTTCCTACCAAAGCAGTGCTGGAAACACCTCCCACAAGTGTTGGGACCTCCACAGACAGGAAAAAAGCTTCCCTGAATACATCCCAGAATGTCCAGTGAACAGCAAATCCAAGCCAGCATACACTGATATCAGCTCAGTTTTGCCTTATAATGGCTTTTGGGACCAAACTGGAAGTCCTAAAACCACAGACACCACAACGTCTGTGGCTGGGGAGGTCCAAACAACCTGGGGTGGCAACCACCACCTCACCACTCTGCTCCTCACCCACCTCACAGACAGCAAGAACTTGCACTCAGCTCCTCCAAGGCAGCTCACAGGACAGACTGAGGCAAGATGTACTGCAGAGTATCACAGAATGGCTTGGGTTGGAAGGGAGCTCAGAGGTCATCTCCTCCAACCTCCCTGCAGGGACAGGGACACCTGTCCCACCTTGTCCAGCCTGACCTTGTTGCACATTCCATAACAAAACAAAATTCCTCCCAACAGACCTCAAACTCCAGAGAGCTTTGCAGCAGAACTGCTTTGCAATCCAAACCCAACTGGGTGATGTCCAGCACCCTGTTGGCTTCTCCTCTACTTGTTCCCAGCACCTTCCACATCCAAGCAGAAGGTAAGTGACAGCTGCAAACATCTGACCCCCCCAGACTCAAAATCCAAGCCTCACAAGGTAAAGCCACTGAATAAACTGAGCCCAACTCGCCAGGACAAACTCTTTGCTAAGGAGAAGAGCTGAGGGAATCTCCTGGGAGGAGCAGATTTGTACCAAGGATTCCTGCTCCTCTATTACTGGCAGCCACAGAAGGCTGCACTTCACTTCTCCCATACACAGCAATTGGAGTTCAGTTCAGCTGCAATCCTGACGGAGACTCCCTAGGGAAGCAGCAAATTCTTCAGAGAAATCCTTCTCCTAGACTGCTGGAGGAAGCAAGCAGCAGGCAGGACACTGGCAGGGATGCAGCACTCGTGGAGATCAGTGAGTTGAAGTCAGCATCCTCCTCCTCCTCCAAAACACAGCACCTCAGCATCCTCAGGAAGGGAACACCACAGCAGGAACCAAGCTAGAGCAGGCTACAGCAGGAGCAGAAGTGGAAAACCAAACCCTTTGGTACTTACAGATGGGTGGACAAAGCACTAAGTGAATCAGGAATCTGAACCTTCTGCTGTTCAAAGTCTGACTGTGGCAAAATCATCAGGACAAAGTTTGGTTAGTGACACAAAAATCATTACTGGGAAGATACCTTAAAGGCAGGCAGAGCATCAGTGTGACATTTGTCAGGCAAGGCCACAGCAGCTGAAGAACCTGACAGTGTCACCAGCCAGGAGATCACCACCTCCTGACTTGGGGGTGGGATCAGCCCAAGAAATATTCTGCCCCTCTACTGCTCAGAATTCCAACATCACAGCTGCTGTACAACACTCATGTGCAAAGGCCAAAGACTTGAGGGAGCATAAACCCAACACCTCCCAGGAACCTAAAATGCAGGAAGCTCCTTCTCCTGCTGGAGCTGCTTTTTAATTAAAGATGATGCATGGCACCATTGGCATTGATTCCAAGATACCCAGTGAGCTATTCCAGAGTGCCCACTGAGGCTTGGCAGAGGGCTCACAACTCCACAAAAAAATTAAACCACCACAAACCATGCTCCTGTTAAGTGATGCAGAACTGAACAGGCATCCAGGAGTCCTCCCAACCAGGAGAATGCTCCCTAAACCAGGCAGACTGAGCAACAGAAGGAAGACAAAAAGCAATCACCAGCACCTTCCACCTAAGTCTCTCATTTCTGAGTATCTCCAGGCCAGACATTGTGCAAGAGATCAATCCCTGAACAAGGAGCTGGCTTCCACATGGCTCAGAGCTCTTCCCTTCAAACCACTCCACAGCAGCACTGCAACTCTCAGGTTAGAGACAGAGGTGCTGGTGGCTACAAGACCCTAAGAAGACAACAACTTATGAACCATGAAGAGCAATAGAATTTGAGTTTCTGTAGGGAGACTTCTTGCCTACCAGGGAAGAGAAGGCCCAAACCCCACCCTGGGATTGGGCAAACAGAAGAATGCTTGATGTCCTCAATGGAAATCAGTGAGCAAGCAGGCAGCATCAGTGTCTGTTCCCAGGGCAGTAAGCTCTGCAGCTGCCCACTTCCCACAGCTGGAGCCATGCTTTGCACCCTGCATTTCTCTTCAGCAACCCCCTGCAGCACCTGGTCAGAAATTGGTGGGCATATGTCTGTTGTGCCCATCAGAGGGGAACACAGCTGCTGGAGCAAGTCCAGAGGAGGCCACAAAGATGATCCAAGGGCTGGAGCACCTCTGCTATGAGGACAGGTTGAGGGAGCTAGGGGTGTGCAGCCTGGAGAAGAGAAGGCTCCAGGGGGATCTTAGAGCTGCCTGCCAGTACCTGAAGGGAGCCTACAGGAAGGCTGCAGAGGGACTTTGTGTGAAGGTGTCTAGAGACAGGCCAAGGGGGAATGGTTGGAAGCTGAGGCAGAGCAGGGTTAGACTGGAGCTTGAGTAGGAGGCTGGTGAAAGTCTGGCATAGGCTGCCCAGGGAGGCTGTGGCTGCCCCCTGCCTGGGGCTGTTCAAGGCCAGGCTGGATGAGGCCTTGAGTAGCTGAGTCCAGTTGAGAGGTGTCCCTGGGCATGGTGGGGAGGTTGGAGCAGATGAGCTCTGAGGTCCCTTCCAACTTGAGCCATTCCAGGATTCCACAATTTAACCCTTTCCAGCCAGATCCCACTCCCTGGTTCCCAGGTGCCTTCACCCACACCAGAGCTGAATCTCTTCGCTTTAACTGCTCGGCAAAAGGCAAAACTTGAAAGGGGCCAAACACATTTAACCACAAGGTATAAACCAAACTCCCACGTGGTGCTGAGAAGGAGCCACTTCTGCTAAGCAGAGCAACTAATTCCTATAATCTGAGTCAGAGGGCACTGATTGGTAGGATTCATGGAGGCTCCATCAGCAATGCCACGGAGCAGGACTTCCCACCGTTCCCAGCTACAGCAATTGCTTCAATTACTTCAGTGCCTTCACTTTTCCTACATTCCTTGCCAGCAGATGGGTCACATGGAAGAACTTGTGGAGAGGCAGAGTGGAAAGAAACATGCTATTTAAAAGGATTTTTTTTTCCCCGCCCCCAGGCCTCAGAACAAATTAAATCTTTGTAATCAGGGCCCAAAAGAGGAAAATAAAAGAAAGAAGAAAAAAACAACAACAAAAAAAACCCTCAACAAAACAACTACAAAAAAAGGAAGCAACCCACAACTACTCCCATCAGGTAGCCAGGACTAGAATCACTTTGTATTTTGGGTGACAATTTGTCCCCACCATCCATAAAAATTATTTCAAGGGGCTCACAACAAAGCTGTTCTCCTGACTAAGAGCAAAAATAACTTTGCTCCATGCACAGCTCACTCTGTTCTGACCAATGCAGCTGCAGCTCACAAACCTGACTCAGCCAGGGGCTGAATGAAAAAATAAAATGGCTAAAGGAAAGAAAAGTAATGAAATGGCTAAATGAAAACAATGAAATCTCCCTCACTTCATACTGCTTACAACCAAAGTGATCAGCAAAAATCAAGAACCCAGCCATCTCAGGACTTTCCCTCCAAGTCAGGCCCAGACTGACTTGTGCCAAGCAAAGTTTAAACCTTCTCTAGTTTTTTGATGAAGTTTTAAACCAAAGTTAAACTGTTCTGGTGCAGAATCTGCTGGAAGTGATCTCATACCCAACCCTTTGCTGTACATGCAGCAAGCAGAGTCAGAATGCTACAGAAAATACAATCCTCCAACTCTCAAGGAAGGAGCTGCCTGTGATGGATCTTCCACACTCCAGCTGCTACTAAACTTGACTTTTTCACCAACTGTTCAGTCAAAATGGACCAAAGAAGCTCAAATCATCAGTGGAAGGAACTTAGAAAGGGAACTGTGCTGGCACTCTGCTACCACCAGAGCAGCAATGGGCTGGAGGAAGAAGAAAGTCAAGTCAAAATGAGAGACCTTCTCCTGAAGGTGAGGGTCTGCTCTGCCAGCAACCTCACGCACTGCAAACAGAAAGCTCAACAAGAAAAGGAATCTTTTAGCCAGAACCTGCAAAGCAGAGTGTTCAGGGTTAAACTTGGCTCTCACATCCATTACTTTTGTAAATTACATTTAATCTCCAGTGGGAAGCCAGAAGCTAATGACTTAGTAGAAAGCACAGGCAGCCTCCATCATTCCCATTTCCATGTGGAATACAACCAGTGCTAATTTCTCCTGCTGTGCTTCTGATTGCCCTCACCCCATTCCCTTCCAGATCAGCTCTCCACTCACCGGCAGGCTCGAAGGTCTGGACTGAAGGTTCAAGTTCATCTCTTCTTGCCCTTTACTGGAAGCCATTGAGGGAGCAGAGGATGCCTGGGACCCAAACGAGTCTTGAGATAACTCCTGAAACATCAGAAAACACCAAAAAAAAAAAAAAACCACAAATGGGAATAAAGGAAAAGCTTTGCTGGGATCACTCTGCTGTGTTCTCACGTGGTAGAGGAACTCTGTTTGGCCATAACAGGAAAGAAGGGAGCAAAGCGTTCGAGCCAGCACGTCCACGGCTCTGCAGGACTCTCCCTGCCCAAGTGCTGCTCAGCCTTGGGAGCTGAGGTCTAAAACCATAGCAAAATTCTCTTCTTTTCCCTTATTAGAGATCCTGAAGAGCAGAGAATGTCCCAGGAGACTGCTCACTTAGCTTCTTGATCTTCTAACCTCTCGCCACAGCTCTAAGTCCTTCATTACACAAACAAGGGAAGTCAATTAAAATCTTTGACTTTTCCAAAGCTGCCTTTGATGCACTGCAATGGCTGCTGGAAGGTCCCAGCCACATCTCACACAGCTATTAAAGCATCGTTAAGCCTTGCTGAAAATAAAGCAGAGAATCATTACAGACTGGGTTGGGTTGGAAGAGACCTTAAAGATCATCCAGTTCCAACTCCCCTGTGGTGAGCAGGGACACCTCCACCAGCCCAGGCTGTTCAAAGCCCCATCCAATCTGGTTTTCAACACTGCCAGGTGTGGAGTCTCCACAACCTCTCTGGGCAGCCTGTTCCGGTGCCACATCACCCTCCTGGGCAAGGATTTCTTTCTCATGTCTCATCTCAACCCAGTCTGAGGGCATCCCCCCTTGTCCTGTCACTCTGGCCTTTATAAAAAGCCCCTTTCAGATACAGAAGGAAACAAACACCATGGCTAAGAAAAACCAAATGCATCTGCTTCATGCTTTTAGCTTCAATTCCATGCCCTTGCTGCTTTATTTCTCTTCCCTAAACCATGTTTCACATTTTAGAGCAAACTCTTCTGTCATCACCTTTGTCACTCTGCAAACTCTGTCCAAGTTGCTCTGGAGGCCACCTGGAGAACTTCCACAGACCACAGCATGGAAGCCACTCCATTCAGAAATCCTTCAGACTGGCATTGCCTACCAGTGGCACTCCTATGACACTGTGGTCTTCAGCCCTGCAGTGTTATCCTGGCTTAGCCTCTCATCACCACCACCCAGATCCCAGGATGCTCCTGGTTGGAAAAGAGCTTTAAGATCATTGAGTCCAAACATTCTCTGACTCCACCGAGGCTAGTGCTAAATCATGGCCCTCAGCACCACATCTCTGCCTCTTTCACTCTGCCTGGCTCAGAACAGGCACTCAAGGGGAGGTGCATCTCACAGCCCAGCCAGCCACCAGCTCCTCTGTGCCCAGTTTGCTCAGCTGCAAGAACTCAACTACTTCCAGATCACATTCTGAGGGCAAAGCCAACTCCCAATGGGCCAGAAAAGCTCTGGTCCAGCCTGTGGGGCAAAGCAAGGAGATGCCTGTGCTGGCACACCCCCCATGAGAGACGCAGGTCTGGCCACATCATGGGGCACAGCGCAGCTGGCACTGCTGCCAGCTTGCCGACACACAGCTCAACAAATCTCAACACACCGGGGAAAGGATTTGCTCCAAATTCCTTTCACACAGAAGGGAAGCAAGCAGCAGGTACCCACCTGAGGAGGGGGGAAGCGCTGCTGGGAGTAGGCAGCCTGTGGCTGCTGCGGCTGCGCCGCGGGGTACGAGGAAGGCTGCTGGGAGAGCGCCGAGGGAGCTGCCTGCGGCGGCTGCTGCTGCTGGTAGGGCGACTGCGCCTGCGGCTGCGAGTAGGGGGCCTGGCTCTGAGGGTGCTGCTGCGCCGCGGACTGCTGCTGAGGGTAGGGAGTTGGGGACTGCTGATGGGCTGGCTGGGACTGCTGCTGCGAGTAGGCAGGCTGCGAGGTCTGGAGCTGCGGAGCTTGAGACTGAGGCTGCTGCTGCTGCTGATACGAAGGCTGAGAGTGAGGGGTCTGGGATGGAGGCTGCTGAGAGTATGGAGGCTGCTGCTGCTGCTGCTGGGGGTGAGGGCTTTGCTGGTTGTAGTATGGAGTCTGGCTCTGCTGCCCATATGCACTGGGGCCCTGCTGTCCATAAGGAGGAATCTGTGGGAGAAGAGGACAGAGTTAGAGTAGTTAGGGAGGTATTTCACACACACACACACACATTCTGCTCAAGAAGATTATAAAAAACTAGATCAGAGACCTGTGAAAAGCAGCTCACTGGGAGTGCACTGGAAGGTACTTCCCAGGAGACAGCAGAAGCCACCTGTGCATGACACTTTTCTTGGCAGGAACAGCATTTTAACAGACACCATAACTAAGTTTTTAGAGATCCCTATCAGACCACCCCTGGGTGACAGAACACGGAGAGGGAAGGCTGCTTGCCCCCAAAAAAGCCTTCTGGATCCTGCAAGCAGCCCTGCAGCAGCCACTGGACCACGTAAGAGCCCAAAGCAACCAGAAGCCATTTCCTCTGTAAAGCAGGGCTGTGGCTTTTCCAGAACACAGTGGAAGAACATCTCAGCTCTCCTTGCTGCTTGTTTTTCCCTTGAGTCAGTGCTCTGCCACGGCCTCTCCTGGAAGCAGGGATTCCACAGACTGTTGATCCCACCTGGATCCAAAGAGCTTGAAGGAACTCCATGTTACTGGAGTTCAGGCTGAGTGCAGGCTGGTTGAAGGTGATCCCAGACTTTGTGGCTCTCCTGCCTGCCCCAGCTGTAAACAGAGACTACAGAAGCTTGGGTGCTCTACCTGCTGTGCATAGGAGATGCTGCCCATTGTACTTTGCGTCCTGCTTTGCATTCCCATGGGATATCTCTGAGGAGTTTGTGGCCCATATGGCTGTCCTGGATAGCCATGTCCTTGCTGGGGCCCTGCCTGAGGTCCCTGTTGTTGAGTGTAGGGGTTGCTTCCTCCATAGGGCTGAGGCCTCATCTTCCCCATCTGATCCATTGGGCTTGAAGGCTGCAAAGCAAGTTGAGACACACAATGTCCAGCCAGCTGCATGCAGGAACCATTTCCAACTGCCCCAAAACCCCAGAAGAAAAAACTTCAACAGGTGCTGAGAAGCAGAAGCTCTTTTGTCTCTTCTCGGGTGCTCCACACTGCCTTCCAGCAAGATTCCTGCTGCCCTACCCACCCTCCAGACGCTTCACAAGGCACAAACCCAACCAGAAGTTGTCACTTCGTGCTGCCAGATCTCCTGTGGCCAGAGACCAGCAAAGGAGGGGAGGAGGATCATTAAGGAAGATTAATTATCAGTGTGAGTGGCTTGTCCACGCCGCAGCCAGCAGCTTCACATTCAGATAGTCCACAACAAGGTGAATTCAGGCTGCAGGTTTCAATATTCACAGGCAATCCAGCTCCTATCACACCTAACAAGGGCTCCCAAAACACCATGGGCTGCTCATTTACACTTCTGCATCTCAATTAACCCACACTGATGTGGGAACCACGGCACTGCTGCTGACACAACATTCAAGGCTGCAACTCCCCCCCCCCCCCTTTTTTTCTTCCCCTCCCGTTTATTTATTTCTCACATCTGCTCTGTGCCTTCTGCCTTTTGTAGCATAAAGGTTGCCAAGTCAAATTTCTTCACACGGGAGAAGAAAAAAAAAAAGAAAAAAAAAAAAAAGGAAGAGATTTGTCAGCCTTGAAAGTCAGGTCCCTGAGTTTGAGAGCAGCCACGATGAGATGAGTGAATAAATGCAACTTTCCCAGCATCTCCTCAGCTGGACTACCCCTGCCTGGGGCCACGACAGCAGAGCAGTGACTCCAATTTCCTGGAAAGAGCACCTCAGAAGGCAGCTTCCAACCCAGGCAGCCCAACCCCACCCCGAACCAGGAGACTCGCTGGCTGTAGTGACCTCTAAATGAATCCCAGGCACAAGTCCTTAACCTCCATCACTTGGGCTGAATGAGAATCCTTCCCTGCTCTCCTGATGACCTAACTAATACCAATTAGATGTTTTCCACCAGATCTCCATGACAATGGCCTCTCTATTACACCATTCCTTCCTGCAAGTAGCCCTAGGGTGGTATTTGTGCAGATCCACCCTCTCTCTGGCTCAGATCAGGTGCCTGAGGAGTGGCACTGCAGGCCTGCACAAATCCCGCTGGAAACCCGCAGGAATCCCGCAGAGCCGAGCAGGAGGAGCAGGAGTTCAGTTACGTTTGCAGAATCCACCCTTCCCAGGAGAAAAAAAAAAAGCTTGGTGCAGTATGCTCCACTTCAGCACCTCCTGCCCCAGCAGCCAGCACAGCCCCTGAGAAGGTTTGTCTGCCCAGGTGCCTGCTGACATTCTCCTGCCAGCTGCCAGCCCATGCCAAGCAGCAGCCGGCTGGGCAGCAGTGGGCAGTTCGTGGTGGTGCTGTGGGGCAGCAGGAGCTGAGCCATGGCAGGGAGCTCAGAGAAGACAGCAGGAAAAGCATCCCCCAGTTCTGGTAAGGAAAGGTTACCACAGACAGCTGAAATTGGGCTCCCTTAGACAAGCTTCACCTTATCAGAGAATGCCAGCAGCGGGGTCAGGAGCTCACCCTGTCCAACCCCCTGCTCCAGCAGGGCACTCACAGCAGCTTGCCCAGGAGCACAATGGCCAGAGGAGGTTGGAAGCTCTCCAGAAGAGACTCCACAAACACTCTGGGCAGCCTGCTCCAGGCTTCCAGCACCTGAACTTGCACCAAGATGGCACAGATCAGCTAAGAACCAGGTTCAGGTCCCCTCCACCGCTCCAGTTCAGCCCTGAAGTTGTTCAAAACTGACCACGTGTGTGGCACCAGTAGGGTCCTCTCCAGCCAGGCACGTTGCAGATGCTCTGCCATGCTCAGCTGTGCTGCCTGCTCCTGTTTTCATCCACACTGACACTGAAACACTTCTGGAAAAGCGAAGTTCCATGGCTCACATTCAAGCTACCACAGATGCTGCTATGGACAGAGGTTGCAGGATGCTGATGGAGAGGCTGCAGGACCTCAGCAGAGAAGCCCAGAGAAGTCCTAGAGCCCTGCACTCCCACAGCCCACACCCTGCACCCCATGAAGCTCCATTCAGGGGATGCTGCAGTGCAAACCCTCAGAGCTCCAGAGACTTCCCTCCTGAAGGGGTGCTGAAGGGCAGCACCCAGGTGGACTCTCAGGCCTGCAAATTGTGTTTACATCTTTTCAGCAATTGTCCCTAACACTTCCAGGAGTCTTGCCTCATGGGTACACCTCAGATTAGGGACATCTTTTCCCTCCCCACATTATCTTCTCTGGCACAGAAACAGGATGCCAGGATACCATCAGGAGTGCTTCCCAGCCCCTAGCTTTTGTAAGCCAAAGCCCTCCCTCATCACCACTCCTCCCCCCCACCCCGCCCTCTTCTACCTGATCAAGACATTCAAGATCAGGCTGGATGTGATCCTGGCCCTCCTGATCTAGTTGGAAGTGTGCCCTTTGAGGGTCCCCTTCCAACCCCATGCACTCTGTGAAGCTGTGAAAGTGCCACTCTGGGGTTCCCCATGTGACATGTCAGCAGCTTTTCAACCTGTTACTTGCTTCCTCCTGGTCCTTCCTCACCTCTGCAGCCCACCAGCAAGGGCAGCTTCTCAAGCACAGCTTCTCCAACGCCCTCCCTGCTCAGTTGTCTGGGGTTTGTAATTTATCTGTCACACCCTCCCCACACGCTGCCTTCCTCTGCACAGATTGTCCTGCCTGTGGCCACCCACAAAGCCAACCACATCTTCAGGAAGGACACAGACACAGCAGAGATCCACTCCTCCATCACTCCTGTACCAAGTGCTACAACTCTCAAAACACTTCATGAAACATTTGGAACTGGCTAAGCACCTAGGAAAAAAGAGAGAGAGAGAAAAAAAAAAAAAAACAAAAAAAGCCCCAAATACAACTCCTAAACTTCTTCCAGGATATGACCAAGTTGTCACCTTGACTGCTCAGTGGAGGAGTACAGGACGTGCCTCCACACTGTGCAGCTCTCAACTGCCACTCTTCCACAAGGCCCCAGCACAGAGAGGATGCTAAAAACAACCCTGAAGATGATCACTCCAAATTACAGCCTTGAAGATAAAATTCTGTAAACAGCAGGCACGTAAATGCCAATTAATCTCTAATGAAGATATGATTTCCTACACCACTCCTGGCTCGCTGCAAGCCAACAGGCTAATTCCTGCTCCCTGGGGCTGCCCTGGACATCTCAAAATGCTTCCATGCATTGTTTCTTCCTTTTGAATCTCCCATTAAAGACTCACAGCTCTCGTGCTGACAGAGTTTGGGCTGTTCCTGTCTTGACAGCACTGCTCTAGCTCAAAGCAGCTACCATCAGCGAGTCCACTTCAATCTCCCACCTCGATCCTTTCAGGTTATTTAACTCCACGTGCCTCAAGAAAAGAGCAGCCAAGCTGAAAGGCAGTAAAGCAGGGACGGACCCAGGAGCTGGGCTGAAGGCTGCAGGGGGGAGCAGAGGTGCACANATTTGGAACTGGCTAAGCACCTAGGAAAAAAGAGAGAGAGAGAAAAAAAAAAAAAAACAAAAAAAGCCCCAAATACAACTCCTAAACTTCTTCCAGGATATGACCAAGTTGTCACCTTGACTGCTCAGTGGAGGAGTACAGGACGTGCCTCCACACTGTGCAGCTCTCAACTGCCACTCTTCCACAAGGCCCCAGCACAGAGAGGATGCTAAAAACAACCCTGAAGATGATCACTCCAAATTACAGCCTTGAAGATAAAATTCTGTAAACAGCAGGCACGTAAATGCCAATTAATCTCTAATGAAGATATGATTTCCTACACCACTCCTGGCTCGCTGCAAGCCAACAGGCTAATTCCTGCTCCCTGGGGCTGCCCTGGACATCTCAAAATGCTTCCATGCATTGTTTCTTCCTTTTGAATCTCCCATTAAAGACTCACAGCTCTCGTGCTGACAGAGTTTGGGCTGTTCCTGTCTTGACAGCACTGCTCTAGCTCAAAGCAGCTACCATCAGCGAGTCCACTTCAATCTCCCACCTCGATCCTTTCAGGTTATTTAACTCCACGTGCCTCAAGAAAAGAGCAGCCAAGCTGAAAGGCAGTAAAGCAGGGACGGACCCAGGAGCTGGGCTGAAGGCTGCAGGGGGGAGCAGAGGTGCACACAGGCAGGGAAGCGCTGCCGGCTCCGGCTGCCTCACAAGAACACTTCAGGATAAATAAGGAAATACCAAAGTCTGCCTGCAAAAGGCTGGAGATTCTTCTGTGGGCTGATACATGGGAAATCCTTTCAATAGGAAACCACAGGAGTAGATTACTGTGATTACACTTCAAAAGCAAAGGCCCTGCCACAGAGAGACATAATTGAGAGAAAGTGTTGCTCCTTGATCACTGAAGTCCAGACCCCCTGCTTACACATCCTCGAATTCATAGAAATTGCCTCTATTCTCCCTTCAGGCTCCCAGTCTCTGCTGGTTCAGAACACTGCTAACTACCCAAACTTGGCCAAACAGAGCCCTGTCCCCAGGCAAAGCTTCCCAAAGCAGTTATTTGGTGGGTGTGCAATGGAAGTGACCCTAAGCCACCACTCTAAGGAACTGCTGAGCTTTTGAGAGAATGCAAAGGGATTTCCAGAGCCAGCTCAAACTGCAGGCTCCAGAAGCTCCCCAGATCAGCGTATGGAGTGTAAAGGACTCAGACCCCTAAAGCCAAACAGCAGCTGGAATCCCAGCCAGGCTGCAAAGCACCACCAGCTCCCCTAACCAAACAATGAAGCTTCCAAGCAGAGCAGAGGACTCCATAAACTTGCTTGCAAATCCTGTCCAGCAGAAGGGAAATTTGGGCCTCTTGAATGAACAGTTTGGTTAAATTGGAGGGGACTCACTTCATGCTCCCAACAGGAAAATAAGTAAAGGGAAAAGGCAATCCCCACACTGGAATCAGGAGCCAAACCCTCCACAGCTGTACTGTAGCTCTGCCTATCCCCAGTTACCTGATGACATGTTTGGGGTTTATCACAGAGGGAGAAAAGGGAGGATCATCAATTACTGACCCTCCAGTCTCAAACCAGCATCACTCCACTGCTGCCAAAAGCAGGCACCAGCCACGACTGCTCTCCTCAGCTGCCCCCCTTGGAAAAAAACAAAAAAAAAAAATCAGAAAGGCCAAAAGAAACAAGGAGAAGAGCCCCAAGTTGTCACCTCGGAGCCCAAATCTTTCCCTGACCAGGTTTGTTGTCCGTTTTTTCCACGCTCAAAAATAATAAAAAGCATTCCTGGCTGTTTAACCGAGAGAAGCCCTAATTGATTCCCACAGTAATTAACCTGCATTTTACCTCGGAGAGTGGTAGTTAAGGAAGCCGGCACTGCTATTTATAACTCATCTCAAATTGAGGGCAGACTGCCTAAAATCTAACACATCCCAGCTGTACTCCTGTTTGAACTGGGGCCAAGGGAATTTTTTAAAGCAATCTTGGCACCGAATGAATGACACCAACAGCCTGGGCCCGCGTGCTTGTGTTGTGCTGACGTAGCCGCGGAGGTGGAAGCGGCCGGGGGCGGGGGGGGGACCCACGCCAGGAGCCCTCTTCCCAGCCCCGCTCGACGCGCACAGAGGCCGGGCCCGGGCGCGCTGCTTCGCGGCCGTTGCCGGAGCCGCCCCCACCCCTTCCACTCCTTCCCCGGCCCCGAGAAGCGACGACAGGAAACGACTTTTCCTGCGGCACGCCTGGAAGCCAGCGGCACATGGCTAATCTGCATAAAAGCAAAGCCGCACCGCCGCTGCCAGGAAGGTTACCGCTCGTAATCTCTGGCCGTGGAGCTGGCTGCTGCCTGTGAGCGCTTGGCCCCGCGCCTGCTAACCCAGAAAAGAGCCCGGGAACAGATGGGCACAGACCCCGGCGGCGACAGCCCCGCGCCCGGGACGCGCCGCATGGCCCCAGCGCCGCCATTGTCTGCCCGCCGGCGGCCCACAAAGAGCGGCCGAGGAGGGGGCCCTGGGAAGCCGGAGCCAGGCCGCAGCTGCTCCCCGGACAGCCTCACGCTGGCCAGGGCACGGCCACCGAGCCCCACTGAGCCGTCCTGTCGGGGAGCCGGTGGCTTTCTGCAAGGGCTTAGGATGAGAGCGGATGGACTGGAGCTTGGGGAGGACAGACTGAGACTGAAGAGGAAAATTTCTGACAGTCAGGGTGGGGAGACACTGGAACAGGTTGCCGCGGGAGGCTGTGGGTGCCCCCTTGCCAGGCTGGAGCAGCCTGGGCTCGTGGAGGTGCCCATGGCAGGGGGTTGGGACTGGATGAGCTTCCAACCCAGCCCACCCCATGGATATGTGCAAACATAACTCAGTGCCAGCAGAGCCCTTCCACTTGGCACACTGAAGCAAAGGCCACATCCAGACTGCCTCCAGGGCTAAGGGCTTTGACCTCCCACCTCTAAACCCTCTCTCTGGACTAAACCTCTGCCCTGTTTTCACACTCAGAGGGCACCGTTAGGAGTTACTCTGTCTGCAGCATCGGGACAGCAGGGCCACAGTCAAGACAAACCGAATTCTGCAGACGCTCACCATCAGCAGGCTGTAATAGACATGGTGCTGCCCACACGAGCAGTGCCAGTGCGTGGGGTACAGAGGATACATGGTGAACAGGAGCTGCCACCAGACCTGCCAGACCCACTGTCGGCAGCCAGGCTGCAACGGTTCGCACCAACTGCAGGACTGAGGCAGTTGAGTCCCCTACAGCATCCTCTAACCATGGCAACGCTGTGACATCAGCCAGCAGGCACCAACGGGCAGCAGCAGCAGCACAGCAACGACCAGGGGCAACCCCAGAGGCTTCGGCAAGCCGGGCTCCAGCCCACAGGTCCCTCTCCTGCCTCAAGCTGGCACTTCAAACACTTTAGTCCTGTTTGTATCTCCTGAAACCCCACGCACAAGTGATTCTAATTCCTCTGTAACCAGTCTAGAGAGTTCAAGCTGAGAAATGAGCTCCAGCTAACAACTGTTCCCCTTGGAGAGCAAACAAGCTTCGTCTTCCACTGAGCAACTCTTTCATCTGATCTATTTAAGGTGCAACTGCCTGGGCTAAGGTCAATATCCCAGCCTGAACCCTCTGCCTTTTAAAGCCTTCTGAAGGGCCAGCACACTGGGTCACACTTCATCACCTCTCTTCCTGTGGTGGTCTGCTTTGAAAGAGATGGGAGAGGCTGAGGGGAAATTAACATTAAGATAAGAAGGTCCTCCTGTAGTGGGTGAAGATGGCCCCAAAAGCTAATGCACCTAGAAACCCCCTGGTAAACACCACACTGAAGCCCATCGTGCCTGGCCAGGCAAGCAGTTTGTTTTTACCAAGAATGGCAGCAATGTTCACTTCCTTTTTCTCTTTCCCCTCCCTTTTTTAAGCTTGAGAAATCCACCAACTTCCCTCAACAGAAGCACCCAACACGTGCAGCACTGCTCAGCACCCAGCAGGAGCCCCCAGGCCCACCCAGCACTGCAGCAGTGCAGCAGGTCAGGCTGCTCTGCCTCACACCCCTGAACCTGGGGTGCCAAACCCTGGCTTCTGAAATTGGGTTTCAGGGTTCTGAACATCACCCTTTGGAAACTCACAGCAGAAATTAACTTTTGTGTAAGCTACTGAAGAACAGGACTGGCTCAGCTCCATGGATCCCAAAGTCTGACAGCTGAGTACACAACCCAGAGGTGATGCAGCAGCAGCATGAGGAGCCAGTGGGGTTTGGATTACTGCTTGCCACAGTGCCCAGATAACTGAGTTTCAGTTCTGCAACCAGAGGGATGCTGGTTTGTCTTCTGACTTTTTCCAGCAGGTCAAGAGTTTGACCCCAGCCACTTTCTATTCCTCCAGTCTTCTCAGAGCTCAGTCTAAGGCAGCAGGACATTAGCTGAACTACTCCAGTCACCTGCTTCTGACCAGGAGTTACCTGGAGCTGCTGTGAAGATCAGAGCAGGAAGCATCTTAAATAATATTACTCTTGTCACAGAATCCCAGAACTGCTCAGGTTGAAGGGACCTCAGAGCTCCTCTGCTCCAACCTCCCCACCATGCCCAGGGACATCTCTCAACCAGACTCAGCTGCTCAAGGCCTCATCCAGCCTGGCCTGCAACAATCCCAGGCAGAAGGCAGCCACAGCCTCCCTGGGCAGCCTGTGCCAGACTCTCACCATCCTCCTCCTGAAGAACTTCTTCCTTAGCTCCAGTCTAACCCTGCTCTGCCTCAGCTTCAAGCCATTCCCCCTTGGCCTGTCTCTAGACACGCTCATGGTAAGTCCCTCTGCAGCCTTTCTGCAGGATCCTTTCTCTCCTTTGGGGAGATTTTCTGTACATCCAGGATCTGAAGTTCCAGGATCAGTGGAAGAAGAGGAGCAGGTTTTCTCCTAGCAGCCAGAGCAAACTCTCCCTCCCTGGCTAAACACAATTCAGTCATTACCGTATTAACATTTCCCAGCAAGAGGCCAGTCCACACATCTCAGAGGACTTTCCTGAGCATCACTTTTCCTAACACTCTTCAAATTGATTAAAACTGACCAGAGTTTTGCTTACAGGATGCATCACTATGGAACACTGGATCCCTGAAAGAAATCAGTCAAAAGAAGGTGAGCTGAGGAGTGGGGGGAAGCAAAATGAGAGCCCCACCTGGGAACCCTCACTGGATACAACTTGACACGGTTCAGGGCTCCTGCCCAGGCACAAGCAGGGTCCTGGGGATTTTCTGTTTGAGAGGAGCAGGGTGGGAAGCTGCTGAGCTTGGCTGTGTTTTAAACAAAGTGCATTTGTTGATCTCATCTTTCCTTCCCAGCCTGACTTTAAGCCCTCCTTAACAAATTCAACAAATCCAGCTTATCGAGGCACTGGATTACAGCTCCTTTCCTCAGTCAGTTGTTGTCTCTGACACATGGGCACCCTGCTTATCACACCACACTACTGGAGTATCTCTCATGACCCTCAATAGAATATTTCAACCACTACCCTATCTAAAGACAACATGCCACTGGTTTTCTGCAGTCTTCAGGACCTGCTCAAAGGCAGAAGCATGCTCACAGCACCACAGGCAGAAAGCTGCTCACATTAAAAGGTCCTTTCTCTGGACTTGTGAAAAGGTGTAGGACAAGGACCTGAAACAAGACCTTTGCTGCAAACACTGAGGTGAGCTGAGCTGTGAGAAGGGGAAACCCTTTCTGTGGTCAGTACCACGTCACACCCTGCCCACAGCCAGGCTCTGCTAGCACCTTGTCCTCAGCTGCAGGAGCAGGGCATGGACACCTCTGTCTGCAGGCTGTGCAAACAGCACAGGGGATCCTCACCACCAGAGGATTCACTTCCCTCTGCCTCCAGCTCTCTTTGGCCAGCACAACACTGATGTGACCAAACACTGTGTCAAAACCCCATGAGGTCATGCTCTGCAGGGTCTCTGGGTGGCAGGGAGGAGAGGAGCCCAAGCCTAGGCTGGGTGGCCATGGCACAGCAGCAGCTGGATGCCACACGTTGTCCCTATCTGCCAGCACAACTCCCTGCTGGGCAAGCGGTTCCCTCTTTATCAAACAGACCCTGAGGTGGCAGCTTCCATGGTTATGGTAACCCAGCAGGAGTTATGACAAACATCATTCACCAGAGCAAGTCAAAACTGAGGCAGGATCAGGACTCCTCTGCAATAGCTGCAGGAGTGCAGTTGCCAGGCATGGTGCAGGCAGTGCCAGGCAGATCCTGTGGTTTGCTATTTAGGTGGGCAAAGTGATCTCTAACACCCCTAATAACTTACATTCCTGGATGAAAACAGAGACTTTCCTTCCACCCAGATCATTAGGGAAGTAGCCAGTCCCTTGCTCTCAGACTTCAACCAACTCACCACAACATTTCCCCAGTGCCACTGTTTGACTCCTCCCAGCAGCTAAGCGAGGCCAAGATGTAAAGAGAACTGCTCCTTGGCTCCCCAGGAGCTGCTCCCAAGGAACATGTCACAGTGGTAATGAGGTGGTGCTCCTTTTAAGATGGAAACAAACTTCCTTCCTGAATATTAAATCAGGCTTTAAGTTTAGCCAACCTCCTACGCCTGGCTCTGCTCAACTGGAGGCAAGGTAGAGAGAGATGCTTCAGTGTCTCCTTACAGCCTGTTCCTTCCAGGCCCTGTTCACACACAAGCTCTTGTACCACAGAAATGGGACTGGGCCAACAGCAAGCCAGGGAAAAAAAAAAAATAGAAAAGAAAAGAAAAAGGCAAGAGGAGGAAGGGCTAGGATGGAAAAGCAAAAAGTAGCCTAAGTGTCACCACCACTGAAGTGATCTCATTTCAATCAGTACAGGAGCAGCTGCTCCAGAGCCAGCAAGATGCAAAAATATTTGCACTAAGCAGCAGAGAAAAGCTGAGAGGGCTCCAGCAGCCCTGTGAACACATCCAGACAACTGCTACCCGTGGCAAACTGCAGTGGGCAGCTAATTCCCTGCTTCCTTGAAAAGCAGCAATCCTGATGGCAGGGACAGATGTCCTCTGTCACTGCACAGGTGGAAGTCTTCCAGCCCTTCAGGAAGATCCAGTGCAGGAGGCTCACTGGAGTTTTATCAATTCATTACAAGCCCTTTCTGCAGAGATCTGAAGGGTCCTGCTGCACCTCCAGCACAGCTCCAAGCTTTCTACAAACTATTCCTTGTTGGCTCTTCATCCATAGAATGCAGCATTGCAGGTTTCTACCCACTTGTGTCTGTCTGAAAGCTCAACCTGTATTTGAATACCTTGGTTTGAATATCTGCCTTGTTTTACACTGGAACAGAATCCTGGAATGGCTCAGGTTGGAAGGGACCTCAGAGCTCCTCTGCTCCAACCTCCCCACCATGCCCAGGGACACCTCCTGACTGGACTCAGCTGCTCAAGGTCCCATCTAACCTGGCCTTGAACACACCCAGGCAAGAGGCAGCCACAGTCTCCCTGGGCAGCCTCTGCCAGAACTCCTTTCTCAGTTCCAGTCTAACCCTGCTCTGCCTCAACTTCAAACCATTCCCCCTTGGCCTGTCTCTAGACACCCTCACAGAAAGTCTCTCTGCAGCCTTCCTGCAGGATGCCTTCAGGTACTGGCAGGAATAGATGGTGCCTGAACAAGTACACAGACCAATTCCCATGACCTCTTACCATGGCAGGCTGGTGAGGGCACACCCAAGGAACTCCTCCAGATCAGGTCATGGCTCTAAACCACAACAGCTCTCCAGTGGCCCCAAGTCTCCTACTGAACTCGGTGCTGAGATGGGAGAGGGACACAACCATGCTCATGGGGAAGCAGAGGCAGAGCTGCTGGACCCCAGCTTGTCTCAGCACACAGAGCTCCATCTTGTCCACAGCAGCTGCCTGCTTCCAGAGCTGCATGTTGGGGCCTGTAGTGTCTCCAAGCCACGTTTCAGAAGCACCAAAGCTCTCCCTTGCTTCTGCAGAAGAACTGAGTTTATTTCAAAGCAGGTAGAATGCAATGTAGCAGTCCAAGAGCTCCTGAGTTCTGGAGGCAGCCTGGGGAAGAGATGGGCAGGCTCAGGGTGAGGCAGCACAGAACTCTCTGCTCCATCACCTTTGCCTCCCAGACCCTCAGCTGATACTCAGAGGTCAGTGGTGGACATCACCTCTGCTTCAGGATGGGCTGTAGGGGTCAGGCAGCTGTCACTGCCCAAAGGCTCACCCTCACCCCAACCAGGAGCCCTGGGGCAATCATCTGCTAATCACCTCTCAGAGTATGTGGGACATGGCCCTGACCTTCCCAGCAGTCTGCACTGCCCTGGGCTCAGTCCTGCTGTCACCTCACTAGGAAGCAACTCAGCACACCTCAGGCCCTGTCCAGCTTCCCTCACCCACAGAGTTTCACAGGAGGGATCCCACACAAGGCAGCAAAGCTTTGTTTTGCTAACAGAAGAAAAGTTCTCTCGCTTCTCATTCCAGCAGCTGACAAACTCAGCTGCTATTTCTGTGGAGTTTATGGAGCCTTCTCTTATTTTAGCCTTAAAACTCAGCCTTCAAGACTCTGCTTCAGCTCCATGGAACCAAAAATACTTAGAGTTGCAGTAATGACAAGTTCCCATCTGCATCTAGCAGGGATGCACTTGGGAACCTTGGAGCAAGCAACAACCAAGTTCCAGCATTCAGTCTAAATCATTTCTTTGCACCCAGGGAGCAGAGCTGCTGCCTTGGGAGAGGAGAGGTAGTTGGGGCAAGAAGCTGGGGGGCTGCAGCCAAGCCAGCTCCCAGAGAGCAGAAAAGGCACCAAGAGAGCCTTCACCAGGCCAGCACTGTCACAGAACCACAGAATGGCTCAGCTTGGAAGGGACTTGAGTCTAACCCTGCTATGCCTCAGCTTCAAACCATTCCCCCTTGGCCTGTCTCTAGACACCCTCAGCAAAGTCTCTGTGCAGCCTTCCTGCAGGATCCCTTCAGGCACTGGCAGGCAGCTCTGAGGTCCCCCTGGAGTCTTCTCTCTGGGCTGCACACCCCCAGCTGCCTCAGCCTGTGCTCACAGCAGAGCTGCTCCAGCCCTTGGCTCACCTTTGTGGCCTCCTCTGGCCTCACTCCAGCAGCTCTGTGTCCTTCTGATGCTGGGGACACCAGACCTGGATGCAGCATTCGAGGTGGAGGTCTCACAAGAGTGTGATGCAGTTTCACTGCTCCTGTGAAGCCCCACACGAATCCAGCCCCACCCTGACCAAGGTCACTCTTTAGTTACAAATAACAACTTGTACTACTTTAACACCCACCAGCCCCTGCTGAAGGTGACTGAGGTCTGGGTCCACTGCCCCACTCTTGCTTCTGCCCTCAGGTTTTCATTTCACCTACATGCAGAAACCCCCAGCTCGCTTTTAAAGCGCCATGAACGAGGTGGGGAGTTGCTTAGCAAGTTAAAAGCAGTGTGTGCTGGCAGCTGCTGAGGAGGTACAAACCTTCAGCACTGTGCCAATGCCATGGGGGGAGGAGGAACAGCCACGCTGCAAACCATCCCTGCCTCCAGGAACAGGTAGAACGAGAAACTGGAGGACAGCTCAGCTGAGAAGAGAGGATGAGCCATGGCTGCAGCTGGGCAGCAGGGACACCTCACAACAGCTTACTGCCAGCTACAGGGTGGGCAGATTTAAAGCTGACCTGAACTTGTGCTCCCCACTTAGTGCCAGGAGAGCCACCAAGGCTCAGCAGCAGATCACATCAGTAGCTCCTATGCAACCTGCCCGAGGAGCTCTCTCCTGAGCCTGCAGATGACAGGCTGAGAAGCTTGCTCTGGAAAAGGGAGGCAAGGGTTAAGGGCCAAGGCAGAGCTGAAAGCCAAAGAGCACTGGATTGCTCTGGGATGTTTTATAGAACACTAATCACTTCATCTGATTTTCATTCCTGACACCAAATCAGCACATGGCTTTTCAAAGGAAATCTTGTCCTAGATTGCAAGGTAATCAATCACAATTAATGTGGAAACAAGCCCTGGCTACGCTGCCATGCCCTGGGAGCTGAGCAGGGAGGCCAGAGGAGGCTCTTCAGCAATACCCTTAAAGCACAGGCTGCTGGAGAAGTCTGCTGGTCCCTCCTGCACAGCACAGAAGAGGCAGCCAGGAGTGTCACAGCTCCTCCAAGGCAGGAGGTGAAGAGCAGCTTTTTGTGCCACTTCTGCTATGAACTCACCCAGCACTGGCACAGGCACCACCACAAAGCCACAGAATCACAAGGTGGAGGGGATGGAAGGGATCTCCAGAGATCATCCAGTCCAACTCCCCTGCCAGAGCAGGATCATCCAGGGCAGGTCACAGAGGAACACATCCAGGTGGGTTTTGAGACTCCAGAGAAGGAGACTCCACAGCCTCTGTGGGCAGCCTGCTCCAGAGCAGGTTCCAGTGGGACCTCAGAGCTGCCTGACAGTGCCTGAAGGGATCCTGCAGGAAGGCTGCAGAGAGACTTTTGCCGAGGGTGTCTAGAGACAGGCCAAGGGGGAATGGTTTGGAGCTGAGGCACAGCAGGGTTAGACTGGAGCTAAGGAAGAAGTTCTTCAGTAGGAGAGTGGTGAGAGCCTGGCACAGGCTGCCCAGGGAGGCTGTGGCTGCCTCCTGCATGGGGATGCTGAAGGCCAGGCTGGACGAGGCCTTGAGCAGCTGAGTCTGGTTGAGAGGTGTCCCTGGGCATGGTGGGGAGGTTAGAGCAGAGGAGCTCTGAGGGCCCTTCCAACCTGAGCCTTTCTGGGATTCTGTGATTTTGGGGTTTTTAACAACAAACTCAACAACCACCCAGGCACTCCCCCAGCTACCCCAGCTCCCCTCTGACCACCAGCACCAGCCCTGCAGCCACAGCACAGCCAAGGGGCAGCTCCCTGCAGTGTGTGATGCCACTCAGCTGCCCTTGAGTGGGACCAGCCCTGCCAGCTCCAGAGTCAGAGAGATCTAACTCAACAGCAAACCCAATCTGTCACTTTAACTAATCCCAGCACTTCCACTCTTCCATGAGATCTTGTACAGAGAGGTAAGAACTTTTCTTCATTCCACAAGGAGCACATCTGAGGGAGGAGCAGCTCCAGTCTGGCACTGGTTTAATTATTTACATTGGGTTAATGAATACCAGAGTCCCTCCTGAGTTTGTTCAGGGTGCATAGTCCTACAGTCACTTGGACTTTAAATCCATCATCATCAGACTGTTAGGAAGTATGAAACTCCAAAGAAGCCTACAGGAAGGATCCCACACAGCTCCAGGAGCCTGGAAGAAGTTGAGATGGCTCAGCAGGACAGCCCAGGCCCCTCCACACAGTCCCACCAGCAGTCACCTGCAAGCCCAGGCAGACTTTTGCCACTACCTGGCAAACTTCTCTCAAAGAAACAGGGCACAGCCAAGAAGCCACAGGTTTAAAAGCAGTTACCACACACTGCAGCCTCTGCTCCCTGCTCCCAGAGAGACCAAGACAAGAGGACCTCAGTTGGGATATTCTCCTTCCTGCCAGGTGCCAAGGGTAACAGCTCTGAAACAGACTGAAGCAGCTCCCTTGCCTTTGTCTCTGCCTGTCCTGTCCCCAGGTAGAGCTGGGCCTGCCCTCAAGCAGCCCAAGTGACCCTTCCAGTCCAGGTCCAGACCTCTGTTCAGTGAGAGGAACAAAAGCAAGGCAGGCACTGAGCAAGATGCTGCAGCGCAGCACAGACTGCACTGCACATCTCTCACCAAACCCAAGCCAGGAAGGGGCAGCTTGGCACTGCCAGCCTGGACTGTCTAGGTTCAGAGCACAGAGCCTCTCCTCTCCTGTGCCTCCTGCTCCTCAGCCCACATGCCCAGGCTGAAAGCACTGCTCTGGGCACTGACACTGTTAAGCAAGCACAAACCACTGCCAACCACCTGCCCTGGCCCTGTTACTGCACTGGTTTGAGGGCATCCCAGACCTCAGCCCCAGCTGGGGCAGAGCAGGTCTCCCACCGTGGTGTCTGGAGCTGCAGCTGCAGCTGTGGCCTGAGTGCAGGATTTCAAACATTCCTGTTCAGTTATTCACAGGCAAGGTGCCAGAATGGTGCTGACATCAGAGGGGAAATGGAGATTTTCAGGGTTTCTCTTAGTCAAACCTGAATGAAATTTCACAAGAGGACAGGAGGGGGAGGAGGGGAGGGGGGGAAAGTCCTTGTTTGACACAGGAATTCTCCAGGGAGGGAATTCCAGAGTCCTTCAGCCTTCAAGAATTTATCTTTGAGAAGAGCTGCAGAATCTCTCAGGGTGGGGAGTCAACACTACCTGAGTCTGGTAAGCACTGAAACCCTCTCTCCTTCCAGCCACTTCCAGGACATCACCATCACATCCCACCAAGGGCACAGAAGTGCTCTTCAGTCCCCTTCTAGGTGACCACTTGGCCACACACCCCCAGCAGGGCAAGCCCCCAGCAGCAGCAAGCAGCCGAGTTCTGCTCCGCACAGAAACGACATCAGCTGCATCGAGTGCCCCACGGCTCCCCTCTAACACTTCCCCACATCTAACCCTGCAGCTTCTTGGGGCAGTTGGAGCATTTTAATGATCCAGGAGAAAAAAAAAAAAAAAAAAATCAAAAGGGAGACAGAAAAGCAAAGCAGAAATGAGCAGCAACTTGTCCTTGAAAGAGTCTCAGACACCCCAGGCAGCGGCAGGAGCGATGCCATGCTGGTGCCCGCACGAGATGCCAACAGCTGTGGTGCAGCAGTGGCTTTGTCACTTATTTACAAACTGATTTTTCATGGGAATTCCATAGGAATTCAGACAGCAAGTCCTCACCCCCACTCCCTCACTCTCTCATCAAGAGATGCCTTTACCATCTTTACAGAATTAACTAACTTCCTTTTACCCTCTCCTTCCCCACTTCTGTTCCTTTTTTCCGCCCCCAACACAGTGAAGCATCAGAAATTAAGATTCCAGCTCCAGTGATCATTTTCCTCTGAACACAGAAAGCAAAAAGATTATTTGCTGAGCAACTCTGGAGTAGCTTTTATTTCAGTTTATCTATCATCGTGGAGCATCCTTTACACTCTGCTACAGAAAGCTCATGCCCACACTGTGTAAATACTTACTGAGCTGTCACTTCAACTCAGAAATACTCCAGCAGGAGCACCCTGGCAAACCTGGAAGTGCTTTTCTTGATGGAGCAAAAAAAACCCCACCAAATCACCCTCCAAAAACGCTCAAGTTGCAGGACTCAGCTGTTGAGCTCTAACCCTGGCAGTGCAGGTGCACAGCAGAAGAGTTAAGAAATGGGAACCCCTCCCTCATCCATATGTTAGCACAAATTAGCATCTGATTAAGGCACTACAGGAACTGCTAAAATATGCAATGAGCTCAGCCCTTCGAGAAGCAGCTCCTCCTGTTCCAGCCCTGCTTCCTCCCTTCCACCAGCCTCTCAGGGCAGGCCTGGGTGCTGCTCCCCTAAGCACACAACTCCATTAAAGGGGCTTAACGATGTTAGGGAGGAGATGCTTTCAGCACTTACAGCACAGGATGAGGCTAAGAAGAGCCTTACTGCACTCTCCACCCTGTCCCAGCCCTCATGCCTCACCTTGGCAAGTTCCCACATCAGCATCTCAGCTGCTTCCACTCCAAAAGTCACTGTAAGAACCAAGACCTAATGTTCCTCCTCTCTCTACACACCAGGGCAAGAGAAAAGGCTGCCTGGAACCCAGCTCAGAACCCAAGACCTCACTCTTCTTCTCTACACAGCAGGGCAAGACAAGAGGCTGCCTGGAACACAACTTCTACACAACTTCAGCCCTGAGAACAGCAAACACTGAACAAAGCCAAGCTGGCATCAGAGTGATTAGAATCTTCCTGGAATCAATTCATAAACACAGCCTGGGCCTCCTGAGCCCACAGAGAGCAGAGGCTGCCCTCAGGTGCCCACCTCCTCTGCTTTCCCAGGCACCAAGAGCAGGAACACAATGGCCTGGGAGCTCCTCTGCAGCCACCCAGGCACAGGCAGCTCTGCTCCAGCCTGCCAAGGAAAAGGCTTTTCCCTCCAATGCCACCTGTCACTCACTCCTAGCCAGAGATTTACAGCTCTGGCCAGCAGACATCCAGGATAGCTTCACCAGGGTAAATGAATCAAAGGCTGAGCCTGACACCAGCACAGAAACTTTCTCAGGACTTCTCAAAATCATTTCCCCCACCCTAAGAAGAAAGTTTCCTTTCTTTTTCTCCCCCAGAACAGAGGCAGATGGCATTTTGCATTCTTGCTGATGGTTTAAAGGCCTTTCCAGCAGAAAAAGCAAGCACCAGCAGTGCTGAATACCAACAGGGTTATCTTTGTCATCCCTCCCCCAGCAATTACGCTTTGATGCCTTCAGTTTCTGCTTTGCTACTGCTGCTGCTTGGGAGTTTCAAGCATTCTTGGCAGGCACTGGACAGTGGCATCTGATGAGCTTCTCCCCAGAGCAACTCAGCACACAGGAGGTGCAACTCAGAACAGTGAAAAAGAACTCAAAGTGACCCGACAGAGAATTTCCAACACCAGGAGTGAAAGCTGCAAAGGTCATCTTCAGCCTCCAATACTTCGTGACCCAGCCCACAGACCCCATCCAGAAGGGAAAAGCCTGCAGTTGGGGGTGTTCCTCTGGAAAGAGGAGGGGGGAAAATGGTGCAGAAGTCACAGAAGCACAGAATACATCTGGCTGGAAGAGACCTCCAAGCTCATCCAGTCCAAAAATCATACAAGAGGTAAGAGAGCAAGTGAAGAGCTGCACTACTTAGCCTCATTTCAGGCAGCAGCCTCTCTCTCTCTCTGAAAAACTGCTGCTGGGTTCTTCAGTCCAGCTGTCAGGTAAGACCCTTACAAAGGTCTCCTGGAATACTCCTGGGATGTGGTGCTCCCTGAAGAGTGTTCTCAAAGTGAAGGGATCCTCCAGAAAGGCTGCAGAGGGACTTGTCATGAGGGTATCTAGAGACAGGCCAAGGGGGAATGGTCTGAAGCTGAGGCAGAGCAGGGTTAGACTGGAGCTGAGGAAGAAGTTCTTCAGTACCAGTGTGGAGAGACTCTGGAATAGGTTACCCAGGGAGGCTGTGGATGCCTTCTCCCTGGGGGTGTTCAAGGCCAGGCCAGATGAGAGGTGTCCCTGCCCATGGTGGGGAGGCTGGAGATGATCTCTGAGGTCCCTTCCAAGCTGAGCCATTCAGGAATTCTTCAAGCACAGCAAGCTTAGGAAATCAGGAGGACACAGCCACACACCACCAGGCTGCACTGCATTCTCAGGCTCGCCCTTGCCCCACTTTCAGCAAAGAAGTTCTGCCTGTCTGTGGAGCAGCTGATCAGGAGAGAGGAGCTGCAGCAGGCAGAAGCAACTCAACTGGGCAGGCAGTTTGAGGTGAGCAGTGAACATTACAGCCAAACCCAAAGGCCTGCAAGGCAAATGCACAAACCCTCCAGAAATCACAGCTGTGTCTTGCAACCAACAGTACAGAAACCCTTCCCTAGCCCAGGTAGTAAGGACTGAGGGAGCATTTTACCTGCACTTGGCCACAGGCAGGTACTGAAGCCCTAACCCCATCTCACCACACAACAGCCCTGGGGCTTGTCCCAGGTTTCCCAGCAAACTGCTGGGTGATTAGAGCAGGGAGGGGAAAAAAAAAAAGCTCAGAGTCAGGATTGAGGTTTACTGTCCTAGATCCTACACCTACCCTGCCTGGAAGCATTAACACCAACATCCTGGAGATGGTATTCCAGAATACAAAGAGATTTGAGACAAACAGGCAACTCCTAGAGAACTCCAAACTGTTGGAAATTTAAAGCCAGCAGCACCCTCAGCATCCACACCAGGACTAATCACATCTTGAGGGCATCATCAAACCAGCACAATTCTCCTGCTTTTTCAAAGACTAAAATCACTCCTTCAGAGGCAAACCCTCCCCTGGAAAAAGAGATGTTCCACTCTTCTCTTTGTTGGGAAGACCTGGTGTGCGCTCCACACCTGAGCAGCAGTGCAAGGGCTCCTAACATTACAGTGCCAAGCAAGGAAAAACTCTGTGCCAGGAGCCAAGAGGAGCCAGGGCTCCAGCTCTGATTCCAAGATATCGCAGCTCATTGGCAGCACAGAGCCAGTTGGTGCCAATTTAGTTTTAAAAAACATATTTCCAACAACATTTTTCATGCCTCGTTTGCTGAAGTCAAGATCTAAGTCAATAAAAAAACAGCTACTGGATGGCAAGGGGCCCAAAAGCTGCTTTATATTTTTTTAATCATGGTTTTTAAACTGCCTTTGCTCAAGTCCTGCTGGAGGCCCAGGGGTGTCAGTGGACCCGTGGGGAGGTTATCCAAGATGTCAATGTTTAATGTGATTCAAAGACATCTCCTGTTACAGGAGGTGTTGTTCCCTACAGCAGGAGTGTGCACAGTGAGAAATGCCCTCTGCTAAAGGCAGGGAAGTCCCTTCCCCAAGCAGCTTCCTTCAAGTCCCAGGACACTGGGAAAGCAAATTATTAATAACTGCTGCACACTCTGAGAGGAAGGGGGGTGGAAATAAATACATGGTAGAGCTGGAAAATGTGAAAGCTAAGATCCCTGGCCTGGTGCCTTACAAGCCATTCCCACAGCAAACCACAGATTTCTCATCCCACACTCTCTAACAGCCACAGGAGCTCCCGACCCCACTCCACTGCTCCCAGCTAGGAAGGGCAATCAGAACCAAAGCTGCCAAGTCCTCTGGCACAGTCCTGCCCAGCACAGGGCATGGCTGTCTTCAGAGGTGCTCAGCACCACAGCCCTGGGTCCAGCCAGCAAGCAAAGGTATGAGTGAGGCTGCAGAGCAGAGTCTGCCTCTGTGCAAGTCTCTGCACTCTCACCACAGGGAATGCTCAAACAACTTTCACCCCAAGAACTCCTCTGCCTCTCTGGATGAGCAATGTGATCAAACTGCCCCTGTGGCACCATCCACAGACCCTGAGTCTTAACAACTAAAGGCTCTTCCCTCATCTGCATCTTCCTGCCTCCTGGTCCTCAAACTTCAAGCTTTACTCTCTCAAGATTCCCAAGCATCTCCTCCAAGCCTGGCCCAAGAGATGCTTCTCTTCCTGGTGTTTGGCCAGATGGATGGCATTGCCCTCTTGCCCTGCCTCAGCTCCACACTGGCCTCTTGCTCTCAGAATCGCAGAACTGCTTAGGCTGGAGGAGACCTTCCAGATCGGCCAGCCCAGCTGTGAGCCCAGCACTGCCAGGCCATCACACAGCCCTCAGCACCACCTTTACACAGCTTGTAAACACCTTCAGGAATGAGAACTCCACCACCTCTCCAGGCAGCCTGTTCCAGGACTTGGCAACCCTTCCTGCAAAGTTTTTTCCTAATGTTCAACTCCAACCTAAACCTCTCCTGGCACAACCTGAGGCTGCTTCCTCTTGTCCTATCAGTTGTTAGAGCAGACCAACCTCTCCTCGAGTTTCACACTGTCCTCTTGCTCCCCTTGAGCTTCTCAGCAGACAGCTGCTAAGGACCCACTCTGTTCATCACTGCATAAGACAAAGACAAGACACCAAGCTTTAAATTCTCCCAGTCTTGGCAATTTCACAGAATCCTCAGCAAACAGAGGCTGTAATTTAAGAGCAGAGTGTTATTATTAATCAACTATTTGCTGTGGGCAGCACAGATGACACGTGGAAGCTTTTCCATCATGCCAGATTAAGACTGGTTTGGGGTTGTTTGGTTGTTTTTTTTTCATTTCCAGCAGGAAAAAAAAAAAGGGAAAGAATTGTCAGTTCAAGTTCAATAGTTGTCAGTTTGAGTTCAATAATTGTCAGTTTGAGTTCAATAATGCTTGGCACAAGGAAGGTTCTGTGGGGGAGCTGTTTGGTTTTCAGCACAGGGGGTGGTTGTTGGTTTACTTTTCATATAGATTATTTGGACAACCTAAAGTTCAACTCCTTCTCAGAACAACTCATTAAGAATTCCAGCACCTGGGACTGGTTACTCAGGTATTGTTAACAGACTACACAGAGCAAAACCATCAAGTTAAAGCTATTTTCCACCACCAAATAAGCTCCTTTCAACCAATTTCTACCAGAATCCCACTCGCAGCCCCCTGCTTGCACAGTTCAGCCTGACACCCTCTTCTCAGCACACCTTGTAGCTAAACTGAAGTTTTTTTTGGGGGGGAACAGGAAAAGTTCCTCCAAGTAAACATCCTCAGATCCGTGGCACCTGCCTGAGTGAGCTGCAGGGACACAGGAACACAGCCCCGTGGAGGTGGAATCCTCACCCGGGACAAGCTAGCGAGCAGCAGCAGCCTGCTGAGCGCAGCACAGCTCAGCTCCGCTCCCTCCCAGAGCAGCATCTCCGCCTGACAGCGAAGACAACTCAGGAATTCCAGACCCTGGAGGAGACTTTGCCTTTGGGAATCAAGGAACCAAAACGAAACCTTTTTCGGATGGACACAAGAGAAGCACGGAGCAAGAAGGGAAAGTCTGGAGGCTGCGTGTCACACTGCGCGGTGTCAGATGTCACCCAGCCAGGGCCTGAAGTTAGAGCAAAGCACACAAGGATGAGAGGGGAGGGTGAGAGTCCTGCAGGAGGCCACAGCAGCCCTTGGAGGTGCACAGAAAGTTAGGTCTGAATCGAAGTTCCCAGCTCGGACAGCAGCCCCTCTGCTCCCTCTGCACACTCCCTGCCCTCCCAGACCTCCAGCAGACAGTTAACTCCCCACACACCACTGCGAGCATCACCCTCGGCCTCCTTTCCCCTATTTCCAGTCCTCCAGAAAGCAAAGAGCTGTGGCACCACTGAGCCTGGCCACGATCTGCACCTGAAGGTCTCCAGCAAGTCCCTGTACCTGCGGGGGAGGCAGACACATCACTGCTCACTCACAAAGTCCAGACACACAGCCAAAGGCTCAGGCCTGTCCTGTGCTAACATCAGAGCATCCTTTTGGTTGGAAATGACCTTTAAGATCATTGAGAGTTCAACCATCAAAGCTCTGCTGCAGGTCAATTGAGAATTCACCGTTTTCAGTGCTCCCACCGCAAGTTTGGCTTTGGTTGTTTTGTTGTTTCTTTCTCCTCAAGGCTGTAACACACCACAGATCCTCCTCCCAAAACTCTCCATCCAAAAGAAAAAGAATCCAAACAGCCTCTAGTTTTGAAAAGGACCAAAAAATCAGGCAGCAACAAAAACCATCCTCAACTCCATCAAAGAAATCCATTTATAACCGAAGGGGAAAAGTCACAGAACCAAAACAAACAGCACGGCCATTGTGCAGGGCAGCCCTGCCGCTGTTCCCACAACACAGCCCCGATCGCAGGCTGCACGAAGCACCACCAGCAAAATAAACCCAAGGTACAAACACTGAAATGCCATCGCCGCCTCTTTTGTTCCGGGCACAATGCAACGAGGGCCGCGCTCCCGCCGGTGCCACCCCAGCCGCCCCAAGGTCACGGCTGCTGGTTCCGAGGAAGGGGGCAAGAAGAGGAGCGGGGGTGAGGAGGATGCCGTTGGGCCGCCGCGGGTCCGGGGCTGGCGGAAAAGGCGAGTGTAGAAGTTTATGAGCTCATCAGGATGGTTGTACCATTACATCAGAGGCAATTATAAATGGCCAAGAGCAGGAGATGCGGAGCCAATCAGATCACAGATAGGATGTCAACCTAAGACCAACTGTCTCCTGGCTTTGACAGAAGGATTTTACCTCCATAATTCAAATCCCAAACCAAAGCGATCTGCACTCGCTGCTCCCATCACTGAGCTCTGTGCCGAGCGCTCCCGGCCGCAAGCCCCAGCCCCGCGGCCCCCACCGCTCGCCCCACAAGGAATATGACCCCGATCGCCCCGATCGAGCCGCGGCCACCCGAGTCGACCTCGCCGGTCCTCACCGAGGGGTGCGGACCCCCCACCCCCCACCCCTGGAGTGAGGGTGACCGGGGGTAGGGGGACCCGGGCGGAGGCACCGATGGCGGCGGCGCTGCCGGGGCCACGCGTTGGCCCGGGCGGGCCTGCCCGCAGCCCTGGACCCCCGCGCCCGGCCTCGCCTGCCCCTCGCCGCCCTCCGCTGGGGGCGGCCGAACTGCTCCCCCGCCAGAGCCCCCCGGAAGGGGCCGGGGCCGCGGGGAGGACGGCGACAGCTCGCCGAAAGCCTCGCACAAAGGCTGGGGAGGGAGGAAGGGAAGGCGGCGAGGCAGCCATTTTAGAGCGAGCGAGCAAGCACAGACAATGGCAGCTCCCCAGCAGTGCCGGCCCGGCGGGGGGAACCCGCGGGAGAGGCACCGCGTCCCACCGCCGACACCCCAAGCCCCTCGCCTCCCGCCGCCCCCGGCCCGTCCCAGTCCGGTCCCGTCTCCCCCACCACCACCACCCCAGTCCCGGCGCGCTGCCCGCCCCACGCGGCCCCGCCGTTACCTGCTGGCTCCGGCCGAGGGTCTGTCCCGCTCCGGCGCCGCCGCTGCTCCCGGGGCTCATGGGCGCGTGGTGGCTCCTCGGCGGGGCCCCGCCGGACGCCGCGGCCCAGCCCTGACTGTTGCCCCCGCCGTACTGCGAGACCATCTCCGCTGCGGCCGGGCCCTTGGCGGCGGCTCCCCCGTCCTGCGGCCCGCCGCTATAGTCGCCCCCGGGGTACCCCTGGTAGCCGCGGGCGGAGCTGGGGGAGGTGAGGAGCTGGTTGAGGGTTGGGGTGGCCGTAGGCTGCGGGGTGGCTCCCCCTCCTCCTGCACCGCCGGCGGCCGAGGGCCCCATGACCCCGAAGCGCTGCTGCTGGAAGGCGACGGCGGCGGCTGCGGGGGACTTGGCGCCGGTGGCCGTCGGAGCGGAGCTCTGCGCGCTGCCCCGGGGGGAGCTCAGGGCGTAGGCCTGGGGGGGAGGCGGGTAGGAACCGGCGCTGCGGCCGACGCCGGCCGCATAGTAAGAGTTGTACTGGTGGTTGGGGAAGCCGTGCTCGGCGCCGCCGTGCGAGTTCTGGGGAGGGGGCGGCCCCGCGGGGGCTCCCGCCGGCCCCGGGTAGGACTGCTCCAGGCCCCCGCTCTGCAGCGCTGCCATGCCAGGGCTTTGTTGTCCGCCATGTTGGTGGAAGGCAGCGGCGGCGGCGGCCGCAGCAGCGGCGGCGGCGGCAGCCTGGGCGCCCCGGCCGTAGGGCTGCCCAAAGCCGTAGGCTGGCGGGGGCAAGGCGGCCGGGTGGGAAGGGGGAGGCTGCTGCGGCGGCTGCTGCTGCTGCGGCGCCCCCACCCCGTCGCTGCTGCCGCCGCCGCCACCGGGCGGCTCCGGGAGGTTATTGTTCAGGGTGGCGGCGGCAGCGGCGGGCCTGGGGCCCGGGTTCCCGTTCGAGCTCTTCAGGTCGGACTCGGCCCCTGCGCCCCCTCCGTTGCTCTCGGCCCCGTCCTGCAGCTCCTTCCCCGTGGGGCCCTCGCTCTCCGCCTGCTTCTCGCCGCCGCCGCGCTCCGCCGCCGCCTCACCCCCCGCCTCCTCCGGGGGACAATCCCGCTGCTGCGCCTCCGCTTTCTTCAGCTCGGATGGAGCCGGGGCGCCCAGGCTGCTGGCGGCGGCGGGGGCGACCTGAGCAGCCATGATCCCCCCCCTCCCCACCCAGCCACCCCCCCCC
>WBNM01006276.1:0-10538 GCA_013399055.1 Ramphastos sulfuratus | reverse complement strand
GTCCCCGGAGCCGGGCCGAGCGGCGGCGGGGCCGGGCTGGGCGAGCCGCGCGGCAGCTCCCGACTCTGCTCCGCCGAGCGGGGCTCACTCCGACACGAGGCTCAGCACTGCCATTTTACCCAGCGCCGCGGCCGCCTGCCAAACCCGGAGCGGAGCGGAGCGCGGCCCGGACGGGAGCCTCCCCCCCAGTCACAAAGGAGGAGCGGGCCGGCCCCGGCCGCNACCCCCCCCCGGACCGGTCCCCCCCGAGCTGCTCCCTGCCTGGCCGGCCGGCGTGAGGCCTCGCTGCTCTGCTGCTCCCCGCTCAGGCGGCGGCGGGCTCTTCAGGGCAGCGGGGGCTCATTCCCCCCCGGCCTGGTTGGCGAGGCGGGGAGGGCTCCGCTGGGCTGGGCTTCCCGGGGCCTGGCCCCGCTGTACCTCCTCGGTTGCAGCCGGCGGAGAANGGGCCGGGCGGGCGGCGAGGCGAGGGGGCGGCAGCGGGCCGGGGTTGGCAACACGAGCGGGCCGGCGGCGGAGGGGCAGCGGCCTGGCCTCGCTTACCTCGCCGGGGCACTTCCCGGGGCTGCGAGGCGACGGCCTCCAGCGGGAGTCCTCCGGCAGAGCGATGAGGGCGCAGGGCCACGTTGGCAGCCGCCGATTGTGGGGTGTCGGCGGGGAGATAGGCGACGGCCCGTGGGCTAGCGCGGCGCCTCTGCTTTGTCCCTAGAAATTCCATTTAGAATTGGGCTTTGCAAACTCCTAGCAGTTGTCATTTCCTCTCGGCTGGTTGTGTCCCTCTGGAAATGGCGTTGGCCGTGTGCCAGAACTATAACTGCACACACGGTCGGCCAAGAAAGCCTGGTTCCCTCTCCTGCCAACGCCAGGGCAGTGGGCACAGACCCAGGAACTCCCTCGGGGCAGCTGGATGGGGAGAAGCAAAACCACCTGAACGTGTCTAGACACAACACGTTGAGCAATGGGTCGGGATGCTCCAGCAATCACAAAGGGTAACAAGGTGCTGAAGCTCCCCAGCTGCCCAGAGGTGAACTCAGAACTAGCCCGTGCTCTTCTGCAACCTTTCTTTGGGTTCTTTCAAACCCAAATTCCCACCTGTATCCTCATGGCCCTTCCCAGAGCAGCAGGAGGGAGAAGAGAAACACCTGGAGCCCTGTCCTGGACACAGCCTGTCCTATGCCAGCAGGTTCTGTTGCTGTGTATTTGGCTTCATGTGGTGCTGGGCTGCAGAGGGGCATGGGAGATGCAACAAGGAATTGTTATTTGGATCATAAAAAACAGGCTTTCAGAAATGAGGCCACAGCTGCCTAGCAAAGGAGGGTTTGGACCTGGGTCCCCTGTACTGACCCTGGATGGGTGCCTCCTTGGGAACATGGAAATATTTGAAGTGAAATTTAAGTAAATACAACTTTAAGGGAAAAGAAAATATCAGAAAACAATGGGTGGAGAGTCCAGAGACACTTGCAAGGGCTGGAGCTGCCATTTTAGAACATTCTCAGAACAGAAATGGGGGCAGAAACAGCCATGCAGTGACAAAAAAACAGGGTTCAGCCCCAGCCTGCCATTGGAGCACACCACCAGAAATTCCACCTGAACAGCTCTGGTGACAGGGGAAAGCAGAGGCTGGAGCAAAGAGGCAAAGCAAGGTGCAAAAGAACTGACTCATGGTCAGTGCTCTCTGCCTGCCATGGGACAGCTGAAGGTTTTGGTGTTCACTGCTGTCAGCTCAACCCACTGATTATAAACCTTAAAACACAAATATTTACCATTAGGGATGCAAGTGGCAGAACAAAGGGGTTGATGCCAAAGCTGAAAAGTGGGAGGGGAGGGTGGGACAGGACAATAAACAGCAAATTTTGAAATGTCTTGTAGAGCAATGACTGCAGACCCCTGGGCAACACAGCCTCACCACTGCCTAGCCTGGACAGGGCAAGGAGGAGCAGATTCCATCTCGGCAAAACAGCTTACAGAGACTGCTAGAAAAGGGCAATACAGGATGCCACTGGCATTGGGATACTCTTCCAAGGCCTGGAATCTCAGTACAGTTCTCACACAGTTCTCAGTACAGGATCTCACACAGGAAGTTCTATGGCTCTGCTGATAACTCTGTGGACCACAGAGCACTGGAAGCACCAAGATCATCTCCAGAGGAGTTTGAAAGCTGGGGAATGTGCTAGAATTAAAAGCTGACCTCAGTGGTCAAACCCTGAGTTCCAGAAAGACAAAGCAGCAGAAGGAAAAGCTCCCTCAGCACACCAAGCTAGATCCTCACAAAGGAGGTCCAGTGACTTCATTAATGCTTCTGGTGGGCTACAGCTCACTGCAGCACCAAAATGCTCCTCTTCAGGTGTTTCACTGAGGCTAAACTCAAAAGAATCCCCCAAATGGTGAGAATTCTGCCATTTAATCCCAGAACCATCCTGAGCAACCATCACCCCAACTCCAAAGCTCCACTCTACTCCAGAACGGGAAGCCCCACCAGAAGTTTAATGAGCACACTTGAGGAGCTTATCTTGCAGCTCAGCTACCTCCAGGTAAAGGCCACAGGCTCACAACCTCTTGACATGTGTCAGTCCTTTGGACTCCTCTTCCAAGAGCGCCGTGGCACTGTGCACAGCAGCCTGGGTTCCCCAGCCACCCACACAGGCAGGAGACACTTTACCAAATGTTTGTGAAAGCTGAAGCAGATCTGGGAAAATGCCTCCTCAGTGAGGCCCTGGCACTCTGCTCGGTCCCGAGGCATTGGCTGAAATTCCAGCTACGGGCCTTGGGAAGCAGCTGACAGTACAGCTCTTAACAGCTTTTCCACCTAATAGCTGAAAATCCTCCCACCACCCGTGTCAGCCCGTGTGGGAACTGCACAACTGCAGGAGACTTCGCAGCCAGGCATCACCGCTCGCTCCTCAGCCAGGCGGCAGAGCCTCTGCTCCCCACCTCCCCAGCACCGAGCACACTTTGCCTCCCCGCCAGGCTCGGCCCCTGCCTGCTCAGATAGGCTGGGGAAGCAGCTCCACGCTCTCACATGGCTCTGCAGGCCACCGCCACCACCGGGCTGGCTCCTCCGGAGTGGAAGTCTCCTTCACGAAGGTGGCCATGCCATTTAACCTAACACCGAGGCAGCTGAGGAAACCTGGTCTAGATTAGAGTACTAGAAACAGGAGTAGTTGCTCCCCCCTTTCTCCTCTGGTTCTGCCAACTGTGTGATGGCAAATATGGACTGAATCGTTGACATGGAAACCGGACTAAAGTCAGCCGCTGCTGCCTCCCGCTCACACACACACAAGTTATCATTATCCACTGCCTCCCAACTTGCTACAAACGCGGACTGGATTTACTAATCAGGAACTGGGTAGAGGTTCTAGCATCAAGTGCTGGCTGGAGTAACCAAGCTAGAGGAAGAAAGGGGCCGAGAAGGGGTTCCTGCGGTGGGGTGCAGAAGGATGCTCTTCCATTCCCCTGGGAGGCACAGCGTGCTGAGATATGCAGGCTGGACCCAAGAACAAGAGACCCATCGATTATAATCCATGAGGCACGCTGCAAAACATGGAGTGGAGTCAGGAAAGGTTATCTGGTGCACCTCTGCTTATCTCAGAGTTTTGCTACAGAGCACTACATTTCCTGCGAAGACCTCTCTGTTTGCCCAGCCCTTGCCTTGCAGTGTTTTAGCCACTGCCACATCTGGGTTAAGCACTCTCCTGGCAGCTTCATAACCTCTCAGGTTAACAGTATTGGAATTATTTGTGGGCTGGCATTGTGTGAGACAAAGCTTATTTAGCCTCTTAAAACCCATCGACATACTGTACAGAGCTCCCTCACAATGGCAGAGGGGCAGGGAGGGAAGGAGAGCTGCGTGCTGCAAAAGCAGCTCAGCAGAACTCTTGTGTCAGCNCAGGAGCAAACTTGGGGGTGGGGGGCACACGTGTGAGCATTCGGGGCTCATGGAGGGGCTGCTCTCAACGCCAGTGAAGCTGGAGCTAGAGGGGAATCGTTCCAGAGAAAATTGAGTGATGTTGGCAAAGGGGACAACGGCCAAGCATAAAGTGCTGGGAAGGGGCAAACGGCGGTGATTTGATGCACACCGAGCTCCACAGCAGCCCTCGGTCACCAGCTCCGTGCTGCTGAGCGCTTGGAGGAGGAAGAGTAAATCTACTTAGAACAGGAGGAGGAAAAAAAAAAAAAGGAGGGGGGGGGGGAATCAAATAAAACGCGGAGNGAGTACTAGAAACAGGAGTAGTTGCTCCCCCCTTTCTCCTCTGGTTCTGCCAACTGTGTGATGGCAAATATGGACTGAATCGTTGACATGGAAACCGGACTAAAGTCAGCCGCTGCTGCCTCCCGCTCACACACACACAAGTTATCATTATCCACTGCCTCCCAACTTGCTACAAACGCGGACTGGATTTACTAATCAGGAACTGGGTAGAGGTTCTAGCATCAAGTGCTGGCTGGAGTAACCAAGCTAGAGGAAGAAAGGGGCCGAGAAGGGGTTCCTGCGGTGGGGTGCAGAAGGATGCTCTTCCATTCCCCTGGGAGGCACAGCGTGCTGAGATATGCAGGCTGGACCCAAGAACAAGAGACCCATCGATTATAATCCATGGGGCACGCTGCAAAACATGGAGAGGAGTCAGGAAAGGTTATCTGGTGCACCTCTGCTTATCTCAGAGTTTTGCTACAGAGCACTACATTTCCTGCGAAGACCTCTCTGTTTGCCCAGCCCTTGCCTTGCAGTGTTTTAGCCACTGCCACATCTGGGTTAAGCACTCTCCTGGCAGCTTCATAACCTCTCAGGTTAACAGTATTGGAATTATTTGTGGGCTGGCATTGTGTGAGACAAAGCTTATTTAGCCTCTTAAAACCCATCGACATACTGTACAGAGCTCCCTCACAATGGCAGAGGGGCAGGGAGGGAAGGAGAGCTGCGTGCTGCAAAAGCAGCTCAGCAGAACTCTTGTGTCAGCTGGCTGGAGGAGGCAGCGAGCAGCACAGCTCCAAGGCAGGAGCAGATCGTGCTCGGGATTTTGCTGCTTCCTACCAACGGGAGCAGGGAAGGGCCACAGCCCATGTCCTGCTCCAGCCTCCTGCTAACATCTGACAGGGAGCTGCAAAACTTTGGATGCACATTAAGAGAGGAAAAGGGGACTCGGCCTGACTCACGGAAATGCATTATTTTAGCAGCCCGGGCTGGGAGGAGGAAAAAGCGAAGCGGACTTTGCGGAGGGGAAGGGACACGGAGCGCAGCGCAACCTCCTGCGCATCCCCCCCGCATCCAGCGCCATCCCCGGGGGTGGGTAACGGGGTCGGGGCCACTGGGGTTCACTATCCCACGGAGGTTCNGGGGGGGGGGAAATCAAATAAAACGCGGAGCGGAGTTCGTAAAAACCCCTGCACTGGATCAGGAGCCAGCCGTCTAATTTCCTCCTGAATCCCACCAGATCTGCGAGCTGTCGGGTGGGCTCGCAGAGCAGCCTCCTTCAACTGCAAACCCCGCTCGGAAGAGTTAAAGCAAAGCCTTTGAAAGCTGCGCAAAGAGAAAACCCTCAACTCTGGGCCTGGATTTTCCCACTGAAGCAAAACTATTCTTTCTGTTTCAAGGACTTGGGAACTGGTGATGCCTGAGCAAGGGAGGGGAAAAAAAAAACAGCAGCAGCTTTGCCTGCAAAGAGAGAAAAAAAACCCAGCTCCCAGGGCTGGCCCTCTGCGTTTCTCCCACCCTCAGCTGCTCTTTTCAATGGAGTGTAAGGGAAAAAAAAAATTATACATATAAAAAATTATATTGTGCCCTCCTAAAGTGTATTTTTAGAGAAGTTGGAGTTGAGGCGTCACGACTGGGGCAGGGGGGGTTGCTGGGGAGAGGCAGCGCTGTTAAAGCAGGGTTTTTGCAGGCTTTTCATAAAGCTCCTGCACTGCCATTTTACCCAGGCAGGGAGGGAGGCAGAGCAGAGCAGAGCAGAGCAGAGCGACAGACAGCGCTTTTTGCAAGGAAGTTTCTCACGGCAACTGCGGGCTGGATCTGGAACGGAGCCTTTTGTTCCCGACAAGTTCAGCAGGAGAGAGAGTTAGGAGTCTGCTGAAGAGAGGAGAGGAAAAAAACAAAACAGCGGAGAAATAAAATGGAGGGAAGTAGGAAGAGAGAAGAGATGGTGCTGAGCTGAGCTGAGCTGCCACAGCAGCGAGTCTGCAGCGTGGGGTTTATTTAGAAAGTTGGTGTGGTAGCCTCAGGCTGAAATCCCATGGTAAGAGCATGGGAATGAGGGAGAGACCCAAGGACAAGCGTTGCTGTGCAGGAAGTGGAATTTTCCAAGGGGTTCACATCCTTCGGTGCTTTTTTTGCCAAGATTTTATCTGCTCGCTCGCTGAAGGCTGCCTCCTAGAGACGGCAGGAAAAAGGCCTTGGAGATCAGGCGTGCTCTGGGTCTGCTTAAACTGAACCATTCAAGGTGGGGGGCACCTTCCCTTGGACATCACAGCAAGCTGGGGGGACCAGATGCAGCTTCGGTTACTCCCCTGCCTCCTCTGCTTCCCTTTCTCCCCAGTAAGTGTTGAAACAGCACAGTTATGACTACCATTTCTGAGTAGGGTGAAAAGTCAGCTTAAAAAAAAGCTCCTTCAAGTAAAAAAAAAAAAAAAAAAACCAAAAAAAATCCCCCTCCAACTAAAAAACCACACACAGAGCCCCGATGTAATGCATCCACACATCTGACAGATCCTATATTCCCATAAACAGTCGTTTGTCCTCCCAGTCCACTGCTAATTCTCCCCCCCAGAGCCACACATGCTCTCTCCCTGCCTGTGGATAAACCCCAGCGCTGGAAACTTGGCTGAATTAACCCTCGAATGGCTGACAAACATCCATCACTTAACAGCCTTCACCCACCAGAGGTGGAGCAGAACTTTTATTCTCCTCGTTATCGGTCCACACGATGCTGAGTTCAAAAAGCAAGAGCTTTCCGAGGAGGGGAGCAAGCTTTTTGCCCAAGTTTGGGTTTAGTGCAGGGACCTAGGCTGGATGAAAACTGTTCATAACCTTCTGGGCAGGGCAGTGGCTGTGCCAACAGCTCAGCCAAGACACCACGTGGAGAATCCCGGTGTGGGATTTAAATGTGTTTCCCACTCTGGCCATGACGGACTAAGAGCCTTAGTTGAGGGGAGGGGGAAGGAAATAAATAAATTTTAAAAACCATTTTAATGGTGCTCAGAAGCGACCTCTGCGGCTGCTCGGAGAGGGAGCTGAACAGCCCTGAGCCAGGAGCGCCAGGCTCGNGGGGGGGGAAGGGGGGGGCCGGGACCTGAGCTGGGAAGCGCAATTGGCTGCCAGGCGTTATCCTGCGCTGGGTAATGAGGAGTCACACCCCAGCCATCGGAACTGGCTCAGGAGCGGCTCTTTCAACGTGTGGCTGAACACAAAGCTGCTCCGCGGGGCGCGCAATTACCGCGCCTCTGCGCGCTCCCTAGGTGCCGGGGACAGCCAGAGCCAGGTTTCCAAAGGCTCCCGACACGCTGAGCCCTCTCCAAATCCCAGGAGAAGCTCTCGGAGTGCAGCCCTCGGCCCCGTCCCGGTGGTGCCAGCCTGGTGGGCACCGGGATCTACTGACCTGATGGGCAACCTGGCTCTGCCCAAGTCCGACGCGGGGTGCTGGAAGAGGGGAGGGAGCCATGGCTGGATCATCACATTTCATCTTCAGGACATTCTTTTGGAGTATTTTAATAAAAGCAGCTCACCATCGGGGACCTCCAAAAGGCCTGGAAAAAGTTTGATGGGGAGATGTCAGAAGGCATCACCCAGAAACCTCAGTTCAGCACTTTGGGAGTTTTGGTGGCATTAACTTTTACATAATTGTGACTAATTAACAGAAAAAGAAGAGAAGATTTCCCCTCTTTTCTCTCTTCCCCTGTAAAAGGGTGCAGAGCAGCTTTACCTCTGGCACAACACCCCCCCAGGACAGAGGTGAGAAGCTCAAGCACCAAGGTTTGTCCATGTAGCAGGAAAACATCTTAAACCCTACAGTGTTACCTACATACTCCTGCCCATGGCCTTAACATCAACCATCTTTTGCTAGGCTTGTTTTTGGGTGTCCTCCCCCCAACTTTGTTGTACTGAAGCAGGGAAGCACAGAAACCTTCCCTGCAGTGGATGCTTTTTCTTTTTTTTTCTTTTTTTTTTTTAAACGGAGCCCAGATGCTGGTCAGGATTAAGGTTACACCAAACACATTCTACATTGCCATTTTCCAAACAGAATGAAGCAGATGGAAAAGCTGGAAGAGGATGAGGCAGGAACGGAGCACGGCTGAAAACTGCAAGCCCTGCACTAAACGCTGTAGAGTGAGCTGGGTGCTAGCAGAGAGAGAGGGAGAGACAGAAACCAGGCTGCATCAGTGCATCCCTCGCAGCTCAGAGGAGTCTTTTTAATTAACCAGCTGCCAGGATTTGTGCTTTAAATGTTACATTTAAAAGGGGGGAAAAAGAAAAGAAAATTCAGCTGTGGCTGCTGCTTGTGGTCTCCTTAGGGCTCAGTCCTAGAAGATGCAAAAGCCACTGGCCTCAGGCCATCAGAGTACTTAAGTCTCTATGTGTAATTTTAACCATCAGCAGCCCCGATGATTTCAGGCATATACTCCCTTAAAGTTAACCATGTGCTCAGCACTTTGCAGGATCCGCCCAGAACGCTCAGGGCAGCTGAAGAGCATGAGGAGCTGTCTGCAAAAACAAAGAAAATCTGCCCTTGGAAGGGGCTAAAGATGTTTTGATTTGGAAAAGCCAGCACCGGTGCATCAGTCCTGGGAAGTCAGATCACACTGGAATGAAATCTCTGATCAAATGGAAATAAATCTCCAGCAGAAGTTCACTGAGTCCAGGCTGAGCTCTAAACCCACCGCTGGGCAAAGTCAGCAAAGCATCCTAAGTGCAGCTCCACAAGAGCTTCCTTGCCTCAGCCCTGCAACTCAACCAAGGGATGAAAAATCTCTTGCAAAAGTGGATTCTAAGAGATTTTTGGTTGCTGTTTTACAGGCACAGGCACAACGCAAAGCGAGAACACACAAACTATTAAATATTCATGTTATGGGGAGAACACTCAGTAACCTCCCTCCGTGTCAGCTGTACAAAGGCAAGCACAAAACACTGACAGACAATTGACCAGGACAAAACCATGGTGGTATTCCATGGAAACAAGGTGGGGTCCAGCCTGAAAACCTTCCACCAAAAGGCCAGACAAAAATTCTACTTATTTACCTTCCAGCCTCCCCCTCCCCAAATGTGTATTTCAGCATCTGAATTCTGTAATCTAAGCCACATGGGGAGCATTAGGACTTTCCAGGAGCACCACCAGGGACTCATTTGGGGGTTTTAAAGCCTCCATCCTGTGATATTGCTCCAAAGGACGTGGCCTAGAAATAAGGTTCTGAACTTCACAGGTGTGCACCTCAGTGAAACAAACACTGAGAGCTCCACTGGAAGTTCTGGAGACCAGCACTGGAGGAGCTGTGAACTGAGGTCATTTTTTATCTAACAGCTACCCAGGACACTAAAAGAAGCCCAGAGTCAAACCTCAAAGGGGTTATAAAGGCTGCAACCACCACATCACCTCTCCCCAAAACCAAAGCATGGCTCAGAATTTGTCACTTTCTAAGGCAAACAGAATCCCGAGCTCCAGGCATGCTGCAGAATCCTAAAAGACAGTTTGCAAATAAAAATATTGAGGATATCTGACAAAACAAACCCACAACAACTGCATCCAGTTCTGATGTCCCCAACATAAGGACACAGAGCTGTTGGAGCAGGTCCAGAGGAGGGCCACAAAGATGACCCAAGGGCTGAACACAGAATCTTTTTATAACTACCTCCCCCCCAAAAAACCCAAAAAAACAACAAAAAAAAACCCAAACCCCCCCCCAACACACCAACAAACAAACCCTGAAGCTGTGATGCAGATGAGTGAATTTTCTTCTCTAACAACTTTGAGAGTTCAAAAATAATCTAAAATTGGCATCCTTGCTATGGGGAGGAAAAAAAACCCACCAAAATCAAAACAAAGGCTTGGAAAGTAAGGTCTGGACAATACAATTAGCCTGACCTCGGTCAAATGCAGAACTTGAGTTATTTTTCCCCTGGAGGGGGGAAAAGATGTTGAGGGAACTCAAGAGATATGATGCAAGATGAGTTTAGGAAGGGCAACCATGGCAGACAACTCTGATGGCTTGCTTAGGTAAGAAACCAGTTAGTAAAGGAAAACAGGGCTGAGCTCATCCAGCCCAAATCCAGTGGAAGCTCTGATCTGGTGTCACATGTGAAAACACAGGGAAAAGTGGGAAATCTGAAGATTGCAAGGAAAATCTTGTAGGCTCCAACCCCCCACACTGGATGTGTTGAAATGGGAACTCTGGGGCTAGGGAGGGCTTTACAAGCTCCTCCAGCATCAGTCTCAGAGTTGGTTGCTGGTTATGGCTTGTTTGTGGCTCCTAGAGAGACAGATAACTACTGGAGGGAGCCCAGCAGAGGCTCCAAAGGTGCTGAGGAGCAGCTCAAAGGTCCTGGAGCAGCTCTGTGA
>WBNM01006274.1:79639-102578 GCA_013399055.1 Ramphastos sulfuratus | reverse complement strand
GATAAAACTAAGAACATAAACACTAGATAAGACAGTCAGGCTTGTGGCACTCTCTGGGGCACAGTGTCTGGGGCTGTCCTGCAACTTCTGGCTTCTTCTCTCCGACAAATTAATTTCACTAATCACTTTTCTTCTAACTCCTCCTCTGGCCGATCCTCAAAACCTTGGGGTAAGGTATAGGGGTGGGGAGAAGGTGGAAGGGTGGTTGGGAGCCCCTCCTGGGGTCTCTGATTTCTGGGAGGGGTGTTGTGTTTCTGTATTACCTTTACCTTGTATATTTCTGTAAATATTGCTGTCTATAGTGTATATATCTGCTTGTATATTGTGCTGAGCTGTAAATAGAGCTTCATCTAAACTTCCAGCTGACTGAGTTTTAGCCTGGGTCATTTTACAAAGTGTGGGGGGGCGGGGAGCTCCCAAACCCACATCACCCAGTGAAATGGCTTTTTCACCATCAAAGGCAATGCATGTGGTACAGTAGAACATTGCATTGGAATCTGTCTAAATATAAGTTTAAAAGCATAATTGTATAGACAAATTTATAAGCGGTTTAATTATATAGAAGATGTGTTTTGTGGAATGACAGCTGTTAAAAGGTGAATGACTACTCCACTATTTATGACCATCTATCCTTACATTCTGAGTTTGGGGAAATAATATTGAGCTATGGTGTTGAAGCCATCTCTCACTTTTCTGCCTACGTCTTTTCCCTCTCAGTTTACTTATTACAATCAAGTCTTAACATCGTTCACTCGATTTCATCACAGAGGCTGTAGTGTCAAACTCAGAAATAGATTAGAAAGGCAATCATAACAAAAGAATCTACTCAGAAGAGCAAAAAGGAGAGGTGGCCAGATGATAACACTTTAATGACATTGATAATTTTTATACAGCAATAACAGAATAAATACAAACTGAGCATGTTTCTCTAACAGAAAATCAGAGCAGGTTTGGGTTTTTTCCTGCAGCTTTTCCATCTGCAGGGTGAATTTTTTTTTTTCCACACCTGGAGGAGATAAAAATCCTCTCAGTGTCATTTCCCAAAAAGGAAAAGGATGTGCTATACTGCAGCTACTGAAAAGCAAGATATTCTGTTTAACAGTATGTCTTCAGGTGTGATGTGATATGCAAATATAAAAGATGCACTTAGCTATCTGCAGACACTGCAGGACTGCCAATCTCAGAAGCAAAAATGTAACCTCTTTGTAATATCTATACTTTCAATGGGGAATCCTCAGGCATTTCATGGGATTTATGACATTTCTGACTTCTAGCAATGATGCAGTTGTACTGGAAAATCAGCCACACAGAAAAACGAAGCAACCAAAATTGTGGTGGTATTACTGAAAAGACTATTTGTATTCAACAACACTATCCTGACATTGATATTTGCAACAGATTCTGGAAGGCTTCTAAATTCTAAAAGGCTTCTAAATTCTGTGACCTCAAGGCAACATGTTCACCATTGGTGGTGTAGAGACTATTGATGCTGCATTCAAGTTTTATACTAGGAATAAGACAGTCTTGTAAGAGCAATTCTGTTGCTGCTCAGCATGATTTGCAGTATATGAGATTTAATTATTCTTTTGGTACTCCAAAACTGTCAGCAGAACAGTGGACATTTCATTTTTCAAGCTTTACAGTCAAATACACATTGTATCTAAAATGCTGAGGACCCAATAATGATCAAACATTAAAAGAGCAGTGTGCATACAAGCTGCAGTCTACTGTACCTGGTGAATGAAGTGGAGGGGAGCACATGAGGACAACTCCTTGACCTTCACGTACAGAAACAGCACTTCTTGTTCGGCCACTGAAGTTCCCCAGATCTATCAAAAGAACAGAGCATTTTAGTTAGATTTTGTGTTTTGTGGCTACTGTGACTTACATTTTGTTTCTTATTGTAAACCTGACAGTTTCTTTTTTCATGCTTTAATATACAATAGGAAGGCCTTTGAAAATAAACCTATTTCCATTACAAACCAAACCATGTTGCGTCAGCCCTTTTTCACTCTTTTTATTGCGCTTAGATATAGTATCAAAGGAAAAGCAGCAGACAATACATGCAACATTTAGGAAAAAAAACACATTTAATACTGCTTTTATTTCTTTTTTTGTCATATTCTGTATGGGATTTTTTCACCAGTAGAAAAGATTCATATACAATGAGAAAAAAAGAAATAAAAGTGGAGTGAACACCTTGGCTAACATCCAGATTGATGCTGTTGCTAACCCCACCTAGAATGGGGCTGTAGGGTGCTGCTATAAACAGCTCATTGTGTTTATTTAAAGCCTCTCAGCCAGAAGATCCAATTACTCTGTTTACCACAGGGAATTCACATTTCAGGTGCTCTAGCATACATAAATATAGCAGAAGAGATATGACAGCTCACTTCTGCCATCAGACCATTGTCTTCATTCCTTAATGCCAACAAAGCCATTTAAAGCCTCTATTCACACAGGTTTTCTAAAGATGTGTCTCTGGTGTGGATCACGGTGAGGAGAGTGGCAATAAGTGTGCCCAAAGACATCTTTGAAAAGGATGCTGATGCTTCAGCAGACACTAAGCAAAGATCCAAAATATGAACAGAGGGAGCATCTCTCATTGACATTCAATATACACGTTCATTTCTGTGTACAGGTCAAGATGCTGGTATAAGCAAGACAGCACTGACAGTGCTCTGTCAGATGACAAAGTGTCACATCTTGGTCCATGCCTAGCAGTTCATAAACCAGAAGTTCAATGATTTTCAAAAGTAACAGAAGTTGCTCTTTGATGGATATATTAGTGAGTTTAGGTGTACTTTTTTAAGTAGCAAAAGACTTATAATTTTCTAAATGTTTTTTTTACATATCTAAAAGCTGTCTTGGGCATAGGCAGGTGATAAAATGTAAATATCTCTACATTTGCACTGGTTTATTTGCCAGAATCAATCAATGCTTTCATTTCAACAAGAGATACGTTTGAATGGAGAAAAGGTGGAATTTTTTTTTCAGTAGGATTTTATCAAATAGACCTATGGTTTGAAATGATACAAAATCTTGCTAGGCAATGGTTAATGAAATACTGTATTGCATTTTAGAATAATACCACCATGGATTATAATGTAATCTGGTGTAAAATCACTTAAAAATGTCACCTAGTGAATTACGGAATCACAGAATGTTAGGGGTTGGAAGGGATCTCCGGAGATCATCTGGTCTAACCGACCTGCCAAAACAGGATCACCTAGGACAGGCCACTTTGTCCAGGTTGGTTTTGAAAGCCTTCAGCAAAGGAGGCTCCACAATCTGAGGAACAGCACTGTGACTCAAGCTTCAATCTCTTCAAACCAATTAATTTTAAACTAAAGATGAAAGGTAACAAAGAGCTTTGATTATTTTGTTTATTATTATTATTTTTCTGCTGTCAGTTCAGAACTGGATTTCTTGTTAACATAAAGTGAAAAAATGGATTAACAGCTATAAAAGCAGGGATATAGGTGAAGGATCATGCTTGCAGTTCCCTTACATTAAGTCAAATACAGAAGAATAAAAGGTAAATTTAATTATTTGTATGCAGATCTCAGTCATTTCATACCTAGCCACATTAAAAAAAAAAACAAACAAAAAACAAACAAAAAACCAGGCAGGACAGTTTAAAAAAAAAAACAAAACCAAAACTATTCAAAACCAACCTTCCTTTCTTTCTTTCTTTCTTTCTTTCCTTTCTTTCTTTCTTTCTTTCTTTCTTTCTTTCTTTCTTTCTTTCTTTCTTTCTTTCTTTCTTTCTTTCTTTCCTTCTTTCTTTCTTTCTTTTCCTTCCTTCCTTCCTTCCTTCCTTCCTTCCTTCCTTCCTTCCTTCCTTCCTTCCTTCCTTCCTTCCTTCCTCTAAAAATATCAGCTAATTAAGGAAAGGATGAATAGGGGTGAGGACCATAACTGTTCATACAGCAGTGCTGGTTATTGTTTCTGTATTCTTGCTGCAGTACAAACCTGCAACATGTTACATGTTGGGCAGCCCCTCACAGAACTAGTCCGTCCTTCATAGCACAAAGATACGTGGCTGGTTGATAAGAAAGTGCCTTTTTGTGCACTGTATTTGTTGATCTTATATCCTGAAAAATTAAGGTTTACCTGTATCTTACTGCTAGTGGTAAAGATGATAATGCCTATTGTCGTATTTTCAAATGAGTTCCTGGAGTATTAGCTACATGTCTTAAATATTCTTTAACATGGCACACAAGCCTGACCATTTTGAACAGGTATGGTTAAGTGTCAGTCACTGTTCCTTATGTAAGCATATTATCAGCGATGCATTTATGAACCACGCTAAGAGCATTTAGGATAGAGTGTACAGTGAGAGTAGCACAATTGTCTTAATTGCTAGAAAGAGATTCAATTAACAAATATTACAGTGTCACTACAGAACAACCTCTGGCACAGGAGTGGTCTCTACTATGAAAGGAAAAAAAAAAAAAGAGAGACATTTCAGGGCTAGTGGAGATGTAAGACATTAGATTCAATGGGTTTGGTGTAACACTTTCTGGATGTCCTTCTTGCACTTCAGGCATCATTAGCTCAGTGTAGTAGAGAAGTTAAAAACTTGGGAAAGCATTCAGATCTGATTCAAAGCAGCTGCCAGCTAGTATAGCTGTCTCTGCAGTGGATAACCCCATTATTCTGAATGGAGCTGAAGCATGTGTATATATTGATGCACATTGTGGAAGAATGACACTCAAGCACCACAAGAGTATCAGTTTAAATAAGACCCAACAAAAAATAAAGCACTTCTGGCAAGGGTTGTGATGGGTTAGAGTGGATCCCTCCCACAGCAGAGTAAATTCACTACAACTCAGAATTTGGAAAGTTGGAAAAAATGAAATTATGTTGTTTTTTTTTTTTTTACAGTTAAAACTGAATATAACAGTATAAAGAGAATAAACCACTACAGAATATTATGACCTTAAAAGAGATGGGGATGGGATCAAGTGGTGGTGAAGCAGCAAAGCAGCGGCCAAAACAGCAGCAGGGGAAGATAGCATCAGGCACAGCAGAAGCAGCAGAAGCAGCAAAGGGGAAGATACAAGCTGTGCTTCCAGACATAAAGCTCTTGATGCACCAATGAATTTATATTAACTTATCCATTGTTGCCATTTTATGGCCTATCCCTGGAACATTCACCTCTCCACTCAGAGACTCCAATACTCTTCCACTTCTAAGTTTCTCTGTTCTGCATTTTTTATGTCTGAGCTAGAAACCTAGCTCAAATGGCCACAAGGGTGAAATAAGTAATGGGAAATAAATAAAAAAAACAAACCCCAAACTCAAGGCAATCAAGGCAACAGAAAAGCTTTGCAGAATTAGCAACAAAATAAACACCTAAATAAAGGGTCAAGTAGCACTGGAAGAGGCTCCCCAGAGAGGTTGTGGAGTCTCTGGAGATTTTCAAGACCCATCTGGATGCATTCCTGGATACCTGTGCTAGATTCTATGCTCCTGCCCTGGCAGGGGGGGTTGGACTTAACGGTCTATGGAGGTCCCTTCCAACCCTTAACAGCCTGTGACCCTGTAAGCCTGTGAAATATTCTGCCATTAACAGTTAAAACAGATAAAAGTTGGAACAATTTTTACTTCTTAATAGCCTTCTGATTCACCTTCACTGTAGTTCATCTTTTAGGCACACATGTGAGGGATTATTCATTATCTGTTCATCAGTTGTCTGCAGCTCATGAGGACAGCAGTGAAGGGCCAGATTTTTGTGAGACAGACTTCACTCCGCTGATGTTTGCTATGAAGCTAAGATCAAACGAAAAATGAAAACTAGATCTTGTTTTTAATTTGGGCAAGTATTGCTTGGCAACCTAGGACAGAAGCTGTGGAAGGTTCTGTAGTTCATTGTCAGTGATCCAGTCAATTAATCATAAAAGTAGAAATTAGATCAGCACAGAACAATGTCCTTTGCCAGCCCAATTTTGTGAGTTTATACTATTTAATATGCAAATTTATTGTGGAGTTTTAAATGCACATCATATGATATGCATTAAAATGTTTGAAGGTGTACGATGAAGATATCTAAAGATAAGTAAAAAGCAGGCAATGTTCTTCCAATAAGGTAAAAATAGCTCTACATAAGTAAAATTCTTCTGTCAGGCCAAGGACAAACTTGTTCATTTTATTGTCACTATAGAGAGTGTAGCCTTCCTCTCCTTGCATTTGAAACATAGGACTAAGCAATAGACCTTGAGCTGGAATTGTAACTCTTAAAAAGGTAAGATTTAAAGGGAAAAGAATTTCATTAAGTCCATGTTTTTCAAAATTTCATTATAGCCTAAATCAAAAACATGATTTGACTTTACACTCCAAACAATGGGAACTATAAATGTTGTATTTAATAGCCTATAAACACAGGTTACAGGAGATTGAAAGGTAGGCACTAAAAAAGAAATTACATGTGTGTGATTGTGTCAGGGAACTGTTAAACTGGATAAATCAAATACAGTCCTCGCAGGATGTCAATATGTCCACATAAATTAATAGATCACTTTCTATTGACATAACATTTATTTCCTAGGAATACTGAATTAATAGGGGTACCCCCTATGATTAAAGTCACTCATTGGACCTAGAGTAACTTTTGATACTGAAGACATCAGCTAGAAAAGATGTGAGGGGAAGCTCAGATGAAAAGATCTCTGTCATGACAGAAAAAAACAGCATCTTACTATGGTTAATGGGAAAAGGCTACATCTCGAACTTTTAAAACTCACATTACCATATGACTTTTAGGTGACAAAATAAGGGCAAGATTCAAGTACTTCACAATCTATCATGCTTATTATCATTGCTGCTGTTATTATTTATTAACCACAAAGCTTTTGAATCCTTCATGGATCATCAGTCTGCTATGACTTGAAAAAGGTCATTCTTTTGCTCAGAGAAGTTACTCTGCAAGTATATAAGAAGATAAAACAGAAAAAGTGCAGAGAGCAGTGGTGTATTTTAAGCTTGCATGCCAGCCACCATATGTGTCTGTACATTCATAGATCCATTGAAGAATTTTAAGGAAAGGGGATGATAGAGATATTTTATCAGAGTGTCAGCAAAACCTGATAAGGAGAATAGGAGAAAGCTTAAAGAATCCCATCTGCAAATGCAAAGGATGAAGAAGACACAATATACTGCATTTTCTTATTTTCAGATCAACATCTTTCAGAGCCTTTCTCAGATACTACAACCAATTTTTTTTTTCCTCAGAAAAAACAAGCCAACCCCCCCAGAAGTCACTGTGGAATCTTTGGACAATGACTCAACAGAGCAGAATGGCATAAATACCTTTCTCAATCTGCTGACTTCAAATATTTTGAAGCAGCCCAGAATGCAATTTGTCTTCTGAGCTAGGAGCACACATTTTTGTCTCCTGTCCAGTTTTTCATCCACGGAATCACAGAACTTCAGAGTTTGGAAGTGATCTCCAGAGATCATCAAGTCCAACCTCCCTGCCAAGGCAGGATCTCCTACAGTAGTTCACACAGGAACACATCCAGGTGAGTTTTGAAAGTCTCCAAAGAGACTCCACAACCTCTCAGAGCAGCTTGTTCCACTGCTCTGTTGCTCTCACTGTAAAGAAGTTTCTCCTCACCCTGTACCCTGAAGTCCCCCACAGGACTTGTCTCAATCACATCATCCTTTAGCCTGTATCGCAAAGACTGTTCTACTGTTCTGACCCAGGTGTAGGACCTTGCACTGGCCTTTGGGTACAAACCCTTGCTCTATCACAACATGATCTTGTAAAAAATCACGCTCCAGCTTTCTCATAAGACTCCTTTAGGTGCTGGAATTCAGATGCCACATGCAAAATAAAGAGAGAATGGGGAGAAGGATCAGCTGCCAAAGCAGAGCTAGCCCCGGTGTCCATGCTCCATTCCCTGGGACACATCGTGTGATGCTCTGCCATGCCAAAGGAGAGAGGAAATCTGTACCAGACACTCTAGTCATTATTTGCTGTCTAACCAACTTGTTTTGCTTGCCTCTTGCTCCTTGGACTGTTGGAAATGGGCTTTAGGGACACACTTTACTGGGCATTCACACACATTTCCAGTTCTTACCCTGTCATGTAACTGCTTGTCTCTGTGGCTATTATGTCCTGGAGATTTAGTAGTCTTTTGAAACTGCTTTCTTGCAGGTATTCTTGTTTGGTGTCAGAATTTACAGGGGTGAAATATGAAGGATTTGGGTTATTCTCATTCTGGCTTCTCACTGAACTTCTCAGCTGACCAGCTCTTAAGTAAAGCTTTATTTAAACTTCTTAAAGATACTGTGATCTACCTTTTTAACACCTTACTAGAATGCTGGGAGCAAGACAGAAACAACTAAGAGTAACAGCCATGCTGATTTCCATTTCTGTGCTGCAAACATTTGACATTTGGTGCAGTCCTCCTGCCACTGCAAGTTGGACCTCTGGAGGTCCTTTACAGCCTGAGTGTCTGATGATATGGTTGTTCAAGCACAGGATTGTACACACGGTTATGCAATTTGAACAGTTACACACAAGGAGGGCATTTGTTAAACAAAATGTCCTTTTAAGGTATATTGATTTCTTTCCATACATGTTTTCTTGGATTAAATGTTCCATGTTCTTGATTCATTAGCCTTGAATTCAGTTTTCATTACAGAATGCAGACTAGCTAACTAAAGGAATATTGGAGTTTCTGCCTTTAATGACATATTTTTCTATGNGCTCTTGCTGCAGCCCAGGACTCGGTTGCTGTCTGGGCTGCGTGTGTACACTGCAGACTTATGTTGAGCTTTTCATCATATATATATATATACTTTACAGATTATAACAGTTCAAAAATCTCTGGTCTGGTGCAGTCAGTAGCATTATCCAGTACAGTCCATTTCCATCTAGACGTCTGTGTCTATCTGGTTTACCTCCTAAGTAGCCAACATACTAAAATACTTTCCACATTTTCTACCACAGAGAAATCACAGATCCATAAATGAGGCTAATGCATGCTTCCACAACACAATTTATTATAGTAATAATTAACTATTACCTTGAAAATTAAAAAATAGTAACATTTACTACAATGAGTTATTGGCTATGGTATGAAATACAGTATAATACTTTTCTCAAGTGTGCTTCACAAATTAGATTTTTATTATACATTATTAATGTGATACTATTAATTTAAAAGTTAGAAATTTTTAAAAAACAATTGAATTTGCCATTATTTACTATGTCATATCTGCTAAAAAAAAAACTTCTCGATTAAAATATTCACCACATTTTAATCCTACATAGATTTATATACAAAATATAAATTGATATGTTTCTTCCAAGGTTTTCTCTCATCCACCTTCTAATTTTTTACATAATCTAATTATTCATGGAAGTGTACCCCAGGAATCTTGTGAATTTTGGAAGCTTTGAATATTTGTTTAATTTTGTAATTTGTTTAATTTTGTGTTTCAATAGCATCAATTATATAGAATCATAGAATCATAGAACGGTTTAGGTTGTAGGGAACTCAAAGATCATCTAGTTCCAACCCCCTGCCATGGAACACCTCCCACTAGTACAGGTCACTCAAGGCCTCATCCAACCTGGCATTGAACACCTCCAGGCAGGGAGCAGCCACAACCTCCCTGGGCAAGCCTTGCCAGTGTCTCATCACCCTCACTGGAAAGAACTTCCTAACATCCAGTTTCAATCTCCCCTCTGCCAGTTTAAACTCATTGCCCCTTGTCCTGTCATTGCAAGACCTTGTCAATAGTCCCTCCCCAGCCTTCCTGTAGGCTCCCTTCAGATACTGGAAGGATACTCCTCAAAGCCTTCTCTTCTCCAGGCTGAAGAGCCCCAGATCTCACAGCCTATCCTTATAGCAGAGCTACTGCAGCCCTCTGAGCATCTTTGTGGCCCTCCTCTGGACTCGCTCCAACACTTCCATGTCCTTCCTGTGCTGGGGGCTCCAGAACTGCACACAGTACTCCAGGTGGGTTCTGACAAGAGCAGAGCAAAGGGACAAAATCCCCTCCCTTGCCCTGCTGGCCACGCTGCTCTTGATGCAGCCCAGGACTCGGTTGCTGTCTGGGCTGCATGCACACACTACAGGCTCATATTGAGCTTTTCATCAACTCAGACTCCCAGATCCTTTTCCTCAGGGCTGCAAGCTCATGTTAAGCTTTTCATCAACACAGATCCTCAATTCCTTTTCCTCAGGGCTGCTCTCAGTCATTCCCCACCCAGCCTGTATTTGTGCTTGGGATTGTGCATACCCAGGTGCAGGACCTTACACTTGGCCTTGTTGAATTTCATGAGGTTGGCTTGGACCCACCTCTCCAGCCTGTCCTGGTCCCTCTGGATGGCATCCCTGCCCTCTAGCAAGTCAAGTGTGCCACACAGCTTGGTGCCATCTGCAAACTTGCTGAGGGTGCACTGATTCCTCTGTCCATGTCACTGACAAAGATGTTAAACAGCACTGGTCCCAGCACTGACCCCTGAGGGACACCACTTGTCATTGGTCTCCAGATGGACATTGTGTCCTTGATCACAACTCTCTGCATGCAACCATCCAGCCAATTCCTTATCCAGACAGTGGCCAAGTCCGTGTTTTTTCTAGTTTGGTGACCAGGATGTCATGTGGGACAGAGTCAAATGCCTTACTCAGGTCCAGGTAGATGACATCAGTTGCCCTTCCCTTGTCCACTGTCACTGTGACTTCTTCATAAAAAGCAACCAAATTTCTCAGGCAAGATCTGCCCTTGGTGAAACCATGCTGGTTACCACCAATCACCTCTTCTTCATTTTCCATTTACCTTAGCAGAGCTTTCAGCAGGATCTGCTCCATGATCTTGCCAGGCATAGAGGTGAGACTGACTGGTTTGTAGTTCCCAGGGTCATCCTTTTTCCCCTTCTTGAAGATGGTTGTTATGTTTGCCCTTCTCCATTCAGCAGGAACTTCACCAGTCTGCCACAACCTTTCAAATATGATGGACAGTGGTTTGGCAACTTCATCTACCAGTTCCCTCAGGACCCATGGGTGGATCTTGTCAGGCCCCATGGACTTGCGCACGTTCAGATTCCTTAGGAGCTCTCGAACGTGATCTTCTACTATAGTAGGCAGATCTGCCTGCTCCCAGTCCTTACTTTTGCCCTCTGGAACTTGGACACTGTGGTTGGAGTCCTTGCCGTTGAAGACTGAGGCAAAGAAGTCATTGAGCACCTTGGCCTTATCCATATCCTTTGTCAGCAGCTCTCCATTTCCCTTTTATAAGGGTCCCACATTTTCCCTAGTCCTCCTTTTCTCAATATTCCCAAAGAATTTCTTTTTGTTCCCTTTAATGTCCCTGGCCAGATTCAATTCTAGCTGTGCTTTAGCTTTCCTGACCTGATCTCTGGCTGCACGAACAGTATCTTTGTACTTGTCCCGTGTCCCCTGTCCTTGCTTCCACTCACTGTAGGCTTTCTTCTTGCATCTAAGTGTATCCAGGAACTGCTATATGATTCATCTTGCCAAGTTATCTAGCATGTTTGTGGTTACAGTTGCTGATGGATGTGATTAATTAACTGCAATAATTTTTCTATCTGTCAAGTTTCATCTGTTCTTACAAGGATTATTTCACCAGGCTTCTCATTTGTCTTTCATAACTGCTCACTGCAATGTCAACATAAACCACATAACCAAATGGAAATATTATAGTTAATACTTATCCTATCATTCCATTTGTGATCTGTCATTTAAGAGCAGTAGCTAAACCCAACATCCCCCATCCTTAAGTAATAAATGAAAGATTTTCAGTTAAAGTTACCAACATGAATATTTGCAGAGCTTTTGAGCAAATAGATTTTCACTTGAGTAATATATGCAATATGGTTGTTTTGTTGGGGTTTTTTTGTAAACACATTGTTTTATGTAATGTTATTTGCTTCCTGACAAACATTTTTATTTGCATTGTTTCATTTGTTGTAACTTTCTTCCACTGGATATGACTTTTCATTCCTTTAATTAGCAAATAAAAATAACAACCACATTCAGAATTTTTCATGATTAAACATGGTATTACTAGCATAGTACATTTTCTTATCATATGGTATACAGAATTAACAGTCACTAATCTCCTCACTATATAGATGAGAGTGTTAACAATGCAGAGATAAAAAAAGTCCTCAGACCAAGGAGGAAGTCATGAAGAATAATGAGCAAATCATTAAAAATAAGATATTCTATATTTCATTGATCTACTTCATATTGGAGAGTAAAACATTGCTTACATATATATATATATTTAATATTTTTAGTTAATGGGCATTCTGGTCCCACAGATGGCATAATGGCTTCACTTCTGTATGCACAGGGCAAGGCTGCAAGCTTTTAGCTTCAAGGTTTCCTTTCTCTTAAGTTCCAAATCTGCCTTTGCCAAAGCTGGAATTTATCAGAAGAAGCAATATAAAACAGTGAGGAAAATACATTATCATTATCAGGGAAAGATGGCAAAGTAAGCTTTCCCTGGTTCAGAGGATCTGGTGCTGAGCACACCTAAATCAAAATCTTTACTATTCCCTGCAATTCTTCTGCATTGAGGTTATCTTGGTACACAGACTCTGCAGAAAAACCTGCCCTACTTGGATCCCTAACTTGCAGATAACATGTACAGGTATCTGATAATTTTAGTTTGCTACTTTGTTTTTATCTTGACTTAATTATATTTCCTGTAAATGAAAGTTCTCTTTCACAATTGCTAGTTACACCTGTGTGAAATAGGACAAATATATCTGAGAACCACTGTTCAGATCTAACACTTGGAGAATGGCAAGATTGTCCAACTTCCAGGAGCAGCTGGAGGCTTACATTTAGATACCAAATTCTGAGTCCATCCTAGAAGTCATTTCACGGTGTTGACTTTTCACTAGACTGTCTATAAATGCCTCTATACTTCTACTCTATCATAATATAGAAAAGGAGAAGATCATAATCTCCAAGAAATCATTTATTTGCTCTTTGGTAAGAGCTGTAATGTCTAATATGACCTATAAATCCTGACAAGGTAACTGTTTGGACACATCCAAGGAGTAAATCTGGACCTTGGTCTTAGCTGAAGATAAAGGCTTTACAAACAGAGTGTTTGCTAAGCAGCAGTTTACATATGATCCCAGGTAATGTTTCTGGTAAGTCAATTTGTATCGGAGTATGTTATTCTTAATATCAAAGTGATATGAGTCACTGCAAATCATGGGTTCAGGCACAAGCATGTAATTGAACAAGTAAGAATCATCAAAGATAAACTGCCGCCAGTCAGCTGAGCTATTATAAATCACTGTCCATACTTCAGTCTTTTCAATAAAGCAGAACACGTTATTTAACAGCCCTGTCAGGGTAGTGTGACCATTCATCTAATGACTCAATGTGTGTCCAATGAATGGCACACTATTTATGTTTTTATCATTTTGGTAAAGCTTAAGCCTTCATGGGATGTTTCATAATTTCATGAGATCTTGGCTAGAGTTTTTTCTCTCTAAAGAGCATTTATTTCTCCTAGCTCTCTCATTGTATTCTGATCTTATTCTATTATATAACTTTTGCTTTTTGGTGTTTTGTTTTTTTCTTGGATTTTTTGTCCATTATGCTGGTAACAGAGATTTTGTTTAGAATGTAATGTCTCCTCTCCTATACAAAAAAGTCCTTGTTTTATGAGTGTACATCAGGCAGCAATCCCTCAATAGTTCATCTAATCATTTAAACTCCTTGATCATTTGTCATAATTACATCCTATTGTCCTTTGATCAATAGGAATACAAGTAAAATATGTTTCCTGGACTAGGTCAGTTAGACTCTCCACATTATGGATTGATTTCTTTAAACAATCTAATAATTGCTTCTCTTTCCAACTGACCTTCTTAGGGCAAGGAAAATTACCACCAAGTGAGTCAATTCTGTAACAGTGGTACAGACTTTTCCGACTGGAACTATGCACAAAGCTACAAATGCTGTTGGTTTTGAAATTATAGGTGATAGAATAATATTACTGACACACTGGGGAAGAATATCAGAACAGCCTCTCCTCTCACACTACTAACCATATAGTACAGAAGAAAGGATCAGATTTGAGGCCATGCTATCAAAGCCTGTAGTCATGGCTAGCTATAGTAATATGCAACACAAAAAAAAAGTAAATCCTGATAGATATTTTTACTGAAGTCAGCTGAACTTACTCATAGGGAAGGTCTAGGTGTCCTACCTAGTACCTGTCTGTTGAGGTACTGGAAAGCATCTGGAGAAGGGCAGTGAAGCTGGTGAGGGGCCTGGAGCACAGCTGTTCGAGGAGAGGCTGAGGGAGCTGGGGGTGTTTAGTCTGGAGAAGAGGAGGCTCAGGGGTGACCTCATTGCTGTCTACAACTACCTGAAAGGAGGTTGTAGCCAGGTGGGGTTGGTCTCTTCTCCCATGCAACCAGCAACAGAACAAGGGGACAGAGTTTCAAGTTGTGCCAGGGGAGGTATAGGCTGAATATTAGGAGGAAGTTCTTGACAGAGAGAGTGATTGGCATTGGAATGTGCTGGCTAGGGAGGTGGTGAAGTCACCGTCCCTGGAGGTGTTCAAGAAAAGACTGGATGAGGCACTTAGTGCCATGGTCTAGTTGGTTGGATAGGGTTGGGTGATAGGTTGGACTGAGTGATCTTGGAGGTCTCTTCCAACCTGGTTGATTCTATGATTATACCAAAGAACTATGCTTCCTTCTGCATTACACAAGAAATGAGCTCTGTGATTGGATAGTGTGGGCAAAATCAACCCCTGAGAGGCNCTTGGTCTTAGCTGAAGATAAAGGCTTTACAAACAGAGTGTTTGCTAAGCAGCAGTTTACATATGATCCCAGGTAATGTTTCTGGTAAGTCAATTTGTATCGGAGTATGTTATTCTTAATATCAAAGTGATATGAGTCACTGCAAATCATGGGTTCAGGCACAAGCATGTAATTGAACAAGTAAGAATCATCAAAGATAAACTGCCGCCAGTCAGCTGAGCTATTATAAATCACTGTCCATACTTCAGTCTTTTCAATAAAGCAGAACACGTTATTTAACAGCCCTGTCAGGGTAGTGTGACCATTCATCTAATGACTCAATGTGTGTCCAATGAATGGCACACTATTTATGTTTTTATCATTTTGGTAAAGCTTAAGCCTTCATGGGATGTTTCATAATTTCATGAGATCTTGGCTAGAGTTTTTTCTCTCTAAAGAGCATTTATTTCTCCTAGCTCTCTCATTGTATTCTGATCTTATTCTATTATATAACTTTTGCTTTTTGGTGTTTTGTTTTTTTCTTGGATTTTTTGTCCATTATGCTGGTAACAGAGATTTTGTTTAGAATGTAATGTCTCCTCTCCTATACAAAAAAGTCCTTGTTTTATGAGTGTACATCAGGCAGCAATCCCTCAATAGTTCATCTAATCATTTAAACTCCTTGATCATTTGTCATAATTACATCCTATTGTCCTTTGATCAATAGGAATACAAGTAAAATATGTTTCCTGGACTAGGTCAGTTAGACTCTCCACATTATGGATTGATTTCTTTAAACAATCTAATAATTGCTTCTCTTTCCAACTGACCTTCTTAGGGCAAGGAAAATTACCACCAAGTGAGTCAATTCTGTAACAGTGGTACAGACTTTTCCGACTGGAACTATGCACAAAGCTACAAATGCTGTTGGTTTTGAAATTATAGGTGATAGAATAATATTACTGACACACTGGGGAAGAATATCAGAACAGCCTCTCCTCTCACACTACTAACCATATAGTACAGAAGAAAGGATCAGATTTGAGGCCATGCTATCAAAGCCTGTAGTCATGGCTAGCTATAGTAATATGCAACACAAAAAAAAAGTAAATCCTGATAGATATTTTTACTGAAGTCAGCTGAACTTACTCATAGGGAAGGTCTAGGTGTCCTACCTAGTACCTGTCTGTTGAGGTACTGGAAAGCATCTGGAGAAGGGCAGTGAAGCTGGTGAGGGGCCTGGAGCACAGCTGTTCGAGGAGAGGCTGAGGGAGCTGGGGGTGTTTAGTCTGGAGAAGAGGAGGCTCAGGGGTGACCTCATTGCTGTCTACAACTACCTGAAAGGAGGTTGTAGCCAGGTGGGGTTGGTCTCTTCTCCCATGCAACCAGCAACAGAACAAGGGGACAGAGTTTCAAGTTGTGCCAGGGGAGGTATAGGCTGAATATTAGGAGGAAGTTCTTGACAGAGAGAGTGATTGGCATTGGAATGTGCTGGCTAGGGAGGTGGTGAAGTCACCGTCCCTGGAGGTGTTCAAGAAAAGACTGGATGAGGCACTTAGTGCCATGGTCTAGTTGGTTGGATAGGGTTGGGTGATAGGTTGGACTGAGTGATCTTGGAGGTCTCTTCCAACCTGGTTGATTCTATGATTATACCAAAGAACTATGCTTCCTTCTGCATTACACAAGAAATGAGCTCTGTGATTGGATAGTGTGGGCAAAATCAACCCCTGAGAGGCTAAAAAAAAGAATAATAAAAAAATTAAAATATCAGATTTCCTGCTGTAGGAGTTTTAAACACTGAATATATGAATTATCCATATAATAGAAAATCTTCTGTTAGAGGATTAAACTGGTTAGGAGCTGCCCTTGTGGTAAGTTGCAATAATGCAGTCACAACAGTTAGAGAGAAACAGGCATAAAACACGACATGCGGAAAGTGTTAAAAAGAAGTCTAAACATTTCAAACATACTGTGTGCCTTGGGAAGAACAGACTAAATACATAAAATGTTTCTACTAGTAGTAAAATAGTAGCCTCAAAGGATTTTTTTCTGAATATAAAATATTAATTTGCAAAAGACTCAACACAGCCAAAGGAACTTACTAACAAAAAATAACTGGTCACATTCTGCATGTGAATGTGTGTAATATTTTGGGAGGAATATCTTCTTACCTGTTGGGTTCTAGATAGTTAAAATTATATATTATAAAAATATAAATATATATTATAAAATATATATTGTAAAAAATGTACATATTATAAATACATATATATTATAAATTAAGTTTGTTTTCCCCCACTCCAGTGAGAGATATAGTTGTTTGTAACAGACAGGGCTGAGTTTTTTCCTGTCTGAAAATCAGGTCCTTTGAAAATTTCTCTGTCACGTAAGTATGATATACTCTTCTGATGCCATATTCTAAAAACAGGCTGACAAATCCAAAAGGCTTCAGAGAAAAGTTAGGAGATTAATTTGCATTACAGAAAACATCTTAGAGTGATAAATATATAAGCTTAAGAAAATGTGTTCCAATTAAGATAAAGGTGAGGAAAGGAAAAATCTAATTACGTCCATAAATGCTGGTGTACAGTGGAATATGATTTTTAACATACATTTCACATATAAATTGCTTACACAAAAAATAATAGTAAACCAAGAGATACTATTCTAAGATATTCAGCCTCTTCAGGGATCAACTTGGCAGGGTGCCATGGGACATAACCCTGAAAGGAAGGGGGGCACAGGAAAGCTGATCATGGCTCAAGGATCACCTCCTCCAGGCTCAGGAACAGTGCATCCCAGAAAAGAGGAATGCAGGTAAGAATGCCAGGAGGCCTGCATGGATACACTTAGATGTATGAAGAAAGCCTATAGAGAGTGGAAGCAAGGACAGGGGACATGGGATGAATACAAAGATACTGTTCGTGCAGCCAGAGATCAGGTCAGGAAAGCTAAAGCACAGCTAGAATTGAATCTGGCCAGGGACATTAAAGGGAACAAGAAGAATTTCTTCAGATATATTAGTGAGAAAAGGAGGAATAGGGAGAATGTGGGNGGTGATTGGTGGTAACCAGCATGGCTTCACCAAGGACAAATCATGCCTGACAAATTTGGTGCCCTTCCCTTGTCCACTGTGACAGTGGACAAGGGAAGGGCAACTGATGTCATCTACCTGGACCCGAGTAAGGCATTTGACTCTGTCCCACATGACATCCTGGTCACCAAACTGGAAAAACATGGACTGGATGCGTGGAGCACTTGATGGATAAGGAATTGGCTGGATGGTCACACACAGAGAATAGTGATCAAGGGCACAATGTCCATGTGGAGACCAGTGACAAGTGGCATCCCTCAGGGGTCAGTGCTGAGACCAGTGCTGTTTAACATCTTTGTCAGTGACATGGACAGAGGAATCAGTGCACCCTCAGCAAGTTTGCAGATGGCACCAAGCTGTGTGGCACAGTTGACTTGCTAGAGGTCAAGGACCCATCCAGAGGGACCTGGACAGGTTGGAGAGGTGTGCCCAGGCCAACCTCATGAAATTCAACAAGGCCAAGTGCAAGGTCCTGCACCTGGGTAGGCACAATCCCAAGCACAAATCCAGGTGGTGAATGGCTGAGAGCAGCCCTGAAGAAAAGGACTTGAGGGTCTGGGTTGATGAAAATCTCAACATGAGCCTGCAGTGTGAGTGCAGCCCAGACAGCAAGTGAGTGCTGGGCTGCAGCAAGTACAGGCCTTGAGTGACCTGTACAGTGTGAGGTGTCCCTGCCTATGGCAGGGGCTTGGAACTAGATGATCTTTGAGGTTCCTTCCAACCTTACCATTCTATGATTCTATGATTCTACAAAGATGCAAAAATACTGAATGCTTTTCAGTGATCTGTGGGAGAGAATAGGAAAATGATACCAACTCATTTTAATAATGATTGAAGAAATCTCATTTCAAGGACTCATGTTTAAGGAGATAGTACCTAAATACCTGAGGAAAATTGCATCCGTGCTATCAATGTAATTTAATATAAACTATATGTTAAATTCATTGTAAAACATTTTACACATTCTACATTCTAAGGAGATGGTATGGGATTTTTAATCAGTGCGATTGCAAATTATTGGCAAAAACTGCAGAGGTAGCATACATTAATTTTATCCCAGTCAGTTACCACCAAATACTACATGGTTTCAGTTAACAATACAAGCCTGGATTGTAGGTTAAAATTAACTGTGATTAAGGTCATTCAAATAAAAAATGTAACATTAAAATATTTACACTTATTGATGTAGACAGATCTGTATCACAAATGATGATGGCCTATCAAACAGAAGCAAATCTAAAATGAATAGTAGTGTGACTAAGTCATGTTGACTAGTCATTGAGGAGATAAATCTGTGATTATACTTTAAGGTGATAGTATAATATTAATGCTAAGAAAGCCTTTTTTAAAATGCTAAAACAAAAAATTGTAAATATTATAGAATAAAATTTCAGATTGCTATCCCTATTAGAATCCTAGAATCATAGAATGGTAAGGTTGGACGGGACCTCAAAGATCCTCTAGTTCCAATCCCCTGCCATAGGCAGGGACACCTCCCACTAGTACAGCTCACTCAAGCCCTCATCCACCCTGGCCTTGAACCCCTCCAGGGAGGGAGCAGCCACAACCTCCCTGGGCAACCTGTGCCAGTGTCTCACCACCCTCACTAGAAAGAGTTCCCTCCTAATATCCAGTCTTAATCTCCCCTTGTCCTGTCATTGCAAGACCTTGCCAATAGTCCCTCTCCAGTCCTCCTGTAGGCCCCCTTCAGATACTGGTAGGATACTATAAGGTCTCCTCGAAGCCTTCTCTTCTCCAGACTGAAGAGCCCCAACTCTCTCAGCCTGTCCTCATAGGAGAGCTGCTCCAGCCCTCTGATCATCTTCGTCGCCCTCCTCTGGACCCCCTCCAACACTTAAATGTCCTTCCTGTGCTGGGGGTCCAGAACTGTACACAGTATTATTTAAAGCATTGTACACAGTACTATTTGGGACTATCTTTTTTACTGGAATATATTTTAGTTCTTTCCTTCGAACAGGTTACCACAAAATCAGTTGGATTTTTTTGGTTTGGTTGTTTTTTTTTTTGGTGCTAAATTTTACTCTCAGTTCCATTGCCTTATAGGGATATCTGAGGCAGTCATCCTAATCTTCCTTTAAAGACAATGCCAAGAAAGACACCTCAAAGGGCTGATTCATTTGATCTATTTTAGATGTCAGCTTGACATGAATGAATTGCATCCTCATAGTGCAATAGATTAAGCAGGATACTAAACAATTAGATCAGTTACAGCTGCCTATAGTGTAGATATTTGACATTAAAGGAGAATGAATAAAGTGCATTTACAGGCACTTTACTATTTCCTTGATCTTCAGATAGTTTTCTCCTGAAAGGAGGTTGTAGCCAGGTAAAGGTTAGTCTCTTCTGCCAGGAAACCAGTGACAGAACAAGAGGGCACAGCCTCAAGCTGCACCAGGGAGGGTTTAGGCTGGATGTTAGGAAGAAGTTCTTCACAGAAAGGGTGATTGGCATTGGAATGGGCTGCCCAGGGAAGTGGTGGAGTCATCGTCCCTAGAGGTGTTTAAAAAGAGACTGGATGAGGCACTTAGTGCCATGGTTTAGTTAATTAGGAGGTGTTAGGTGATGGGTTGGACTCGATGATCTTGAAGGTCTTTTCCAACCTGATTAATTCTGTGCATCTGTGATTCTGTGATATCACTATTTTTGTCTACAATGCCCTGACAAAATTGAGCAGATGATAGCAAAGGAGTCCTCTGACACACGTAAGAAAAGTAATAGAAGGCAAGTGTAAAATCTCTAAACTATGTGGGTCTGTGTTAGTAAAAGATGAAATAAGAGTTTTTCACTCTTATCAGTACAGTAGTGAACTAAGTAAGCTTTTAAAAGGCACATAATCCATTAGGATGCAAGTGTAGCACTTTTCCAAACAATTTTTCAAAGGAAAACTTGGACTTTCACTGTAGCACTAATTGTATTGTAAGATATTGTTCCAGGAGGACAAACACGATAGCATTAAATTTAAAACCACTTAGATATACACTTTTAATTTTATGCCTAATATGTTTCATGTTCTGCAGTCTAGAAAATCTAGACTTTTAATGCTTCAAAGTATTTTATACTGACTTTTGAAAGAACTTTACAATGCAGTTAATTCCATCTATTGCCTACCTGTTTGGTGATTAACACATGGCCAGCAGGGCAAGGGAGGTGATTCTGCCCCTTTACTCTGCTCTCGTCAGACCCCATCTGGAGTACTGTGTGCAGTTCTGGAGCCCCCAGCACAGGAAGGACATGGAAGTGTTGGAGCGGGTCCACAGGAGGGCCACGAAGATGGTCGGAGGGCTGGAGCAGCTCTCCTATGAGGACAGACTGAGAGAGTTGGGGCTCTTCAGCCTGGAGGAGAGAAGGCTGGGGAGGGACTATTTATAAGGTCTTGCAATGACAGGACAAGGGGCAATGGGTTTAAACTGGCAGAAGGAAGATTTAGACTAGATGTTAGGAGGAAGTTCTTTACAGTGAGGGTGGTGAGGCACTGGAAGAGGTTGCCCAGGGAGGTTGTGGATGCTCCCTCCCTGGAGGTGTTCAAGGCCAGGTTGGAGGAGGCCTTGAGTAACCTCTGCTAGTGGAAGGTGTCCCTGCCTATGGCAGGGGGCTGGAACTAGATGATCCTTGAGGTCTCCTTCCAACCTTACTATTCTATGATTCTATGATTGTATATATATGCAGGAAAACCTCCGTCTCAGTTTGCTGAGTCTGATCCTCAACCTAATCTTCTGTATCTTGGGAAGACACAGGGAAAAAGAATGTGGAAGAAGCACCATTACCATAATGTTGCACTTAATGTCCAGTTTCAGATGACTAGCAGATTGATGCCAGCATGCATAAAAGCAGCTGGAATTTCATATTTATTACTTGTAATTTCAGTGGAATCAAGAGGCTTTCAAAACAAAGAAGAAATGGAAGTGCCTTTACTACATTGACTTTATAAAGAATGCAGGAAATTATTTTCCTCTTTAGAAACACATGCAATATTAGAAAACCAATGTCTCTGGTAGATATTGATTTTCACTAGACAACATGAAACCAAATTGCTCTCAAGTAAATCTGCTCCTCAGCCTCGCAAATGGAGTGTGAGTACTTAGTGTGTGTATTTCTACCTGTTAAAACCTTTCTTCTAAATGCCACTATTATTTAAATACTTTCAAGTTGTGTGCTTCTCAGTTCTCTTTAGTCAGAGTTGAAGTGGAACTTAATAGATACATATTATATGATATACGTCCTAATGAAAAGTGGAAGGAGGATTGATAACACTAATTTCTAGTAATACAAATAGTGAGAGAGATGGAATAAGCAAACAAGTCCTAAACACAACATTTTTTCAGTCATGCTCTATTGAATTGCAATTCTAGCAGTAATTTTTTGAACATTCTTTAGAAAATTTAAATATGCACAGATATTTTAGTGTCTGTAATCAAACTACACAAATAGCAGCTGATGATATACAAACCTGTCATAATAATGTAAAATCTATTGCATGTGAAACAATCTCATTTGTGTTTCATTACTTCACTTAACACAAGAGTCTTGATGCATGCAGTTCCACTGCAGTGTTGTTACACTGCAGGAGGTTGTTAGAAAGAAACGGTTTTGCTCCCTGTTGTGGTAGGTCTAAACAGGCCAAATTAGGCTTGTACATGTCCTGGCTTGCCCAGGCATGTTTTTCTGCTCTCCCTCCTGTTTTGGGGAGAGCAACCACGGGAAAAGGGACAAAGAACCTGGCGCCACTAAGTCTGGGGTCTGCCCAGCAACCGCAGTAAACAGGGTGCACACGGTTGCCTTGTGCAAGGCCCGTGATCTGCCCAAAAAAGGGTAAAGCAAGCCTATGGCTTCACCCAATATGGCCAAATCTTGGCTAACTGCCATTTGATTGGCTATCTCGTGTCCAAAGGCCCATTAGTCTTCGGGCTGTATTGGATAAAAAAAGCAGGGAACACAGGGTGCATGCCTTTCACCATCCGTGCCTGCTGCCTCCATGCATTTGGCCTGCATAGCCGGTGTGACACCATGCCCAGACTGCACATCCCAAGACATCCTGCCTGCAGCTGAAAGCCTTCTGCCCAGAC
>WBNM01006274.1:43039-79433 GCA_013399055.1 Ramphastos sulfuratus | reverse complement strand
CCCCCCCCCCCCAAACAATCCAAAAATCAAACCCAAACAACTGTCCCGATAGGGCATAAATCCTGCCAGACTGTTTTGGCCACTGCTCTGCACCTCCCATGTTCCAGGGTCCAGGAGTTGAGTTGATGAGCACACAAACAAGGGAGGGTCTGGCTCCAGCAAAGCTGTGCCCTGAGGGCTAGGAGCTTAGCACCAAGGCAAGTGTCTTGTGCAACACCTCAAGGTGCCTTGAGTCCATTTACGCAAGATACATCTAGGCACACAAGGCACAATACTTTGAATTCGTTGGCCAAAACTTCTGATGCTTGTGCCTATTTGGCAGTTTGATTTTCAAACAGCATTATTTAAAGGGGGAATTATTTAAAAAACCTGCCTTTCCACTGCCTTTCCAGCCATGTTTCAGCCTTTCTTTAGACTGGAATGTTAGGATCACTTTCTTTTGTGAACACCCAGGCTGAGTCCTTATTATTTCTCTATTTAGCTGTGTTCGTGCCTGCAGAAAAGTTTTGTTTAACGGGACCAGGTGCTTGCAGCTTGCAGCGACTTACAGTGACTCAGTTTCCCTCTCTTCTCTCTGCCCTCAGGATCATAATCAAAGTTTTTGGAAGTGTCTTTGTACAGGAAACATACTCAGGAATCAACACGTCATGAGTACATGTGCTATAGTTAATATTATGGCTACATAAGATATAAAAAACACTGGGCTACCCTGGAGCAAGTATTGCCTGTTGTGTAGGTTAGAATTTTCCTGTTTCTGTGTTCCTATTTTCCATGTTCTGACTATTTAATTCTGTGTTCATAAATACTCTTTGTGCAATTACTTACTGTCAACTGAGAATCCAAATGAATTTCATATGATTTTCTGTATTTTCTAATATTAATAAATAATAATATTCATACCAGAACAGTAATATTCATAATTAATATTTTATATTAATCAACAACAACCCAAAGCAAAACAACAACAAAACAAACAAACAGTAATAACAACAAAAGAAACAAAAAAGCCCATCTCAAAACCCCCAAGCAAACCAAACCCAAACAACCCAACAAACAAAACCAATCAAACAATGTAAAATAACATGACAGTGAAAAATAATATAATAAAGTGACCTTTCACCAGAAAACAGATAACAGTTTTTCAAAAATCTTTAGCTTGCAAATGATTACTCTAAATACAACCCCAATAAAGTTAAATTCATCAGCAAAGAGAACAGATTCACTGAAAATTTGTTATTTTTTTCTTTCATTAATTTGGCATCACTTTTGTTTACCCTAACCCTGACTTAGGTCCATTGTTTTCATGTAATTTAATGGTTGTGTTCTTGGTCATTGATTAAATTACAGATTTATTTACTCTTTTGTTTTTCTTAAGTGTCATTTTGTCTTCTTATGTTACTGCAGTGAAATTCTTCAGAAGACTTGTGAACCTTTCCTGAAGCATTTTGTAGGCTAAGACAATGACTGGTCAGTCTTGTTAAATCTTATAGACACAGGCTTTCAGCAGAGCTGGCATAGATGCTCATGGCACAGTGCCCATAGAGGAGGCATGTACAATACATCAGAAATGAAGGGGATGCAGATTGTGTTTGCCTCCAGCAGACTGCTCAGTAGCTGTGTGTCAAAATAGATGTAGTCCTGCCTTTTTCTTATATTATGTGAAATGTAATCTCCAAAATCCTTAATTTTATGTAATCTTTGAGGGAAAAGAAAAAAAAAAAAGAAAAAAGAAAAACGAAGAGTTTAAATACTTAAATAGATTTTAATTAAAAGCAAGTATCTATTGCTCAGTTAGCCTCATCTTAAACATCCACCTTCATGTATCTCAGTGAGTATTGACAATTCTAATGTGTCTTTGATTTTTAAATTCATATGTAAATAAGAAAAAGCAAAAAAGTGATGTGTTCACAGATGTACATATGGTTGTATTTGAGAATCTATTCCAAAGTTGCTTTATATTAAGAGTCTGCATTAGTCAATTATATCAAAACCAAGAAAATACATATAGTTTTTGCAAGATCACTGAGGAGATCACTGGTACACTTGCAGTGTGTAGGTGCTTGGCACACATCTTTAGTATAAAATGATGGCTTGCTATTCAGAAAGCACAGAACCAAACAACCTTTCAGGAACTATCATTCCAATCAAGTGTGAAACTAAGTTATTTCTCATTTCTTATGCAAAATTAATATTTTCATGTGACAGCTAATTCCAGAAAGCTTTTACAACGGTCTTCAAAACTTAAGTATTTCACAGATGAATTCTAGCCCACGTGGCCTCAGATTGTTTAGGTATATGTGGAAGGTCAAGCCTAGCATGTTTTCAGATCTGAGAGAAAGGTTTCAGCATGGCTCATAACAGCAGAAATGGGTGGGAAAATGTAGGATACACCTTTTCTGTCCAGAAGGAAGAGCAGGGCATCCTCTGTAGGTGCAGGTGTAACTCACAGTCTTATGGTTAACAAATGCAATTTAATTACAGTGGATTATAACACTGCCATTTTCTCTCACAGCAAAGAATTCCCCCAAACTCTCTGTCTGACATGATTTTTCCTCAAGGCATGCCTATTTTTCCTAGCTGAACCACAGAAGCAAGGAGGACATTTGTAATTCCTTTGCAGTTATTAACAAGCAAATTCTGACAGAACAAATGCAACATAAAAATACTAGTTATTAGATGTGGCACTGTTCTTTTTTAAGTGAGGGATGGCATGTGCAGAAGGAGATAAATCTGAATCCTACAATCTTTTGAATCCAGATTATACGTAGAAATGACTGTCAGATGCAAAGCAAGGGCAAACATGCTTTCTCCCTAGATGACAGGCATCAAGTTTTAGAAGAGCAAGACTAGGAGGGATATGCCTAATTTTTGTTTTAAACTGTGTCTTTCAATATCTCCACTGGTAAGCAGAGCATTTGTGCCAGATACACAGAGAGAATGGTGGATCTGCCTTCATCTTTTGTCCCCTACACAGAACTGTGGCAGATAGAGCCAGAGCTTCATTGTAATTTGACCTTCAAAATGCCATAGTGTGACACGACCAAACAATCCAGTCTCAGTTTGTAGATGTTTCTTTTCCTCTTGCATCATAAAATCTTATAAATCTGTCTTTCATTTTTCTGGGGCACATGTAAAATGACTATTTTAAAACTAAAACTGATGTTTCTTGAGGATACTTTATGTCTTCTCCCCATTAACTATACATTCAGCCAAACTCTGTGGACCTGAAGAGACAGCTTGTCATTTAGATACTCTGTCATATCAACAACCTCATAGTACTGGAGGAAAAATCTCTTACTGTTCTTGTGCTTTGCTTTGACTTTTATTGCCCTAAACAAATATCAGTTGCTGAAATTCCTAAACACTAAAATCCCCTTCCTAATAAGTTAGATTTTGTAATTCTGAAGGTAGATGTTTAATGTTATATTTTGTATTCTTTCTACAGCACTGGACTCAAGACATCCTTAAATGAATTTTCTGCATTTAAATCAATACAAAGAAGTGTTGTTTTCTTTTTGTCCAGTTTTTCTGCTTTTCTGTCATTCCTGTCTCACAGAATATGGAAATACATTTCTTTGCTTGCCTTCTGAATAAACTGAAATACTGACCTTCACAGCCCTGGCCTGAAGTAAATTTCACTTAAGTGCAACAATAAAGACAATTTTATTACTGCAATACCAAAGTCAAAGTTATTTACAGATAGAGGGATACATAGAAGATGAAAGTCAGGAAGATCATAGGATCAGAGGATAATTCAGAGTGGATGGGACTTTGTGAGGTTACTGGTCCAATCACCTCTTTGAAAAGGTCATCCAGAGGTTAGACCAAGTTACTTGGAGCTTCATCTAGTTGGGTAATGATAACTTCCACGGACAGACACTGAACAACCTCACTAGGGAACCTGTGCAACTGCCTAGCTGCCTTCATAGGGAAAACATTTCTCCTCGTAACTCACACTCCAGTTTGTGCCTTTTTTCTCTTTTCTTCCTGTAATCACAACTTCAAAAGGTCTGGATCCATCTCTACGTTAACCTCCCTATAGGCAGGTTAAAATCTATGGGAAGATGTTGTTAGGTACCATGAAGCTATGGCTGCTCCAGGATGGAGAAATGTGGCTTCCTCAGTCTCTTCTAATAAGGCCAGTGCTCAAGCCCGCACCACCCTAGTGGATAGCTCCTAAACTCTCTCTAGTTTGTCAATGTTTTTTCTCTCTTGGTGAAACTGGATGCAGTATCAGTTCTCTACATCATGTAATAAACTGATCTCATCGGCAGGGACTGTTTTCTGCTAAGTGTGTGAGCCCTTAATTTTCATCCCTTAAACTTGACCCTATTACCAGTGTAGTTACTTAAAGAACCTTCAATAATCTGAGATTATTGTTAAAATAATTGAAATCTAAGTACTTCCTCACCTCAATTTTTATACAGAGGCAGCGATTTAGGTACTGTGACACAGTCCATAACAATTTCTTAGTGCTAAAAGCATGAGTATTTGCAGCTTCAGTAAATGGGCATCCTTTAATGTTGACAAATGTGAAGAACTCAGGGGAGAGCTGTGACATTCAACACATTCTGGCAACACTGGTTTATATCTATCATATAAATTATCTAATATATCCCTGTTAGAGAGAGGAAGATGTTATTTTTATTTGTAAGTTTAGATTTTTCTCTCATTTACATCAGAAAGGGTTTTATCAATATCTCAGAAACCATGTTGTGAGTAGTTAATTTATTTTGTTGTCATGGTTTTGTTTGGGTTTTTTTTGTTTTTGTTTTTGTGGGGTTTTTTTTGTTGTTGTTGTTTTTGGTTTTTTTTGGTATAATTCCTCTCTGGATATTCAACTTTTTCTACTGAATTAATATTTAAAAAAATGAAATCCGCAGGTATAGTGATACCAGAATGATAGAGGCCATCTACATGAATTGTCTTTTTTAAAAGATAGTGACTGCTCAGTAGGTAGTTACGTTAAGTTTTTCATGTACCAGGTCTCTATTAGCTGATTCCCTTGTATACTTTGTGTCACTGAAATAAATGGAGTTATGCAAATATAACCTTATACACAGATAGGTTTCCTTGTGGTCTTGTTATCTGAACAGGCAAAGCCCAGAGTCACAAAAGGTTAATGTGAGATATAATAATTTTCCAACAGTCAAATGCTGTGTAAAGCACAGCATATAAGATGGACAGAAATGTACAAAAGTGCTGGTGATAAAGAACATTGTTGGACAAGAAGCTCAACGTGGGCCAGTAGCGTACATTTGCGCCCAGAAAAACAGCCTGGGCTGCATCAGGAGAAGTGTGGGCAGCAGGGTGAGGGAGATGATTCTCCCCCTCTACTCTGCTCTGCTGAGACCCCCCCCGGAGTACTGCATCCAGTTCTGGACCCTCTATTACAAGAGGGATGTGGACCTGCTGGAGTGTGTCCAGAGAAGGGCCATGAGGATGCTCAGAGGGCTGGAGCACCTCTGCTATGAGGACAGACTAAAAGGATTGAGGTTGTTCAGTCTGGAGAAGAGGACCAGCTGACCTTATTGTGGCCTTCCAGTATCTGAAAAGGGCCTACAAAAAAGACTTTTTAGGCTCTCAGGTAGTGAGAGGACTAGGGGGAATGGAGCAAAGCTGAAGGTGGGGAGATTCAAACTGGACTTGAGGAAGAAGTTCTTCAGCATGAGAGTGGCGAGAGCCTGGAATGGGTTGCCCAGGGAGGTGGTTGAGGCCCCATCCCTGGAGGTGTTTAAGGCCAGGCTGGATGAGGCTCTGGCCAGGCTGTTCTAGGGTAGGGTGTCCCTGCCCATGGCAGGGGCATTGGACCTAGATGATCCTTGTGGTGCCTTCCAACCGTGACTGATTCTATGATTCTATGAACATAAAGTATCGTTATTAAGCTGTTGGAACTGTAGATGAAAGGGAGCAAACCAATCCCTTATATTATTCCATAAAACTTCATAGAATACCACAAAGGATAAATTTAACAATTGCTCAGCTGTGAATTGAATGATACTTATTACTTTGTGACTCTACTTGTGTCAGAATCAGTATTATCAAAGAGCAGCAAGAGAGTATAAAACATCCACTTGTGAGTGATGCATATATATGCAATGCTCATAATGGGAAAAATATTTTCAGAGAATAATAATTCACAGGGAAAAAACCCTTTTGAGTTCCACATCCAAGTGCCAGCCAGACACATATTTAGCTGCTTACCAGAATCTGAACTCTGTCCAGATTGAGCCACTGTTCTCAAACCCATGTAAAGTGAGCTTTGCTTTTCATGCTTTTTTAAATGGTATGTAATGTACAGAAACAAGTAGGTTTTGTGAATGGGGTTTTAAAAGATTTCTTTATGCATCCTGGCTGGAAAGCAATTTTGCATTTTCCACTGGGCAAAGTACACTGACAAGAAGATTGCGTATCATTCAGAGAAGTAAACTTGTTTGTGCATTCAAACACTCCCTTGTAAAAAACAGTGCTTAAGATAGAGGGGCATGTAAAAATATGCAGCCAGCATTAGACCTGCAGAAGATAACAGTTCAGGAGCTGCTGCTCTGCACAGTATGCACTTGTGAGACACAGTAGCTCCTGTTTTTTTCCCGAAAGCTGGAAATGCCCAAGAGCCTTACTTTGTGCAGAGACATGGCTCCAGCTTCTCTCTGCACACAGCAGCAACTTCTGTACTTGAATATTGATGTGGTTTAGGAACTCTCCCCCTTCCCCTCCACCCCACTACTGAAATTTACCAGACTAGCTAAGGTGGTTTGGAAGTCAGATGAAGCTATATTTACAGCATGGCAGTTTACAAGCATATATACACACAATATTTACAATTATATATAAATTAGAAATAATACAGAAATCCAAATTCCCTCCTGGACAAAGAAACTGCCCAGAAGGGTTAAAAGTTCCCCCCTCTTTCTCCCTCTACTTTCTTAGACAGGCAAACAAAACCAAAAGACAGCAAAGCTTACATATTAGTTGTTAGTTGAGATTAGAGGAGAGATATTAGAGCAGATCGAAGGAAAAATAAATAGGGTAATGTGCCAGGACAAAGTGGGGGAAAATTGATTACATTTTGGCTTTTTATGCCTCTCAGCAAACCAATGAATGATATAGATTTCATCATTACTTTCTTTTCACAACCAATGATCTGATTTCTCTCATTAAAATATTCCAATTAGGCTTAAACCAGCATGTATAGTCACAAAAATAGACACATCACCAACCAGCATCTTCCATTCACCTTGGAAAGAGGAATTATACTCACATTTTTTTCCCTGGCTTTGACAACCATATGTTTGTGTACTGTTATCAGAGGGAGCACAAGCCACTTCCATCTTTTATTGTTTCATCCTTACAGAAGAGAAAAATGACAGCTTATGCTGCAGCCAGATATTTTGCATTGTTTTTCTGTTTGGAATATAGATGTGGATAGCCAAATTCAAGTCACAGGTATCCAGATTACTATACATATAAAATTGATTTGAATTTAGACTTGGAGTCTGTCTAATACCAAAAACTTTTTTTTTTTTCTTTTCTTTTTTTTTTTTTTTCCCCTCCTTTGTAAAACTGTCGAACAATAATTTAGCTGGAAAGGACCTCTGGAGGTCATATATAACACTCTGCTAAAGGTAGGACCAGCTTTCATTGGGCTACCTCATCTGATCTGAATTTCTCCAACGAACCTCTTGACTGGAAGAATAGAGTGCCTCTTTATTGGCACTCTGGGGATAGACAATTTAGCAGTAAAATATAGGAATAGCAGGAAAATAAAAATAAATTACCAGTCATTTTGATTACATTAATGGCCATATCATATCTAAATGTCTGAATTTGTTTTATATGGTTAGATATGGAAAGGTTAGCACAGTGATTGTCACAGAGGATAAATCAGTTTCCTCATATGTAGTTGGCTGGAGAAGAGAAAATGTGTTAAATTTCAGAGATCGCATGAGTAAAAAGATGGTATGTCAAAGTCAAGCAGCTAATCAGACTACATACCCTAAGGTATACCAATAAATCAAGCTGTCATAAGTGCTCCTAATGAAGGACCATTGGTGAAAGTTTTACCTTTACTGTTTCCAGCTAGTATTCAGCAAGTGAGTATCACAGTATCACAGTATCACAGTATAAGCAAGGTTGGAAGAGACCTCAAAGATCAGAGTAATAGCTATGTTGCTCCCAATAGAAAATGCAGAAGGATCAGAAATATGGAATACATTTTTAAACATATTTAGATACATTTAGAAGTGATAAATACAGAAGTGATGATTGCAATCATCTGCTCTAGCTCCTCTGTAACAAGAGATCTAGGATTTTTCTAAATTAGCAGCTGTTTAAAATAGGCATCTCTTCCAGGACTTTCCAAGTCAGTCTGTGGTGGTTTGGAAGTTACCCTCCCCCCACCCTCCCTTTGTAAAATCACCCAGACTAGACTCAGTCGGCTGGAAGTTGAGATGAAGCTACATTTACAGCTTAGCACAATATGCAAGCAGATATATACACTATATACAGGAATATTTACAGAAATATACAAGGTAAAGGTAATACAGAAATTCTCATGCTGAACAACTTCCTTCTCAAGTCCAGCCTGAATCTCCTCTTCCCCCTAGTCCTGCCACTACCTGAGAGCCTAAAAAGTCCCTTTCCAGATTTTTTGTAGGTGCCCTTCCGATCCTGGAAGGCCACAAGAAGGTCACCTGGGAGCCTCCTCTTCTCCACACTGAACAGCCTCAACTCTTTCAGTCTGTCCTCACAGCAGAGCTGCTCCAGCACTCTGAGCATTCTTGTGGCCCTTCTCTGGACACACTCCAGCATGTCCACATCCCACTTGTAACAGGGGCTCCAGAACCAGATGCAATACTTCAGGTGGGGTGCTCCTGTTTCAACAGGGATATTTTTCACACTAATCTGTGTTCTAGACCTATGTACATACAACATAATGCAGAAAAGAAAGGCAGTAAACTGCCAGCTTTAAAGGCCATCTAAGGAATTATAGCAGAGCTGAAAATGTGAGTGATGTTACACCATTGCATGAATATCTTTTATAAGTAGGTTGAAAAATCCAAGTTCAGATTCTCAGGAGATGCAGGGAAGAGAATAAAATTATACCTGTGTGATGGTTACTACAGAGAAGTGCATTATCAGCTGCTTTCAGTCTTTTAAGGCAGAATTTGTGAGATATGTAGCTCAGGATTAGCGGGGAAAAGAATACACTTGTATAAACCTTTGAAACATTAAGTTGTGCAAAGTCATGCAAATGGAATGTGGGTTTGCATTCTTTATGACTAGCAGAGCTTTCTTTATCATGATAGTTATGACAACAATGCATATCAATTTAGGCTGAAAGGAAAATTATTGCAAAATACATTGTGAGACTGCCTAGTGTTATTTTGATGCTCTCAATGCTGCTATAGTTATATAATACTTGAGAAAAAGTGCAGTATGAACTGACATTGCTTTAAAGAAGGAACTAGTGAAAAGAATATAAGAATAGTGCTTTTGTTGTTAATTTGGATTGTAAAAACATTTTTGCACCTTGCAACATTTTGTGATGCTTCNGCCTATGAGTGAAGTAGACATCACCATTGTTTTCCTTTCACAGCATACAGTATAATTTTCTCGATTAAAATATTCCAATTAGCCTCAAACCAGCATATGAATGTGAATGGGAAGAGTGATATGAGAGGTGGGAAAGAAGCATAACGTGGTAAGGAAATGATTCAACTTTTTCTCTCTGTCAAGGTATGTGGAAGGAGAGTGCCTACTTCTATAAGAGTAACTGATCAATGACCTTTTCCAATGCAAAAATGGATAATAATAAAAAGAGTAAATCATAAACAAATCATACAGTGACAAGAACCAACTCTAGTCAGTCACACTGATGAGAGCAAGTGAGGCTATGTTCTAGGTTAAGGATTCACTGTTACACCATAGAGATGAAATCCTTCAGAGGTAGTGGAAAGTCTCGAGGGGAAGGCGTTGGATATTATCATATGTTATTCCATGCCTCTTCGTGTATTATCCCTATATAAGGAGCAGACCTTCCAATTAGCTCTGTCTTGGCTCTTGTCTCCAGGCTCTTTTGCTTTTGCTTGCTGTGTGGGAGAGGAGCTTTGCTGGTAGGATATTTATTTCTGCTGCATAGCAAGGCCACAGCTTGTTGTGTATATCCTTTTTCCAGTTAATACCTTCTGTAACCGGTTTACTTTTGTAAATATTATTTCTGTTTAACTTCCAATTCTGTCGGAGTGTTTTTTGTTTACTCCTTTGGGGTAAATCCTACATTCTGGCTGGAGCTGGGTACTTAAACCAGGACAAGACTATGAAAGCATTCATTCCAGCAAGGTTATGTGACTGGGGATCTTGTCAACTAAGAAACTGATGGAAAAGGGGGAAAACAGAAACATCTACATATACACAGACCTTACCAAACAAATGTAGAGACAGCAACAGGAACCAAACCTCACCATCAACTAATGGACTATCAAGAAGCCACAGACATCACTAGCAGGAAGCCCAAATTTTGCAACTTACAAGACTGTAAACCATGGGGACCCAGACAAGGATATGGATCAAGCTGTATGAGGAATATGCAAGGGAATGGGAAACAGGAAGAAAAAAAAAGAGGAATTAGAAAGTGCATAAGAGGTTGGTCAAACATCAAACAGGGGTGGTCAGTATGGTTGGCTGGCTGAGCCCCATGTCTGATTACTTCAGTCTCTCTTATTATAAGCCTTTTTCTTAGCTCTCTCTCCATAATCTCGCCCTCTCTCTCATGCATATGTGTACTATAACTGCAGGTACTGGTGAGACCTCTGTGTATGTCAGTGAAAACTATTATACAGAGCCAGTGAAGTTTTCAGCCTCCAGTCACTGGGGCAGAAATGGTACTCTCAAAATCAGTTGCTGGAGGGATTGAGGTGAGTTAAGTGAGCGAGGGTCTCAGCACCGCTATCTGGACTGGGACTGTGGGTCATAGTTCATGTTCCTGGTGTCAGCTACTACTGGAGCAAGAATCTATATATTCCTTGGTCCTTGTGTTCCTGGGGTGTGCATGTGCATTCACTAGCAAAATTCAAGGTGGACTAGTGTGCTGGTTTGAGGCTAATTGGAATATTTTAATGAAAAAAATTAGATTATAGGCTGTGAAAAGAAAACAATGGTGATGGCTACTTCACTCATACACTTGCGGAGATGTATAAAAACAAGGACACAAACATAGATAACAGAGAGAGGCTCTCTGAGAATCTCTGGGAGCTGGTGTGTTTTCTGGCCTTTCTGCTGTGTAACCCAACTAACCACTCTGCTTCTGACCCCCCTTGCCAATCCTCCAAACTCACATTGCATGTAAGGCAGATCTTGGGATAAAGGTACAGGGGTGGAAAGAAGGTGGGAGGGTGGTTGGGAGCCCCTCCTGGGGACTCTGATTTCTGGGAGGGGGATTGTGTTTCTGTATTACCTTTAACTTGTATATTTCTGTAAATATTCCTGTATATAGTGTATATATCTGCTTGTATATTGTGCTAAGCTGTAAATAGAGCTTCAGTCCTTAACTTCCAGCTGGCTGAGTCTAGTCTGGGTGATTTCATTGTGTGTGGGGGTGCAGGTAACTCCCAAACCATCACAGCTAGTTGGGATCAGACTAGGGTATCAGGTGAGCAGAGAATCCATCCTGGTTTGCCCAGGGGTATGTGGGAATGTGCACTGACTGAGTGTGACATAGGTTAGGAACTCTTTTTCCCCCCACTATTTGAAATTTACCAGACTAACTCAGACAGTTTGGAAGTATGATGAAGCTGTATTTATAGCATGGCAAAATATACAAGCATGTATACACAGTATTTACAACTATATACAAATTAGAAATAATACAGAAATCCAAACTCCTTCCCAGACAAAGAAACTGCCCAGAGGGGGCTCAAAGCTACCTCCCTTTATCCCTCTTTATCTCAGACAGGCAAACAATAACAAAACAGGCAAACAATAACAAAAGCAAGCAAAACTTAAAAGCCAGCAAAGTTTAGTTGTTGTTAGCTGAGATCAGAGATGTTAGAACAGATCAAAGGAGAAGTGAAAGGGAGCACCGTCACAGACCAGAGCAATTAGATCCAGCAACACAGACTAGACTCTGAAGGATTGCTTACACTTTAGCTTTTTATCCCTCTCATCAAACCTATAAATGATATAGACATCATCATTACTTTTCACAACCAGTGATCTAATTTTGCTCATTAAAATATTCCAGTTAGCCTCAAACCAGCAGAGAGTGCAACCTATTTGCCAGTGAGTGACAAGCTGGGCCAAATAGCTAATCAGGGACCTGCAAAGTGGCAAAGGGTGCCTGGGCAAGCAGATGGGTAGTGAGGCTATGGTCATTGCTTAAGCGATATGAAAATATGAATGTGCTTCTGGACCTGGAGAATGTTGTGTGTGTGCCTGCACTGTTGAACTTCTATCTCTACCATCTGAAGAGAAGGAGAAGACTTGCTTGTCTGTGTTTTATAGAAGTTCTGTGTGTAGGTAACCACCTTTTCTGTGGTAGTGTGTGAGCAGCTGTGCTTGCGTCCTCTGTGTGTCTGGGCACCAGTCTGAGCTCCAACAGCAAGACAGGAAGGTCTTGAGCTGGAGTGCCTGGAGAAGAAAGTTACATTCTTAACATCCTTTACCAATATTCTTTACTCTATTCCTACTTTTGATCTAAAAAAATAGAAACAGCACTGAATTTTTGGTATGAAAATACTGAGGTGTTTTATTCCTGGGCATGAGAGGGTACGTAACAGTTTGAGCAAGAGTTAATTGTGCAGATTAAATACACTAATATCAGCATGATAGTCCTTTAAATGTTCCCTGGTGTCATGGACAGGCCTAAAGATGTCCTGGCTTGTCTAGACATGTTCCCCTGTTCCCCCTTTCTCTGATGGGGGAAGCAACCGCAGGAAAGGAAAACAAAGGCCTGGAGCCATCGACTCTCCTTCTTGCTCTGGTAAACAGGGTACCCACATGTGTTTATAAATTTGTTTGTGTTCTGCCCTAAAAGGGTAAAAGCAACTCCTAGCTCACCTAATATGGTCAAGTTTGGCAGACTGGCATTCTGATTGAGTAAGCCCTGTGGCCAAAGAGCCATTAGACTTGGGCTGAATTGATAAAAGAGATGACCAGTTAAACACAACGTGCTCTGCCATGCTTTCTACTATTGCATACATTCTTTCTGCTATTGCATATATGCTCTCTGTTATTGTACCCTGCCATGCTCTGCCTGCTAAGATCCAAGTCAGCTTAGCTGCATAATAACAAGCCCTGATGCCTTGGGCTTGAACTGCTTGGAACTGCCGTGCCTCAGTTTACCAGGAATAAGCATTAAGTACTTTCATGTGATAGGCTTATTTAGCCAGCGTGACATTGTGCCCATCTGCACATTTGTAAGACATCATGCAAGAATGGACATCTGCAAGACATCCTACATGCACCTCTGCAAACCTTCATGCCAAGTCTGGAGTCCAAGAGGAACCAGGATCAGGTCAGACATTGCCTGCCTCTCTCCCAGTATCCTGTAAACCAGCTGGTCAGAGGAGGGGATCATGCTGCTGTGTTGCTGCAGCCTCACCTTGAACACTGTGCATGGTCCTGAGCCCCACAATTTCAGAAGAATGTGAAGATACTTGAATGAATCTGAAAGAGGGCAAGAAAGATGGTGAAAGGACTGGAAGGAATGTCTTGGGTTTGTGTGGTCTGGAGAGAAGCAGGTTGATGGATCACTTCATTGCTCTTTTCAGCTTCCTGAAGAGGGGAAGTAAAGAGGAAGGTAGAGATCTCTTCCCCCTGGTATCCAGTGATAGGACATCTGGGAATGATTCAAAGTTGTTCCAGGTGGGGGCTCAGACTGGACATTAAGAAGCATTTCTTTACCAAGAGAGTGGTCAAACACTGGAACCAGCTGGAGATGGTCAATGCTCTAAGCCTGTCAGTGTTTAAGAGATATTTATTTATGCAATGATCTTAACAACATGCTTAAACTTGGTCAGCCCTGAAATGGTGAGACAGTTAGATTAGTCGATTGCTCTATGTCTCTTCCTACTGAACAATTTCAGTATTCTATTCCATTCTATTCAGTCCTATTCTGTTCTATTCTATTCTACTTCTATTCTATTCTATTCTATTCTACTCTATTCTATCCTATTCCAATGAGTGGGACTTCATTCCTATAGCCCCTTTCCTAGAGATTTGGAAGCTTAAGAGATGTGAGAAAAGCAATTGCCCAGTGTAAAATCAAGGCAAAAGATTTGTGGAGTACCTCAGTATGTCTGTTGAGTACCTCTGTATGTCAAATACCATGAAATGCCTGTCTCATTCATCATGTTTATACAGTATCTAAAAAAATGGCCCTCAGTTTGTTGTGTTTGCCAACTTCGTTATGACAGAAAAGGTCATAGTGCAAAATAATATTCTACCATGTCTCCAGGTTCTAGAATATGCAAGAATTTGGGAACACTTGCATAAGTGGTAATCTACTTATTCTGCTTACATTTTGGTTCTAAACACTACAGAGCTTTAGAACCTCAGTCAAAGTTCTCATGGGTAACAGTCACTGGATATATAGACAACATCTTAGAAGCTGTCCTAAGTATTATTTTAGCACTATTTTGTTTAAGGATGCATATACAGAAGATAGAAAAATCACCTAGAAAGAAGCTCAGTGTGAATATTCTGGAAGAGCCAGACCAGACCAAACACAACTATAAAGAGGAACCTTGTTTTTGCCAGTCAACTCCAGTATCTGCACTCCATTGCAAAATGTTTCCACAATTTATCTTTAAATGAAATATATTGCAGAGCAAACTACTTATCAAGTCTGAGACTACCACAGTTCTTTGAAATATTCAAACCTCGTTTTGTCTTAATGTAAACTCTTGAGATGAGAATGATAAGGTAAACAAGAGTTTCCATGAAAAGGAAAGGAAAAATAGAATTTATGTAAACTAAGAGTGCTGTACTTTCACCAAGTAAACTATGCAAAGAACCTACATAAAAGTAATCAGAAGTTTTATAAATCAAACCTTTAGTATCTAAATGCATCTTTATTTCAAGTGGTAACTTAAAAAGTTGAAGCAGAAACATCTTTTTTTTTTTTTTTTGTAGCCATTATAATTCAAGCACTGAAAGCTGCAAACCTTTTATTATAACCCATTTTCAAAATGCCTATGCTTAATGTAAGAAATGTATTTCTACTTCTTGTAATTTGTGCTATCAGTGAGGTAAAAACAGTGAATTCAACATTATTCCCTGTAGGCACTTTATTTCTAGGTTCTGTCAATAAAGCACAGGAAGAACACCATATTAGTAATTACTTCAGATTTAATTTCAAGCAGCACATAATGTAAATCTTTCCCAGCCTAAGTGTTTATTCACAAACCGATGTGCACCTCAGATAACTTTTACAAAGTCAGCAAGTGAGACTTTCTGATGCCAAACAACCCATGGTTACGAATTCCAGATGTGGCCAGCAGATCGAGAGAGGTGATTCTGTCACTCTGCTCTGGTGAGACTTCACCTGGAGTACTGTATCCAGCTATGGGGTCCCCAACACTAGGAGGGCCAAAAAAGATGATTAGAGGGCTGAAGCACCTCTCCTATGAGGATAGGGTGAGAGCCTTGGAGCTGTTCAGCCTGGAGAAGAGAAGGCACTGGGGAGACCTTATAGCTGTGTTTCAATATCTGAAGGAGACCTACAGTAAGGCTGGGGAAGGAGTGCTTACAAGGGCTTGTAGACATAGGATGAGGAGCAATGGTTTGAAACTGGAGCAGAGTAGATTTAGGTTGGACATAAGAAGGAAGCTCTTTATAATGAGAGTGGTGAAATACTGGAACAGGTTGCCCAGAGATGTGGTTAAGTCCCTGTCCCTGGAGACATTCAAGGTTAAACTTGATGGTGCCCTGAGCAACCTGATCTAGTTGAAAATGTTTCTGCTTACTGCAGAGGTGATGGACAAGATGAACTTTAAGAGTCCCTTCCAACCCGATGCATTCTGTGATTATGTGACATGGAAAATGTTCACTAATAATTTAGTTTGGGAATCAGGTCTCAGGATGTTGCCTGTTGAAAACCGTTGTCACTTGTTTCTGTTATCTACTTCAGGGAGATGATAGTTATTACCACTGAAGAGAGTGAAATGTCTTTAATATATAAACCACCTATTTATTTTTACATAAGTATTCGCAGAATTTTGTGTCAGCAAATGATCTAAATGAAAACCAAACCACTTTAAGAGAATGTGGATGTACAGATATATAAATAGAATATATTGGAAAAGCTTTTTCAAAAAACTGTGTTACTGATGGTAAACAGCTCTTGTGACATATCTGTCTCCTGTTTATACATGTCCTGGCTTGCCCAGACATATTTTTCTGCTCTCCCTTCTTTTGTTATGGGGAGAAGCAACTGCATGAAAGAGGACAATCGTAGAATCATAGAATGGTAAGGTTGGAAGGAACCTCAAAGATCAACTAGTTCCAAACCCCTGCCATAGGAAGGGACACCTCCCACTAGGTCAATCAAGGCCTCAACCAACCTGGCCTTGAACACCTCCAGGGAGGGAGCAGCCACAACCTCCCTGGGCAACCTTTGACAGTGTCTCACCATCCTCACTAGAAAGAACTTCTTCCTAACATCCAGTTTAACTCTCCCCTCTGCCAGTTTAAACCCATTGCCCCTAGTCCTGTCATTGCAAGACCTTGTCAATAGTCCCTCCCCAGCCTTCCTGTAGGCTCCCTTCAGATACTGGAAGGCTACTATAAGGTCTCCCAGAAGCCTTCTCCAGGCTGAAGAGCCCCAACTATCTCAGCCTGTCCTTATAGCAGAGCTGCTCCAGCCCTCTGATCATCTTCATGGCCTCCTCTGGGCTCGCTCCAACAGTTCAATATCCTTCCTATGCTGGGGGCTCCAGAACTGTACACAGTACTCCAGATACTTCCATTTATTTTATTTTTTTTTTCAACAGATAGAATTTTAATGATGTAAGAATAACTTTTAAAATTTAATTGAAAATTAAACTAATACACATTACCAGACCTGTTGTAAAAATCAGTGGAACACAGAAAACTCTTAAAACTGAATTGCTACCTACTTATGTGGCTTGTCATGACTAGTGATGTTCTTAAATTCAGATCTATATGTTTTATGTTCCAGTTTAGATAGAGCAATAGCCTTTATTTTTTAAACTGTAAAGGAACACAGTGGCAAGGACAAGAAAGGGAGAAGAGAGAAGCAAGTTCAAGTGTCAGTGGATTTCAGAGGACATGATAGATTTGATTGGGAATGATTTGACGAGGCAGGAGTTATGAAAATATAGTTACGTTTAATTTTCCTGAAAAGCCCTGCCCCAAAACTATACATAATACTAGTTAAATTGTATTTACAAGTTCTAATTCAGTCAGGAATTTCCACAAGGGGGCTTTGATAATTTGGGAAAGTCGGAAAATGGAAATGGCTAAGCCACAAGATAGCTTTGCCCTTCACATGTTTATTAACATTAATGAAACCACCCCTTAGTCTCCTCTCCAGGCTAAGAGACTCAGCTCCCTCAGCCTTTCCTCATAGGAGAGATGTTCCACTCTCTTCATCATCTCTGTGGCTCTATGCTGTACTGTTTTGAGCAGTTCCCTGTCTTTCTTGAGCTGAGCAGCCCAGAACTAGACAGGATATTCCAGATGCAGCCTCACCAAGGCAGAGTAAATGGGGAGGAGAACCTCTCTCAACCTGCTAACCATAGCCCTACTAATACACCCCAGAATGACATTGGCCTTCTTGGCCATAAGGCCACATTTCTGGCTCATGGTCATTCTGGTTGTCCACCAGGACTCCCAGGTCCCTTTCCTCAGAGCTGCTCTCCAAAAGATCAGCCCCTGACCTATACTGATACATGGGGTTGTTCTTTCCCAGTTTTAGGTAAAAAAGAACTAAATGTTCATCTTAATGTGCATCAAATGTGCATCTTAATGATGCAGGGATTCTAGATGAATAAAGTATGCTATAGAAGCTATGGAATAAATACAGGGAGAGAAACAGCATAGAATCCTGGAAGTGGGAAATGTGAGACAGAGAAACTGAAGGCAATGAGCAGGTGGAGAATAATAGAGATCTAGAAAGATGTTACTATATTTTCAGTAAAAGAGATGCTTCCAGTAAGTAAGGAAATCCCCAAATGGATCAGTAATCTAATCAATAGTGTGACAGAGATCAAGACTGAGATATGACTGATACAAAAGCCAAGAAAAAGAGTGGTCAATGTGATGAATAGAAAGTGATCAGTTCCAGCTCTGCTAAGCACTTGGGAAAAGCAGCTCCTCCTGAGCTCATGTATAGCTCTGAAAATTACTTGATATTTTACATTAATCTCTCATGTCTTAGTTTTCCATTTATAAAAAGGAGGTAGTAATAACCACTCACTTCACAGGGACATTGTAAAAATAAATGTATTAATGTTCATGAAGCACTTGAATGCTGTAATGATGAGCACCATAAAAAGCTTCTGAGGAAATTAATTTTGTCTTCAGAGCAGGTTTTGAATAGTCCGAATTAATGAAGGTGGGAGGCTGTGCACTGAACAATAGGAGATAGAACACTGTTCGGTAAGTGAGCAGTAATTTTTTTCTGCGACCTAGTCTAAGAGATACAGTGTAAAAAAAAAAGAAAGTGATTGTATGACAAATCTGTATTGTAGGACTCTGCATGCAAGGCGAAATTCAGATTATATCGACGATGATAAATTCTTCGACCTGTAGTTTTCATGTTTGATCTTTCAACTCTAACAATATTCAGTGTAATATTCAATGTATAGGTAGACAGCCAGTATATAGGGTTCTGACTTAAAGCATTGCCTTTTAATTAGTGTGGTGTATGGAATGGGTAGGTGGGTGGGCTCAAGATTTACATATTTATAGAATCCAGAAGGCATTTTTACATATTTCCATGCTTGAGGAGACATAGGGCTGAAACCTAATTACAGGGTTTGTTGAAGGGGTTTTATTGTTTAGCTGTGTATGCGTTTCTATATAAGAAACATATTACAATATGTTTTATGGAGAGGATTCACTCCTTCCAGTATATATACACCATGTAGTATAAAACCAATTTCTGACATAAGACTTTTAAAACTAGTATAGAACAAATGCTGAACTTCTGAGGCTACAACATATCTGCCCGATCTCACTGAATTTAAGACAGTCAGTTTGGGTACATGAGACTGTCATCACATGGTGCTCACCAGATGCTTTTGATATTATCATTGTCACTAGTGAGAAATTATTCTTGGAGCTTCCTTTGATTTTATCCTCAAAGTAATTCTAAGCCATGCTTGTGGCAGTTATGCCCATCTGCACCCCTCGTCCCCCAAGTACAGGGTATGAGCAGGCAACTCAAGTTTACTAGAAGCTGATAAAGATCAGCTCGATGCCCCCAGACATGAACTGGTGCCTCCAGACCCACAAGCCCTTTTATTGCTTGGAGAACTCAGCCTTCCAATTAAGCCTACCCAATTAACATATTGACCACAGCCAAACTCTCAAGGGTATAAATGGACTGCTATAGAGAGAGATTTGAGCTAGTGTCCACGCAGAAGCAGCCTGGCAGGCAGGGATTTCCTCACCCTCACCTTGGTGACCATATCTGGGTACCTGTGGGGAGATTTTAATTTTCTGAGTGTGTACAGATTTGGGTTCATCTCTCCAAATAGGTTAATTAGTTGCACAACAGTGGTTTCCCAGCTGACACCCAAGTCTGTAATTTGATTGTGTCAAAAGGAGAGCAGATTAATTGCAATAAATTCACAGTTTTCAGGTGGCTGTGGTCACCTGTTTTGTTGGTGCCTCCATAATGGTGCTTTGTAAAATAACAGTGGAATTACCTTGTCCGTGACTTTGAAAGCAAAATATCACAAATAAAATGCATAATTACTACACTTGAAAATTCAGCTTCTGTGTTGGCAACACTTCCCATCTTTGTAGCATTAGATAGTTAAATTAACTTTATCGATGTGCTCTGAGCATTAGTGAAAATGCCAAGAAGAACAAAGGACACACTGGCCTTGGAACAGCACACTATTTCAAACATATACCACGGAAGTATTAAATTTATTAATAGACATCACAGATGTTATAGAAGCCTCAGTTTTTTTCAGTTTTTAAGTGTGGATCTACTTTTACCATTATTTTCTTCTCCTATGTCTAAACTTGATGCATAAATTTTATGTGCCTGACATCTCATACTTCATATGAAGTCAGTTTTATAAATTGTCCTTGTGGAAAACCAGAGAAAGGCAACCATTGAATTTGAGGTCATATATAGATTAATTATTTTTTTTCCTGCTATTTTTTATTAAGCTATCTAAAAGGCTTATCTTTATTTCTTTTAATTTCCTTTGTCAGTCTAACTCAGCTTGACTTCTGCTAATTCTCACATTATCCATCTTTTTCACAGCCTTCTGGATGCTGTTTGATGACTAATCTCCTTCATTCATTGTAGGCTTTTCTTAAACTTAATATCTCCTTTGCAGTGCTTTTACCTCAGCTAGAACTCAGTTCTTCCCTAGAAATTTTCATCCTCCAAGTTTCAAAAGTAGTATCAAAACTGACTCCACTACTTTTACATTCAGTGCTGCTCTTGAGTAGGGCATCTAAAATGCCTTGGCCACTTTCCTCCTCTTCCCTCCCAGCCTTGTGCTTCTCCCTTCCCTGTGCTATCTCAAGTATCTGTGCACCTGCATTTATAAATGGAAAAACCTGTCAGATAGCTTTACTTTTCGACCAGATCTGGAGCCCAATCTGCTTCACAGGAAAAACACATCTATGTCAGGATAATCAAGTGAGCACAGTGAGAGCAGAAATACCATGGCAGGACTACAAATACCATGCAAGAAGTTTCAAGTAAAAACAAATCTTCAATTTAAAAAATGATAGAGTACCTTTCATGGCAATCTGAAACACATAGAATGCTGTAAATTGAGATATGAGATGATAATCGCCAAAAAGTCAATCTGAGTTAGGACTTTAGAAAGTATCATCCTATCTTGACACAGAATTCTACTTCGGTCTTTAAAATTTATCCTATTTATTAATGCTACTCTTAATTATTATCATCTCTATTTAAATGCCAAGACTAATGGTTCATTAGCGTGATGGATTAGATTGTAAAGGATAGGTAAGTAGGATATGGGCAGGGTAAACCCTCCAGTAGCACAGAGAAATGCACAATGCTAAAATGAGATATACTATGCATCTTTAAATGATTGCTGTAATTATGCTTCAAAATGTGTCTCCTTACAAGACTGATTTCTATTAATACTTCCACAGAACACAAAATAAAAGATGTCTTAGTTGAAGTACATTTTCAGAGCTGTAAGACTGAGCAGACCTTAAATCTGAGAACACTTTTTTTGGTCTAAAACCTTATGCAGAAATAAATGAACTTGATAAGGTCAATAAATCTTATTTCTGTTTGAATAATTTTAAATAATCATATTTTTGGTGTGTTTGATTCATACAAGGATCAATGAGATTTCAGTTACGACTATGTGCAGTGCAAGTGGAATGCCAAGTGGAATTGCTCAGTGAAGTACGTCCAGAACTGATACCCTTTTCTGAAGGTAGTAACTTACAATGAGTATCAAATTTGCACTACAGTGATACATAATCCCTAATTAGGGATCTGACCTCAACTTTTCATGCTGCCTTTGTGCTGATTCTATCAAGCAAAAGAATAAACACCTCTGGGCTGCTCCTTTAGAGCTTCCTGACTTTTGATTCTCACCTTTGTCTAAATGCTTCTCAGTCTGAGGCAAAGTGCAATTTCACCACAGAAAAGTCAAATGAATGAACTGATGGAATGAATTAGTTTCTAAAGACACAACCAGAGTAACCAGTTTTTTGCAGGAGAACAAGAAAAGTCCAAACTTTCTGCCTTACAGAATATCTATAGATCACAATGCTGTTTAGTATGATCTGCTCAGGTTCTTGAGTGTCACTCTACAGAAATTTTGTATGTGTCACTTGGTTTCTTCAGACAATCTTCTACCTTAAGATAGCCATCACAAGTATTTTATAACTGAAACATCAAGGTGCAGACTTAAGAATTAAGGCAAGATCAATATAAGCTAGGCCAAATTTTGAGTATCTTTGTTGGGTGCTTTTTAAACTAAAATTTTTCATGTTTCTTCACATAGTGAAAGCCACAAAGTTACATTAATTCATGTAACTATGGCATGTCCAATGCCTATATTAAAGATGCAGTGTATGCATTTCCCCCAGTTTGCTGAAGATTCTCAATTCAAGATACTCAGTCTTTGCCTGTACTAATACAGTGAAAAGTATCGAGAAATACTCTCCCGCACTGGCCTTTCATCACGAACACTGTCACAACATTAGAAGTTTACATAGGATTCTTTGGTGGGCACCACAGACTTCTCTAAGACAATGCTTGTCATGTTCTGGATGTTAGCAGGAGTGATTATGGGATATGCCCAAAAGATGGATTAGAGGCACTGTATGTCTTAGAATCATAGAATCAACCAGGTTGGAAGAGACCTCCAAGATCATTCAGTCCAACCTATCACCCAGCCCCAGCTAATCAACTAGACCATGGCACTAATTGCCCCATCCAGGCTTTTTTTTTCAACACCTCCAGCAACAGTGACTCCACCACCTCCCTGGGCAGCCCATTCCTATGCCAATCACTCTCTCTCTGTCAAGAACTTCCTCCTAATATTCAACCTATACCTCCCCCTGCCACAACTCGAGACTGTGTCCTCTTGTTCTGTTGCTGGTTGCGTGGGAAAAGAGACCAACCCCACCTGGCTACAACTTCCTTTCAGGTAGTCGTAGACAGCAATGAGGTCACCCCTGAGCCTCCTCTTCTCCAGGCTGCACACCCCCAGCTCCCTCAGCCTCTCCTCACAGGGCTGTGCTCCAGGCCCCTCACCAGCTTTGTCGCCCTTCTCTGGACATGTTCCAGTATCTGAGTAGCTTTCTTGAATTGAGGGGCCCAGAACTGGACACGAGACTCAAGGTGTGGCCTGACCAGTACTGAGTACAGAGGATGAATAACCTCCCTTGTCTTGGAAGGCAAAAGAGTTGATGTGCTGGTTTAAGGCTAATTGGAATATTTTAATAGAAAAAATTATATTATAGGCTGTGAAAAGGAAACAATGGTGATGTCTACTTCACTCATAGGCTTGCTGACACAGATAAAACTAAGAACATAAACATTAGATAAGACAGTCGGGCTTGTGGCACTCTCCGGGGTACAGCGTCTGGGGCTGTCTACCAGCTTCTGAACTTCTCCTGGTCTCTGATTAAATTCACTAACCACTTTTTCTTCTAATTCCTCCTCTGGCCGATCCTCAAAACCTTGGGGTAAGGTATAGGGGTGGGAAGAAGGTGGAAGGGTGGTTGGGAGCCCCTCCTGGGGACTCTGATTTCTGGGAGGGGGATTGTGTTTCTGTATTACCTTTACCTTGTATCTTTCTGTAAATATTCCTGTCTATAGTGTATATATCTGCTTGTGTATTGTGCTGAGCTGTAAATAGAGCTTCATCTAAACTTCCAGCCGACTGAGTTTTAGCCTGGGTCATTTTACAAAGTGTGGGGGGGCAGGTAACTCCCAAACCCACACCAGTTGAAAAGCATGGTAGTACACCTTTCCATATAATTTGTTCTCAGTGTTATGACATGTTAAATTTACTAGCATAGACCAGGATCCCTTTTGGAACTGAAAACATTGTGATTCAAGGGAGCAGAGAGAAGACAAAAGAGAATTTCCCGACTCCTCTTCAAGAAAAGAAATAATTTGCTTTTCTAGATAGGAAATAACAGGGTTTCCTCTGCTTCTTAAGTAATGTAATACAGGGAAAATGTTGATGTAGACATGAAAAAAATAGAAATTTGCTGCAGTTCTCAGGCATCTTCAAAAGCAGAACTGAAGGGACAGAAATGCATACAGCAGGTCTACCAGAGCTCCTTGCTGGTCTTCTGCTGTTACAGAAAAGTCACTGCAGACAGGGTAAGGAGACTATCTCTGAAGACATGTTGCAAGTTTTTTATGGAAGAGGACTCCCAGGAGACAAAGTATGTATTTTTTTTTTCCCTAAAGCTTTCAGTGTATATCACTTCTGAATGTAGTCGAGCTCGCATAAAGTTTACTGTGTGGCACTACGAATTAACGGTTGGTTGAGAAATTTGAATAATAGAAAATATTTATTAATTTTGATATTCCCTACAGAAAGGGTGGATGCTTTCCTCATAGCTTTAGGTGACCTCTCAGAAGTTGATTTCATTTATTTTTCCAGAATTCTTTTTGGACTTGGATGGGACATTCACCTATATAAAGCAAAATCAAAGGCAGACTTTCATCAAAGATTCACCACAGCCAATAGTGTTGAACTCAGATCTTTTCCAACAGGGAAGCTTCCTTGAGAATTCCAGGATAAAAGGAGCTGCTATTTTTAAGGCATGAAATTTAGTATTCTAACCTATTTATTCACTTTAAGAAAGAAAGGATCAAGAAATGAATGGCAGAAAGTTTAATTAAACCTATTATGCGTCTATCATGATGACACTATGGTAACAAATCCATATAGAGTGTTTCAGCTCTTGCTTTAGAAATCCTCATGTTTAACAACAGAGTTTAAGCATGTGATTAATTTTGGGCATGTACATCATCCTATCAACTTAAAAAAAGATTATGCAAATACTTTAAGATTAAACACCTTTTGAGACTAGGGCCAAAGTTTTTTTATCAACTGGCACCATTGGACTTAATTGTATAAGCCGAATGTTCGTATAAACAATGAAGTGTCACTGAAGGTAAAATTCAAATAACTTGGTTTTCCAAAGCTGAAATTAAACAAAAAAATGACCCAAAATTTCACTTTTCCACCATTTTTATATGAATAAATAACATGTGTTTGGGAGTTTGCAGCCTGAAGAAGAGAAGGTGTCGAGGAGACCTTATAGTAGCCTTCCGGTATCTGAAGGGGGCCTACAGGAAGGCTGGGGAGGGATTATTTACAAGGTCTTGTAATGACAGGACAAAGAGCAATGGGTTTAAACTGGAAGAGGGCAGATTAAAGCTGGATGTTAGGAGGAATTTCTTTGCAGTGAGGGTGGTGAGGCACTGGAAGAGGTTGCCCAGGGAGGTTGTGGCTGCTCCCTCCCTGGAGGTGTTCAAGGCCAGGTTGGACGAGGTCTTGAGTGACCTGTACTAGTGGGAGGCGTCCCTGTCTACGGCAGGGGGTTGGAACTAGATGATCTTTGAGGTCACTTTAAACCTTACCATTCTATGATTCTATGATTTTTAATCCTACAAGAAAAGGCTACATTTGCAGAACTGAAAAGTAGATGTGTGCAAGTGGTTTGCACATTTATGTGAAATATCTTAGCTTCGGGGGTTTGATCTGAGTCCTACAGCCACTGAAAACCTTAGTCTTGAAATCTGTTTTTTAAAGAAGATCATACAATTTGTTCTTCTGAAAATGTCTCACCTTGCACGAATAAATAATGAAAAAGATAGGAAGCAGAGTCTCCACATCTGAATGAGAAGTCAAATCCCTTCCTCCAGTAAGATAAAACGGCTTCCTCAATCCTCATTTATCTGAGACTCATTGTGGAGAATAATACAAACTCCTATCCATATCGAGTTCACTGAATTGTATTTGTCAATTAATAAACTACTTATGAATAAAATGCAACCAGTCCTATATACAAGGAACTTTGCCTCGCATGCACACCTGTTTTGCAAGTGTCTCTTAAGCGTGCATTTCCTCAAAATGGAAGCTTGAAATTGTGTAGGAAAAAAGAAAAACCAAACCCCAAAAAAATCCAGAAAGTTTTATACTATAAATCACTGTTGTAGATGTAGCTATTCTTAAGCAACTTTGTAACATAATTAATATTATTGCGATGGTTTGAATAAAGCAATGTTCAACATAGACTGTGTTACAAGAAGATCAGGGACAGAAAAACAATGTTAAGTACGACTAATTGTTTTCTCACTTTCTCATTCTGATTTCTCACTTCAGCTTGTACTCCTCTTATTTTCACAGAATCACAGAATCACAGAATTTTAGAGGTTGGAAGGAACCTCCAGAGATCATTGAGTCTATCCACCCTGGCAAGACAGGATGCCTTAGGGTAGTTCACACAGAAATGCATCCAAGTGTGTTTTGAATCCTCCAGAAAAGAAGACTCCAGAGAAGGAATCCTCCAGAGAAGGAAACTCCATAACCTCTCTGGGCAGCCTGTTCCCATGCTCCATCACTCTCACCATAAAGAAGTTTCTCCTCATGTTGAAGTGAAATATTCTATGTTCCAGTTTGTAGCAGCTGCTCCTTGTCTTATTACTGTGGACCACCAAAAAGAGATTGGTCCCATTCACTTGACACCCACTCCTCACATATTAATAGACATTGATGAGATCTTCCTTCAGTCTTCTCTTCTCCAGACTAAACAACCCCAGGTCTCTCAGTCTCTCTGCACAGCGGAGATGCTCAAATCCCCAAATCATTCTCGTGGCTCTTATTTTATACTATTTAATACCATTTACCTTTGTAAGATGTAGGAAAAAAAACCCTGATATTATAGTGTGATCAAACATTTTGTTACATTGTATGTTTTGGACTTAACATGAAAAAATCAAAGTTTTTTTGTTGTCTAGAGTGTCACAGTGAAATAATTTTTTTACAAATGAATACTAGGAAATCATGGAGTAAACCTAACAAGATGTCTGGGGAGTATGTTGGCAAGAAAGAAAACATTGGTAATTAAGCTCATTTCTTAAGAAGTGAATTCACCAACAGGCTGTCAAAAGTGTGCTGTGATGCAATACAAAAGGTGCAGGATGTTTTCCCAGAAAAATATTCATTTATATGTCTGCATCATGACTGACTTCTTATTCTGTACATCACCAGACAGCCATGGTAGCTCATCAATTGGAAAGGGACATTTAAATTGTATCTAATCAATACCCTTCTCTCTAGATTAAATAAGAAAATGGATTTAATTATTTTTAAAAGAAAGTAAAAAGGAAAATTATACAAAGAAGCCAGTGACAATCAGATTAATAAAATTGCAGTGAGATTTTCCATACCTGAGAGATGAGACATTATTTCCCTCTACCATTTCTATATTTTCTTTAGCCTAGGCTGTAAATCACACAGAGATGGTAGGCTTGTGAAAGGTTGAACAAGCCAGAGAAAAGCAATTATTGTTTGTGACCTAATGTAATAGAGAGATCGTACTTGTGGTGAAGGTAAGCACAAAATAGATCTCCTATTGTAGACAAAGTTGTAGTGCGCTGTTACAAAGAGAGGCTGTGAAAACATGCAACTCTTGTGCAGTAAAGATTGAGTCAATTTGGAGTCTCTCTTTTTTTTCTTTCTTTCTTTTTTTTTTTTTAAATTTCCCATTGGATTCAAGTCTTCTTTTTTGTGGTTTTTGTTTGCTTGTTTGTGGTTTGTTTGTTTGTTCAGCTTGTTTTTTAATGTACTAATGCAAAAGGTAGCTAACACTGAGAAAATAATATTAAATATATGGTTGTTTTATTTAGTTGATGCTCTTGATTTCATACACATTTTTTGTGTACACATTTTTTTTTTAAATGCAGTAAAAACTTAAGCTACAATAACAGTAATTTCCTTTTACATTTACATTGACTGTAGAATCTTCAAAGGTGTTTGGGGTTTGAATAACTTCCATCAAGCTAGCCAGATCCAGAGCTACATAATTCATTAATGTCATGATAGGCTAAAGGAATTCAATAATTATTCCTCTAATGCTCTTACATTTTAGTGAGCTGATTGGTATCTTGTTAAGAGAACAGTATGCTTTACATTATGAGCTATTCTATGTGATTTTGAAACACAAATGACAGTTGAAGTTGTAGCAAACTAGTAGCTTTTTATCTTTTTAACACCCTGCTATAAGCAAACTTCTGAAATGTAACTTTAAACACACAATTTTTGTGATCAAAAATTCCCATTTGCTTAACATATTGTCAGTGTTATCTTTGGACTTTTCCCCTCCTATTTTTTCTGCATAAAATTCTATTGAAGACAATTTGAATCCCTTATAAATGTTTGCTTTCTTTAAAAAATATTTCTCCTTAATTTCCATTAAGCATGGGTCTCTTAATCTTTAAACTATTTTTACCTTGCTTGCTTAAAATAACATAAACTGGCATGACTCAGAGCATGAGAGATCACAGGAAATGCAAATAAGAGAAGAATAATTTTTCTGGTTTCAAATCTTCACAAATATTTGCTACAATAGTTTAAAATGTTGAGTGGACATTGAACTGCAAATAATTTTTCTTTCCACTTTGCTCCAAAAAAAAAAATTGATAGTGATACAGGAGGCTATTTCAAATTTTATATCTCTAAATACACATAAAATAATGTTTATTAGTTGTATCTTTCTTTTTCAAACCCAAAGACATGTACATAAGTATTTCAAAATCTTATTTTAACTTTTCACACGTATGAAAATTATATAGTACATTAACATTTACATTTGTAATGTATCACCAATGTTGAATCACATGATAATAACCGTAGCAACCTGACCTTTGGACATGCAATTATGATCCAGTGCAATAATGCTCCTTCAAGTTTTCTGATATTTTGCATAGGCACATTTCAGCACATGCTTTTTTCCCTGAAAGACCGTGTCAAAGGCCTTGCTTAATGATCTCTGCTGTTTCCTTTTGAGCTGTGTGCCATTTCTGTCTCTAATTAGAAGAGCTGCTCTTCAAGCTGCTAAGACATAACTATTTTCCGCAGCACTACAAACCATGCATTCAAGCAAGTCAATGAATTTAATGTTGGTTGAGGGTATATTTGTTTGTTTGTTTGTTTGTTTTCTGTAAGAGTAGTAAGTTTCTAAGTTTCTGGAATCTAAGGCTTTCAGTCAAAAATGGGAAAGTGAATGTCCTTATGTGTACTACTGTATCTCGTTATCAGAGATATCTTGGTTTATGCTTCTAATTCAAGCCATCAGAGCCCAGTAAAATTGCAGGACACCAATTACTTTAATTACTTTAAGGCTAGGGCTTTCTCTTACCGAAATCTTTTTCAGTTCTTTACTTTCTCTTCCTGAAAATAGCTGAAGACATACAATCCTGTTGTTAACAATCAATACTATAAAATGCCCTAGCTCAACTACACTGAAATTTAATCTTTCAGTATTTCTTCACAAGTATGACGGTTTGAAAATACTTGCATTGATTTCAGGGCAATGAAAGCTATTCTTTTTCTTGTCCATCTCTGCTTATATATATGTTACAAATGATGAAAAATTAATAATTGACATTAATTTTGATATCCAGGCAAATACTGTTAATAATTCTGAAAATTGTTTATGAATATTAAATCTCACCAGAAAACTTATTTACAAGGTTCCAAATGCACGGTTTGGAAATTTATACACACAGGGAACACGCAAAACTGTAACACTGTAAGAGGTAACCAGCAAATGCAAACATTATACTGGAAGAGAAATTCTTGGCAGTCACTGCACCCCTGGCAATTAATTATCCTGCTTAGCCACTAGATGGACACAGGAAGCTCCTTTCTGCTTATGGCAGAAGGCAATTAGTGATTACAAGAGGCTTTAAGTATTTACTCACAAAATAGTATCAGACAGTACCCAAAGCATGTGGAGGGGTTGCCGTCGGTGGTCTCTAATGGGCCTTTGGACATAGATTAGTCAATCAGTATGGCACTTTGCCAAGCTTGACCATATTAGGTGAAGCCAGGACTTTTGTTTCCCTTTCTCAAGGTTGCTTCCCCCCAGCACAGAAGCAGGGGGAGCAGGGGAACATGTCTGGGCAAGTCAGAGTGCTTAGACTCAGCGGCTCCAGGTTCTTTGTTCCCTGTGTGTATAAATATCCAAACAGTGCATTTTGAACATTGTAAACAAGTTTTCTGGTGAGATTTAATGTTAATAAGCAATTCTCATATTTCTTAATAATCTTTGCCTGGATATCTAAATTAATATCGATTATTAATTTTGCATCATTCGTAATGTGAAGTAGTAATAATTTAAAAATCCAATAAAAACAAACCCATCAAACCCAACTTTTTTTTTTTTTTTTTTTTTTTTTTGTAAGCAACTTTATCTAAATTTATTTTATTGAAGGAGATAATACTGTAACTAAAAGTACATGGGGTCACTTGTAGTCTGGAAATGGGAACAGAAACCTGAGGGTCAGAGCCCTGGAGCTATCTGTATTTACCTATTGTCACATTCTCCAATGGAGTGATTTGGTTTGTAATAGTTTTCTTGTCTAAAAGATAAAATGTAGCAGAATTTTCTCAGGGCTACCTTTAAAAACTGAAGTCCAATAAAACTGTGGTAAAACCACTGTTGCAATGTTTAGACCTGTAAACACACTGCCCTGGCATGAGGAAACTGACAAATGTCAGTATTGCTCCCAGGTCAGGAGTAGGTGGGCTGCGATGTGCTCTTGCTAACAAATATTTTAACAAGATCTGTAGTAGATAAGTCCAAAATAGATTTGAGAGGTCTACCTTTACCAGGGAGAGGTGGATTAAGGGATACTCAGATTCCACACTACAACTTTGCTGAGTTCTCCACACCACCAGCTGTGTTTGTAGGCAACTTGTCCTTAACCCTGCTGTTTTCCAGTTGTGGCTATGCGGATATCTGTCTTATGTTTCCTGGTAATGTTCATTTTACAGCAGGATCTGAGAAATTAGAACAGAGTTCTTTCTTCATCCCTGCCTCTTAACAATCCCTTATGGTAGAATTTACCTAGATAAAGCACTTAAAGTGTGTTAATTGCCTTCCTGTACTGTACTGAAGGAAAGTCAGGGTTGGAAGCAGAATATCTGAAATTTTGGGCCTGCGTTTCCTGATAGTATGTTTGAAAAAGAGCACACTATAGTTACACTTGGGATCATGAATTGTTGAAAGCTTCTGGAAAATATATGTAGTAAATGATTTCAAAAGCTATGACATTTTCAGTTTCCATATACAACTAAACAACTATATCTCAATCTCATAACGTATGAATATATGTGTGATATGCATGCATCAACATGGACATAAACTACCTATATTTATATTTTTATATATATATATATATACACACCTACATAACTATGCTCACACATACATAGTTATATGTGAAGGCTATCCTCCAGATATATAGGCAATTTATTCCCCTCTATTTCTAAGTTTACAGTCCTTTCTTTCCTGCTTAGACACTGTGGCAAAATGGTACATGTTTCGGGAAAGAAGCAACGAGTGAAATAGATCACTGCAAAGTGCATTATTAAAGCATAGAGTTTGGGAACATGGTTGTTTATATTTTAAAAGTAAAGAGTCCACAGAAAACACTCATTTCCACTAAGCATTTTCTTTCTCCTTTCGAGGTTCTAGCCCAACAGAGTCAGCTGTCAATGTAACTTCTGTAGTGTACTTAAATTACAACTTAGAGACTTACCAAGCTACGTAAAGATCCAATTTCCACGTTAAAACAAAACAAACAAATTTGTTACTTACAAGCAAACTGAAGAACAACTTCTCTGCTTAAAATACTGCCAAACATGTTGGTGGTTAAACACTGGTACTGTCCAGAATCTTTCATTTCACTGGGGTTGTTGATGACTAAGCTTCCTTCTATTAAACTGAGGCGATAATCACTTCCAATGTCGATTTCAGTTCCGTTTCGAAGCCACCTTAGGAAAAAAAATAAGGGAACTATTTGAACATTTTGTGGCCAAAGGCAGGCATGAAATTTAATGCACAGAACTTGACAGCCCAGTTGTCATGAGGCGGGCAGGTACTTGAAGATATTCTGTGCAGAAAACCATTGTTTTGCCAAAGTTTGAATGGAGATATTCCACAATGTGTTGTCCTGGTAGGGCGTAAATCCTGCCAGGCCAGTTTAACCCTTGCTCTGCTCCTCCTGTTGCGGGTCCAGGAGTCGTAGTAGATTGAGCAATGCCTTGAGGCTCGGAGCTTAGCACCACGTGTCTGGTGCTGCCACTCAACGTGTCTGGGTGGTCACACAAGGCACGAAGCTTTGAATTCATTGGGCAGAAAAATATTAGTGCCTATTGGCCAGTTTCATTTTCAAAATGATCTATTTAATGGGTGGTGATTTAGAAACCATGCCTTTCTCCAACACCTTTTCTGCATTGCCTTTCTACACTGCCTTTCTGCACCACCTTTCTGCACCAACTGCCTTTCTGCACAGACCGCCTGCAGGGAGCAGTACCCCTTAGCGGCTCATTAACTGGGAATTGTGGCCACGTGTTTGCAGCTTACGCTGGTGGCTCAGCAGCAGCTCAGCTCTTCTCTCCTTCCCTCTACCTGGAATATTTTGTATTTTACCATGGGATCATTATCATGAGTTTTGGAAGCCTCCTTGTACAGGAAACTTACTCAAGGATCAAGGCATCATGAGTACATCTGCTAGAGTTGATGCTAAGACTCTGTAGCATAGTTAGAATTGTTCCTGTTTTCCCATTCCTATTTTCCAAGTTCTGATTGTTTAAACGGTTTAATTCTGTGTTCATAAATACACTTTGTGCAACTACTTCCTGTCAACTGAAAATCCAAAGAATCTCAGGGAATTTTCCCAAAATTTTGAATATTAATAATAAGAATAAATATTCATCTAGAAATGAATAATCATATTTCACAACTTATTATTAATATTATACCACGTGTTTTTGACAAAAGCTAAGTTTTTCTCAAAAAAACCCACAAATTAAAGCAGGTCTTCAGCCTCTGAAGAGAAAGTATATTCTTTGTTTTGCCTACACTGATTAATTTTTTCCACTTTTTTCCCCCTTAACAGAAAAATAGTCCACAAAGGCTTCAGATCTGAAATCTATATAGTAGATGAATCCTTTAAAAGTCAAAAATAAGACTGTTCTTAGAATAATCAAAGTTTCAAGTCATTAAAGTGTTAGGACTAGATGGTTTTAGAGCTAGCAAAGCAGATCTGCACATGAAAGCAAAGAAACTTTTCTTTTGCAGTCTTTCAGCATTTCATCTGTTATTCTGGACTCAAGGAACAGAAAAACGTGATTTAAGTACAGAAACAGAAGAGCAAGTTCTGTGAAGAGCGAGGAGGTAGCTGGATGTATGTTGTGAAACAGGATGTTAATAACAGATAAAGGCAAATTAGTATCAGCTGGACAAGGATACACAAAATTCAGAGAAGACTGGGACAGGAGAGACTGGAATCAGTTGGTGGCTGGTCAAGGCAGCAGCCTGGCAGCAACCAGGTACATGGAAACTAACTTCAGATCAGGAGTTAACTGTCAGGGAGATGCTTGAGAGGCCTGAATTGTAAAGATGGTATGAGTGAAAATAAGGTGGACAAAAGCCAGGCTGCAGGAAGCATATTCAGAAGTATCACATTGGAGTCAAAGCATTGAATAATTCCCAAAGGAACACTAAGTAACCTCACACAAAGGCTCACACAACTGCTTCCTCCCACCAACTCCTCAGTGGGATGGAAACAAGAATCAGAACAAAAAGGCAAAGCCCCATGGGTTGAGATAAGGAGAATATAATAGAACAGCACAGAGATAGTAATCAGGGAAAGCAATAGTACTAATGAATATACAGCAAGTGATACAAAATGTAGCACTGACTGCCATGGCCTGCCCAGCCTGGTCCATCCTGGTCACTTGACTCCTGCCTCACTGCCACCAAGTCACAGCCACTTGCACCAGCCCTTCCCTTACACAGCAGGCACAGTGTCAGTGTGATATTGAATGACCCATGAGAAGTTTCAGCTACCTGTCCTGGCTGTGGCCCCTTCCAACTTCTTGTGAGGGAAAACAAAACAAACAACCCCCCAAAATCTTAATCTCATTCTATCTGAACCCAGGATGCTTAAGTCTCATCATTTTTCTGCTGCATAAGCGGATTGAAGTTAGAGTCTGCTCCCCTGGCATATTGTCTGCCAAGAAACCTCACCTCTCTCACTGTCCCTAAAGACTGAAACAACAAATCCTGCAATAGTCCACTGTCTGCAAGAGCAAACATTTTGAGTGGTAGGTTAGTAGACTCCAGCACTCTGGAATNGACCTCAAAGATCATCAAGTCCAACCCATTACCACAGACCTCAAGACCAGACCATGGCACCAAGTGCCACGTCCAAATCTGCCTTGAACACCTCCAGGGACGGTGACTCCACCACCTCCCTGGGCAGCCCATTCCAGTAGTGAATGATTATAAATATATATATATATATATGTATACACATATATATATACATATACACATATATATATGTATACACATATACATATACATATATATACACGTGTGTGTATGTGTGTATATATATATAGTGGATGCTCCCTCCCTGGAGGTGTTCAAGGCCAGGTTGGACAAGGCCTTGAGTGATCTGTATTAGTGGGAGGTGTCTCTGCCTATGGCAGGAGATTTGAACTAGATGATCTTTGAGGTCCCTTCCAACGTTACCATTCTGTCTGCTTTAATTAGCTTTTTTAAATTTAGTTTCATTTCTCATTAAATTCAACACAATAATTTAGCTGGACTCTCAGGCTCATAATTCTATCATTGAAGATCAATATGGAGATATCTACGGCATAATAATCTGTAAGGGAAAAAATGCAGCAGACAATAGTTGAAAGGAATAAAATGAACTTGTGAGTGAAAAGATGTCAGATTTGCCTTTATAATATCCTGCACTGCATAGACATGTCATTTGATGTACCTGTTCTTTATTGCTTCCCCTTCAAAATGGGATAATGTTTCATAACTTTATAGCTGTTTAGAAAAAAAAAAATGAAAGATTTTGCTCATGTGAGCTTACAGACAAAATTAAAAAAATGGATAGGAGTCCCTTCACATGACCAGATATGGCTTATTCAGAATCAGAAGTAGCATTTGATCAAGAAAGCCATTTCTGTCACAGAACAGTTTCTGTTACGTAGTTTTCCAAAGCACACTGACTGTCAGAGTGGCATTGTAGTGGTTAATANGGAGTCAAAGCATTGAATAATTCCCAAAGGAACACTAAGTAACCTCACACAAAGGCTCACACAACTGCTTCCTCCCACCAACTCCTCAGTGGGATGGAAACAAGAATCAGAACAAAAAGGCAAAGCCCCATGGGTTGAGATAAGGAGAATATAATAGAACAGCACAGAGATAGTAATCAGGGAAAGCAATAGTACTAATGAATATACAGCAAGTGATACAAAATGTAGCACTGACTGCCATGGCCTGCCCAGCCTGGTCCATCCTGGTCACTTGACTCCTGCCTCACTGCCACCAAGTCACAGCCACTTGCACCAGCCCTTCCCTTACACAGCAGGCACAGTGTCAGTGTGATATTGAATGACCCATGAGAAGTTTCAGCTACCTGTCCTGGCTGTGGCCCCTTCCAACTTCTTGTGAGGGAAAACAAAACAAACAACCCCCCAAAATCTTAATCTCATTCTATCTGAACCCAGGATGCTTAAGTCTCATCATTTTTCTGCTGCATAAGCGGATTGAAGTTAGAGTCTGCTCCCCTGGCATATTGTCTGCCAAGAAACCTCACCTCTCTCACTGTCCCTAAAGACTGAAACAACAAATCCTGCAATAGTCCACTGTCTGCAAGAGCAAACATTTTGAGTGGTAGGTTAGTAGACTCCAGCACTCTGGAATAAGCTCTTGGGAGTGCTGAAATACAAGGGGTTGGGCTAGATGAACTTCAAAGGGCCCTTCCAGCCCAAAATACTATGTGATTCTATAAATATTAATTTGTTGAAAGAATGAAAAGAGGGGATAAATGGTATGAAAAGGTATGGTACTACCATTATGACACACAGATATCTCCTTTGTAGTTCACAGTCATTCTGCAATTCCAAAATTGCCTCAGGAAATTGCCAGGCACTTCCAAGCTTTGCCAGAGTTCAGTAAAGACAGGAAGAACTTGGCTATATCTAGACTTTAGAAGCAACTTTAACGAAGCAAAGTGATTATCAATTCACACTGTCTTGTTGATGTCAATGGTGAGTGAGGCACAGATAGCCTAATTCAGCTGAAGTTATCTGACTTTTTCTTAATCCAAAGGCAAAAATTGCCAGAATGAAGGTGAAGTGTGCAACTTTTATTTACTCCCTTTTTAATGATTGCACTTTTGATTGCATTGGACTTCTGCTTCATTTAATACTAAAAAATTAAAACCGTTGTAAAGGACATTAGGAAAGTCTGTAAGAGTCACTATATTTTTAAAGAGATGCGTACAGAGCAGAGCTAAAAAGAAGAGGAACTTTTGATCTCAGTTTATTAATGATTTAGGTTTTTGAATGAAGCCATAATGAAAGTTAACTTTTATTTATATATTTTAAATATA
>WBNM01006274.1:17584-29783 GCA_013399055.1 Ramphastos sulfuratus | reverse complement strand
AGTATTTAAGCATATCAGTCAAACTCCAAATCAAATATAAACACAGTAAATTGCCTTTTTGCAGCTTGGTATTTTTTACCAAGAAAACATGGGAAATATCAGGAAGAGGATGCTTTAGAGTTCTATCTTGCACTATATTATTCATTAAGTCCATACTCTTTTGCTTTGTGGTTATGAATTTCTTCTCTTTCAGTGTCTAGACATCCATACTGTTGAAGGTCAGGATAATACACTCTGGTTCGAGTCCTGAACTTTGACTTTTCACCTGTGCATATCAGGTTACCTGGGAGAAGTAATCAGTTACAAGGGAGAAGTAATCAGTGTCTGGTGTAAGGGCAACAACTGAGTTTCAAATAGACACCACTTATATAGAATATTGCAGAGGAAGGTCAAATGTAGAAATGCTACTAAAAATTGTTTATCTCCTAGATCAGCCTTAATTCAAGGACCATACTTATGCTTACATATGCCATTTCTGTTCACAAAGACACATGCATACACCACTAGCTTTAATACATGTGAACTACTTTCCAGAGTAAAAGAAAGACCAAACAACCAAAAACAAACAAAAACTTTGCAGAGAGGCACACCAATCTTGTATTCACAGTCATATACTGCATGAATGTTGTTGAACCGAGGTATTTGAACTGAGGTATTAATTGCAACTCTTTCCTTTTTTTTACTTCCTTAGATTATTATGTTTAAATATCCTCTAACTTCTTCATTCTTCTCTTCCTTTGCTTCTTTGTTTTTCTGTTTTTCTTTCTGCCTGTCTTTGGACATATTTGTCATGGTAGGCCTAAGCAGGCCAAAATAGGCTTATACATGTCCTGGCTTGCCCAGACATGTTTTTCTTATCTCCATCCTACTGTTTTGGGGAGAAGCAACCACAGGAAAGAGGACAAAGAACCTGGAGCCACTGAGTCTAAGAACTCCGACTTGCGCAGACTTGCTTTGCATCCTGTGGTAAACGAGGTACTCATGCTTGCCTTGTGCAAAGCCTGTGTTCTGGCCTAAAATGGATCAAGCAAGCCTATGGCTTCACCTAANATCTGTATAAAATTTCCATGACTGTGGGAAGAACCAATTATTATTAAAATTAGTGATCAGTGGCGTGAGTTCTGAATATTGAATATTAACAAACAATATTAATTTTTAAAATATCATCTTGCATCAATTAACTACCCCTCCATAACAGTAATTCACATAAATGTTTTCTTGAATTGTATCAGAAATATGACTTCTTTTTATGTAATCAAATATGAGAAAAGTGCTTTTGCTACCATGAATTATTGCATTTAAAAGTAAAAGTAAATGACACTGTATTACATCAGTATGCACAGAACTGACTGCACAAAGCAGGTAGTTTAGAGAAAAAAGTAGTTTTGTAAGACTAACTATTCATGTTTAATTTACATTACTATCATCCACTATTAAATTAGAAAAATTCCAAAGTGGAAAAAAAAATATTATATATATATATGAGGGATTGACATTTTACTACTAGATGAAATTGCATTGTAATGGAAGTTTGAAACACTATTTGTTATTTCCATCTACTAAAGCTTGTGTAAAGCTGTTCTTTATAGGAATCTTCAAGAAAGAATCTTTAAGAAATAATGTTTTAACTGGCAACTTCAAGCCTAATCTAAAGGATCTAAAAGGAAAGAGGCCCATTTGTACTTTATCGTGTTTGTTAAAGTTTAAAATTATGTTTGAGATAGACTGCATTAAGCTGATAAAATTGTACTGCTTTTAAAAAAATATTTCAAAGGTTCAGAAAGGGAAACTTGTCTTACCATCGTGTTTGAAGGCCTCTGAAAAGTGGTAAGGGTTTGTTGGGGAGTGATAATGTTGTGCAGATCCTCTCCAACCTGGTGAAGATATGCTTCCTGAAGAAGGACTGCTTAACCGTGGTCTGTTCTTTGAATTAAATGAAGTTAAAGATGAACTACCAGATTTGATTCTTAAAATAGCAGCATATGAAGTGGGGAGACCAGGAACAGCTTCTGAGTACTCTGGAAAGAAAGAAAGAAAAAAAAAAAAGAAAAAAAAAGAAAAGAAGGAAACGCTGAATAAGGATAAAATCTATNAAAAAAAAAAAAAAAAAAAAAAAAAAAAAAAAAAAAAAGGAAACTCTGAATAAGGATAAAATCTATAATTTTTCAAATTGATATTTGGTTATGCATCAAAAAAGCAGAAGAGATTTATCTGTAAAATGAGTATCAGAGACAGTGGACTCCATGAGGGACTAAGCTTCTAGATAGAGCTGTATAGCAGCAAAGAGCTCTAAGAGAAAAAAGTTATCTCACGATTTCAATAGAATAAAAACTATGAGTGTTCAGAAGCTGTAATTCAGCAAAAGCCAATGGCTGGTATTTTAGTATTATGATTTTCACCTATGCAAACTCTAAATACACAGATTACATAATGATGTTGTATTTAATTTAAAATGTGGATCTAAATTAATCTTTTGTAAATCACATGGGAAGAATACATATAAGGAGAACACTGCATTAATTTGTTTCTCATCCTTGTCTCACAAACCACCTGCTTTATAATGTACATCACACTGTTTCATATATCATATACACAAAACCATATTTCCTAGCCCACACAGAGAACATACAGCATCACCATGACAAATTAAAATGTAGCATGAAAATATATATTCTAGGACCTCTTGAAACATTATGTTAGAATCTAGATGTGATTTCACAAAAAATACCTTTGCCTTTTGGTACCTCTACTAGGTGACCTAGAAGGCTGACAGCATCTTGATCTCTATCAAAAGCAATGTGTTCAGTAGAAGGAGAGAAGTGATTGCGTCCCTGTCTTCAGCACCAGTGAGGTCATGACTGGACTATTGTGTTCAGTTTTGAATGCCACAGCATAAGAAAGACACAAAGGTGCTGGAGCAGGTCCAGAGATAGGCAACAAAGCTGGTGAGGGGTCTGGAGAACATCTTATGAGGAACATTTGAGGGAGCTGATACTTAGTTTGGAGAAGAGAAGGCTGAGGAGGGACCATATTGCTCTCTATGACTACCTGAAAGGAGGTTGTAGGGAAGTGGTTGTTGGTCTCTTTTGACAATTAACTAACAATAGGACAAGAGGAAATGGCTTTAAGTTGTGCCAGAGGAAGTTTAGATTGAAAAATTTATTTACTGAAAGAGTAATCAGGCATTGGAACAGATTGCTCAGGGAAGTGTTGGAGTCACCATCCCTGGAGGTGTTTAAAAACTATGTAGATATAGCACTTTGGGACATGGTTTAGTGGTCATGGTAGTGTTGGGTTAATATTTGGCCTCCATGATCTTAGAGGTCTCTCCCAACCTTAATGATTTAATAACTCAACATTTTGCAATATCTATGTGTTTTACCTCTTTTCAAGTAAAATATTTCCATCAGGGGAAACTAAAGTAAAATCTTCCCAGTTCCAGGGAAATGTTGGAAAAAAAAGAAAAATCTGAAATTTGCATTAAAATCTATTCCCTGAGATCAGAATCTCAAGATCATTTAATTTTCTTCAATTTTTCTTTTATATTTTTTACTTACTTTGTTCTCATCCAGTGCTAATTTACCTTATCAACACACAATATTTTTCTCCTTACAAATATAAATATCTCACATAAATGAAATGCAGCAGAAATGTCCATGGTTAAACTTATCACATTAAATGCTTAATGCAGAGTAGACGTCTTCCTCATAACTGCACGTCACGGCTTGAGTTGAATCTGCTGCTGTTACTCATACCATGCCAGCTTGAAAAACTGAAAGTGCTAACTGGAGCAAAGTATTATGGGGCCTGAAGTTCAGATGTAACATGAGAGGTTTCCTGTTTGAGTTGCTGCTTTTGGGTTCTGGGTTCTTGGATGTTGACTGTTCTGCAGGGATGGTGGTGAGATCAGTGAGAGTGAGGTAGTTCACTGGTTTTCTTTTATGCTGTTTTTTCTTTTCCCTGCAGTTCTGCAAGTAGGCTGATCTAAGGTAATCATGCATTGTATTGCTAGATTAACTAAGGTAATTATTCATCATGATTATTAAATCTAATGTTATATTAAACTTTTATCTCTTTATATCAATCCTGAGTTTTGTGTTTTACTTTTGTGTGGGTGGAACAGGCAGGATAGCCCTAGTCCTAAACCATTACACCACAGAAGGGAGACATTCCCTGGGAAATATTGATACAGGAAAGAGAAAAGACTCTAATACATCAAAGGATGGAAAGGCTTGGTGGTGAACATTGCAGTGCTGATGGCATGAACACTGTGGAGTTCCTCAGGTCATATGAGCATAGAATCATTAATGTTGGAAAAGATCTCTAAGGTCATCAAGTCCAACCTCCAACCCGATACTACCATGACCACTAAACAGAAGTGCCATATCTACACATTTTTTGAATGTATTCTGGCATGGTGACTCCATCACTTCCCTGGACAACTTGTTCCTATGCCTCACAACTCAGATCCTCCAATGCTCCCAGGGTTGATGATATCCTCCATGAAAGTGCTGCAGCAAATCCAGAAATGGGTAGATTGAGATGCAGTCCTGATTTCACAATGGGAGCTGGGATGTGGCCAAATTGTAATCAGGACATAAACCAGCATGCAAACGACTCTTGTTCTGATAAAAATGCCATATCTCTCCACCTTTTAAATGCACACATATCCTTTGTTTCTAACTCCAAGTGAACAAATGATCTGTAATCTACATGAGATGAACAAAGAAGCAGAAAGAAAATGTTAGCTTAGAAAGCATGGTGTTACAGAAATAGTCTTGTGCCTATTTTAATGCATAAGTAAAGTATGATGTAATTCTAACAGTGATACCTATTCTGCTTTACAGGATTCATTGCCGCAGTGTCACAATGTTGGGAAGACATCACTCCAGTATGCCCACAGAAATAGAAGAAATACATACTGGAAGGAATTTTAAAATAAAATAAATGCAGACCTACCTGTAGTCCAAACTTTGCAACACAGCATATAGCAAACATTAATAAGATTTCCAAAGGGAGTGATTGCAATCACATATATAATGAATGTACTGTTTCTTGAGCATTTTCTGCAGACAGAGGCACTTTCCTGTTTTCAACACAGTATTTTGGCTCTGTGCTATTTGCCCTATGGCAAAGGACATACATTTGGGAAAACTCTATGTCAGGACTTTTTCAGCAAATGACAAATACTTTGTGTGACTGAAATATGATATTATTAGACCGTCGAATGTACTATATAGAATACATGCAGCAGTAGTAAAACTCTAAAGTCTTTTAAACTAGGTAGTCTGTTTTCTGATGACAAAAGGTAGTTCCTTAGATGATGTTCCTGAGTACATCAACTATTCTAGCCTGAAAAGATTCAAATAATTATTCTCAGTTTATTGGGGAAATTATGAAGAGTCTTCCTTGATGGGTAGGCAGAAAGACAAGATAGAGTATGAACTGGATATTGCATCTTTTGTGAAGAAAAGTGCATTAGCAACTAGAAATGAAATACTAATACTAGTAATTCTGAATATTATGTTGTTGTAGATATTAATAATCAGTTATTAATTATGATTACTAATTTCTGTATGAATATTAATTTTATTATTACTATTTTTAAAAGGCGGAAATTCCCTGAGATTCTTTGGATTTTCGGTCGACAGGAAGTAGTTGAACAGTGGGATTAGTAGTTGCACATGGAATTAAACAGTTTAAACAATCAGAACTTGGAAAATAGGAACATGAAAACATGAACAATTCTAACTATGCTTATGGAGCCTTAGCATTAACTCCAGCAGATGTACTCATGACACCTTGGTCCCTGAGTAAGGTTCCTGTACAAGGAGGCTTCCAAAACTCACAATAATGATCCTGTGGTAAAATACAAAATATTCCAGACAGAGGGAAGGAGAGAAGAGCTGAGTTGCTGCTGAGCTGCTGGTGTAAGCTGCAAACATGTGGCTACTGAAACTCCCAGTTAAGGAGCCACAAATGGGGTACTGCTCCCGGTGGAGGGTCAGTGCAGAAAATCAGTTTCTAAATCATTCCCCATTAAATACATCATTTTGGAAATTAAACTGGCCAATAGGCACTGGCATCATCGTTCTGGCCAATGAATTCAAAGATTTGTGCCTCATGTGACCATGCAGGCATGTTGAGGGGCAGCACCTGACATGTGGTGCTAAGCTCCTAGCCCTCAAGGCTTTGCTGCTCCATTGTTTGCCCATTCTACTCAACTCCTGGACCTGCAACAGGAAGAGGAGAGCAAGGGTTAAACGGGCAAGGCAGGATTTATGCCCTACCGGGACATAGGTAGACTGTGTAACATGGCTTCTATGTTCTTTTTCTATGTTCTATATTGTCAGCTTGGAATGTGGGTGGAGCATACACACAAAATGCAGCCAGGTCTCTGCTCCTCTAGCGAGTCTGACACTTAGCTTTCCTCCTTGCTATGTCTCATTCTCTGACATCTCCACCTGCTTCTATAATAGTCTCTCAGATGATCCTGCTCACTGAGGAGGAACATTCTTCTATTATTTTCTGCTGCATCTATCACCCAGCAAGCAAGTTAAGACAAATAGCAGCCTTCCTCCCTGCTGCCCAGGTGCACAAGAGAAACAAAGGCTAGTACACATATATAAAGTTAGAAATAAATGCATCAACAATTGTGTCTTCCATTACATTTAATGCATTTATCACCAGGACGAATTGTGGATTATACACACACGGGAGAGCAAAATGAAAATTAATCCTTTTGGAATTGTACTATTGATATTTTTTAAACTTTTTTTTAAAACCTTTTTTATTGTAAAGGTTTGACAGTTTATAAGATAAGGCTTACTAGAGTTACTGGTAAGGTTGAGCTAAGAAGTAGTCCTGACCTAACTAGTTTGGGAGCAGGCTTTTCATCAATAAACTAAGTGAAACAATGTCTAGGCAGATGAACACACCGTCAGAGGAAGGTTTGAGGAGAGGAAGGAGCCCTGCAAATGCAAAGGGCTAAGCAGTAAGTGGTACTGGAAAAAGAAAAAAAAAAAAAGTAAACCAGTGAGACTTGCTCAGTTTTGTCAACATATTGAGTAGTCAGACAAAAGTAAATACAAGCCATCCTGAAAACACCTATCCAGCCTTGCTTTCTGCAGAAGTATGAATCAAAATGTAATTTTGATGATGTAATATATCTCAATTTTAGGCTATGGCTGACTTGGGGTTTTTTTTCATATTTGATGAAAAAAGCTACTCGAGTAAATAGGGTTCAATAATGCTGGAATAGTTTTGACAATTTATTTTTGCTGATATAATATGTACAGGCAACTTAATGAAATGAACTTGTTCTGTACTGCCTCATCAAGCCAAGAAGACAGTAATTCTTTTCTCACTTAAAAGAAAAAAAGAAGACTTTAAAATTCTCTGTCATCTAGTTGAATGGGGAACACTTGTTTGGCAGTGGTAAATCCAGGGTTTGAAAGAACAAAAGAGTCAACATAATCTCTGACAGCATGAATATAAAGTACCATGGGAAGAAAGAGAAGGAAAGGAAACAGAAATCACTCTATATAGTGAAAAGGTCCTGCACTAACAGTGGTATTAGGCAAGCTGGGTTCTGACCTTTCATGGTGTAATCGTTTTGCTTGGCTGGGATTAGTGATTAGTGTGAAATTTCACCCTGACTCTGATTGTACTGTCATAGTTACGCGGTGCTGTATCTGAGTAAAGCTTTGCTTGTAAGACATAACTGGAAATGGTTGATAAATTATACATAAGCAAATATTTCTTGTTTTGTTTACTGAAAATCTGTAGCCTGTGATCATTAGTGACAGCTACAGCAGAAATCATGATTACCTGAAAAGAAAACCTACTTCCTGATCTGAACATTGGCCTCCAGTTTAGACTTCTGAACTGCTTATATATATTAGGATATGTTTTTATTGGAACATTATTTAAAATAAAATTATTTCATTAATTTTGTATGGATTAAACTTTTGAGACTAGACAGATTTTTTTTTTTTTCCTCTACATAGTTAAAATGTTGAAGAGTAGATGTTACTCTCCAGCAAGTTTTTGTAGCTTTATCAGTCCACTCATAAAAACCTCCAAAAATTCCATCAAAGACCTATGGATAGCTCTTAAAACTCTGCTACACTTGAGCTTCACAGTGAAATTATATTTTCTCTAACCTCATTCTTTGGAAAAAAAAAAAAAAAGTATTTGGGATAAAACACTCAAAGGCTTTTCAGCTGCAAGCAGACAGAGATAAGGAATATGCAGGCCCAAGTGGGAAAGATGTTTAGCACCTAGAAACTAGAGAGAATAAAATCAGAAGTCTAGATTAGTCTTCATATGTCTTTGGATTAAACTACCAGATTTATAGTAATTTTAAATGTGACTCCATAATACAACTAGTTTTCTGAAATGTGATTTTGAACAGCAAACTGTGATTTGAATTAGTTTCGGTAACTTTTTAACAAACATGTGTCAACTCATTAAATTATTTAGGTATCTTCTATTATTTCCAGCACATGCTGCTCTTCAGCTTTTCTTTGATCAGATTCAACAGAGTCAGGTAAAACAGCACCACAGGTAATAGAGAAACTGTCTTTTTCAGTGTATTGAAGCTTTTTTACTTTTACAGAAAGCACAAATAGAAATTTCAGGCTCTTTTGAAAGTTTACTCCTGTAGCCATGCCAGCTTAAATTTGACTTCACTTCATATGTGCTGTGGGAGAATGAAAGTGAATGAGAGAAAGGGGTTCTTTTCCCACAGGATAGCATGTGCTTATACACATTCCTTAGGTACAACCCATGGGTACAAATATAAACCACAAATACTATCCTGTTATATCTTATCTGACAGAATTCTTTCAAAAGGCACAACACGAGTTAACATAACTCCAGCAGTAATGCTTTGTAATTTGACCAAACTATGTCCTTTCTTTAAGCAGCAAAAGATGACAAGGTAAGGCTGAGCAGGCTAAAATAGGCTTATACATGTCCTGGCTTGACCAGACATGTTTTTCTGCTGCCCCTCTCCTCTTTCTGATATGGGGAGAAGCAATGGTATCAAAGAGGACACAGAACCCGGAGCCACTGAGTCTGAGGACTGTGACTTGTCCAGACTTGTTCTGCACCCTGTGGTAAACAAGGTACACACACTTGCCTTGTGCAAGGCCTGTGCTCTGCCCAAATTTGGGTAAAGCAAGCCTATGGATTCACCTAATATGGTCAAGCTTGGCAAAGTGCCATTCTCATTGGTTAATCTATGTCCAAAGGCCCAGTAGACTTGGGCTGCATTGATAAAAAGGGATGAACAGGTAACACAACGTACCCTCTGCCATTGTATTCATGTGCTGCTGCTGGTGCCTCATTGCATCCTGAACTGTCTGGAACTCCACTACTAGGAACAGGCTCTAAATACCAGCAGGCGATCAGCTTGCACAGCCAACATGACATTGTGTCAAAAATGCACATGGCATTGCATCCTGCCTACCCCTCTGTAAGGCTTCTGCTGAATGGGGAATCAAGAAGAACCAGGTCAGAGACTGTGCCAGGCTCCAGCTTCCTGAGAAAAGAGCCTGGGAAAACTCCAAAGCCTCTAATGGCTTTGAGACCACTGACAGCAACCCCTCCACATGCTTTGGGTACTGTCCAATAATATTTTGTGAGTAAATACTTAAAGCCTCTTGTAATCATTAATTGCCTTCTGCCATAAGCAGAAAGCAGCTTCCTGTTCCATCTAGTGGCTAAGCAGGATAATGAACCACCAGCAGTGTATTGACCGCAAGACTTTCTCTTCCAGTGTAATAGTTGTAATTGTTAGTTAACCTCTTACAGTGTTCCAGTTTTGCCTGTTCCCTCTGTGTATAAATTGCCAAAGCATGCATTTTGAACCTTGTAAATAAGTTTTCTGGCAAGATTTAATGTTAATAAACAATTTTCATAATTATTAACAATCTCTGTCTGGATATCAAAATTAATATAGATTATTAATTTTGAATCATTCATAACACAAGGCAAATTCAGACTCCAACTCCAAAACCTCTTTGAAAACTATCTTTGTAATGCTTGAAATCTATGGAGAGTATAGTATTGTGGCTCTTGGGGTGATGGTTTGTTTTCCTTCCTTCTTTTTTTTTTTTTTTTTTTTTAAAGTGACTCCTGGTCAGTTATTAACTCATTCGCATTTCATTCAACTATCTAATGAAAATGTGCTCTATCTTATAATACTTGCAAATGTGACCTTCATTTGTATATTTTTTCTAGCTATCATGTTTAACCAAATGTCAGTAAGAATGCTAAACCAGTTTTTCAATTGTAAATTTTAATTACATTGTTTCAGTGGAAGAATTCAGTCTTCTAAATGTACAAAATAATGTGACTTTCTGTAAACTGGCTTGTGTCCCTGTTCCTCTTCAGTTTTTGAAACAGAAACATATTTTCTCTATTTTTCTACATGGTGAGCGATGGTCCAAGTACAAGTATGGTGAAGCCTGGCAGATTGACTACATCACTTTGCCTCGTTCTCGTTCTGGCAAGCAGTATGTGCTAACAATGGTAGAGGCCAGCACCGGATGGCTGGAAACCTATCCAGTTCCACATGCTACTGCACGCAACACCATTCTTGGTTTGGAGAGACAAATCATGTGGAGACATGGAACTCCAGAGAGAATCGAATCAGACAATGGCACTCATTTCAAGAACAATCTTGTAAAAAACTGGGCCAAAGAGCACGGTATTGAGTGGATCTACCACATCCCCTACTATGCACCAGCTTCAGGAAAGATTGAGCGCTACAACGGTTTGCTCAAAACCACCCTAAAAGCCATGGGGGGTGGAACTCTGAAAAACTGGGACAAGCATCTAGCACAAGCAACCTGGTTGGTAAATAGTAGAGGTTCAGTAAACAGAGCAGGACCTGCCCAGTCAGATTTAGTCCAAACAGTAGATGGTGATAAAGTTCCTGTTGTACGTGAAAAGAATCTGTTAGGGAAATCTGTTTGGGTATTTTCTCCTTCGGGCGAAGGGAAACCTGTCCGAGGGGTGGTGTCTGCTGAAGGTCCTGGTCATACATACTGGGTAATGCAGGAGAATGGTGAAATCCAGTGTGTGCCACAGAGAAATCTAACCTTAGCTGAGAGAGGTTAAATTCAGAGTGTATAATACAAGCTGTTAGGAGTTTTCTGTTTTAGGTATTTACTACCTGGCGTCCAACAAATCTACGAGAGAATCTACAGTACGTGAGCACGAACCCAATGTCACCTGGGAGTCCCTGTTCTCATCTCATCTGTGAGGAGACAAACTGTTTCCTGTTTTCTGAGCTTTTGAATCACCTACATCTGAAATAGCCGGAATGAAGTATGAACTGAACTTGTAATATTCATTCTTGTAAATATTGTTTTAGATTAGATGGATAGTTCTAGATCGCTCAATGATGTATAGCTTGGCAATAACCTGAATCTGTTTTGATAAAGTGAACATCTATGGCATGTCCTTATGAGAACTAGGATTACTATCAAAACACAGTAAAATGTCAATAAATTATACTGAGTAACAAAAAAGTGGAAGTCAGGAAGAAATGATTAGTATCCCTGGTCCTCTTCTGCATACTACCCCCTCGTGCATGGTTTGGTTTACTCTACTTGTTTGAGATTTCATTTAAAAGTTGCTACTATACCCCATCTATTACTCAAAACTGCAGGCAATTCAACATGTGCAAACAATCATCAAAACCAAATCAAACTGCACAAAAAAAAAGACTGAAATCTTCACTGGGAGTCGCATTTTAAACATGCAAGCTAATGAGGCTGACTTCACTTTACAGGTGGTGAGGAGGAACATAGCATGTGATGTGAAGAACGTGCTTAGCAAATGACTATTTTTTTGCTACAGGCTTTGAAAGAAAAGTGTGTAGCTGAGATGTCAGCATTTCAACTTATTCAGATGTCCCTTGTCTTAGCTCTTCCATCATAAATCAGTCAAGCTTCATTAGTGTTTTTTCTGTTCAAAATGTCAAATTGTTCTGTGGAGAAATGAAGACCAAAAGATATTAATTGTTTTCCAAATCAGCAGTACAGGATGATTTAGAAGATGGAAGTTCTCAAGGAACATATGAGGGGTGGTCTTCATCAAACTTTTTCACCACAGATTTGATAGTATGAGAAAATTAATCTATTCGAGATGGTCTTTCCTAGGGGGAAGAAAGATACACAACAGT
>WBNM01006274.1:0-17341 GCA_013399055.1 Ramphastos sulfuratus | reverse complement strand
GGGGGGGGGGGGGGGGGGGGCGGGGGGGGGGTGGGGGGGGGCGGGGGGGGGGGGGGGGGCGGGGGGGGGGGGGGGGGGGGGGGGGGGGGGGGGGGGGGGGGGCGGGGACGGGGACGGGACGGAGGGACGAGGGGATGAAAGGTATATTTTGTTTACTTTTAAAGGAACAAAGAGAAAATCTTTGAAGACTTAAGACTTAGAGCTTTGACAGGAAGATAGTAAGGAATATTTCTAGCAGCTATTACCAGATGAATCAGCATCTTTGGAATATTATATTGTTAGATCTAATTTGAATGTCATGAATTTCTATGAGGAATTATTTTGAATAATATAAAGATGCTTTTATAGAGTTAGTCATTGTTTCCCTTCCTACTGAAAAAACAATCTATTTTCCATCTTACTTCCACTTTGTACTCATTATACAACAAATAGATGACTCAATATACACCCAATTATTCCCACTTTGCATCCAACACATAACATCCCCCAGATTAAGCAAAGTATACTTTAAAATAAAACACTGTCAAGCCACAGAATGTTTGTAACTTCAATAATACAAATAATAAAAGTAATAAAAGGTTCCAATTATGGAAGAACTTTTATCCAAAGTAAAGTAATTTTAAAGTGAGAAATGTAGTTTGAGATCATCACATTTTTTTTTCATCTTTGAAAATATGCTAATATAATACACAGATTACAACTAGTTAGAATATGTTTCTGCCATAGCATGGGATTCAGTCACGGTGAATACATTCAGTAAGTGCTTTGCAGCTTTTTCAAATTCACTGAGGTCATGTAATGAAAAGTGTTTTTCAGATATAAAAAAATGTAATTCTCTTATTTGAAAACTCTTCTCCTTAACTTATTGAAGGAAAATTTAACTCCAAACAATATCGATACAACTTTATCATTTCCTCTATTCCATCTAGCTCAATAATTATTGCTTCTGGTTTGTATAGATGTATCTGACACTTTACAAATGTTTGCAATTTCTCTGCCTGTTTGTCTAATAAAAAGGATGTTTAGGCCAGCTTTTTCTGAAAAATAACACTTAGAGCAGACAATGTAGATATCTGAGGGCATCACTACACTCATGCCACTCAATAAAGAGAATGTAAGAACTAGCTTCTTCTACATATCTTGTGATCTTTGGCCTGAATGAGCATGTTACGAATGATGCAAAAATAATAATCTATAGTAATTTTGATATCCAGGCAGATATTATTAATAACTATGAAAATTGTTTATTAATAGTAAATCTCACCAGAAAACTTATTTACAAGGTTTGAAATGCATGGCTTGGATATTTATACACAGAGGGAACAGGCAAAACTGGAACACCTTAAGAGGTTAACTAGCAAATGCAACTGGAAGAGAAATTCTTGGCTGTCAATACACTGCTGGTGGTTTATTATCCTGCTTAACCACTAGATAGGCGGAGGAAGCTGCTTTCTGCTTATGGCAGAAGGCAATTAGTGAATTACAAGAGGCTTTAAGTATTTACTCACAAAATATTATTGGACAGTACCCAAAGCACGTGGAGGGGTTGCTGTCGGTGGTCTCAAAGCCATTAGAGGCTTTGGAGTTTTCCCAGGCTCTTTTCTCAGGAAGCTGGGAGTCTGGCACAGTCTCTGACCTCACTCCTCTTGACTGCCTATTCAGCAGAAGCCGTACAGAGTGGCAGGCAAGATGCAATGCCATGTGCAGGCTTGGCACAATGTCACATTGGCTATGCAGGCCGATCACATGGAGGCATTTAGAGCTATTCCTGGTAGTGGAGTTCCAGACAGTTCAGGATGCAATGAGGCAGCAGCAGCACGAATACAACGGCAGAGAGCAGATACAATGGTAGAGCACAGATACAACGGCAGAGATACCCTTTTTATCAATACAGCCTGAAACTAATGGGCCTTTGGACATAGATTAGCCAATGAGAATGGCACTTTGCCAAGCTTGACCATATTAGGTGAATCCATAGGCTTGATCTACTCAAGTTTGGGCAGAGCACAGGCCTTGCACAAGGCAAGTCTGTGTACCTTGTTTACCACAGGATGCAATACAAGTCTGGGCAAGCCACAGTCCTCAGACTCAATGATTCCAGGTTCTTTGTCCTCTTTTCTGTGGTTGCTTCTCCCCATATCAGAAGTGGGGAGAGCAGAAAAACATGTCTGGTCAAGCCAGGACATGTATAAGCCTATTTTGGCCTGCTTAGGCCTACCATGAGAGAGCGGTGCTAGTTGTAATTTCTAGGTATATATGAAGATGCACAGTACCACTCCTAAGTGGGTTTTCTTTGTCAATTTTTTGATATACTTCTTTGCCCTACTACTTCACGCACTTTTCTACAACATATTTCAGCTCAAACATGACATGCATTCTCTATCAAGAAAGTACAGAGCGTTACTAATGTGAGATTCATAGATTAGCCTACACTTCATGCTTTTAATTGAAATCTTAACTTACTTTCCCTTTGGCTGATGATCATCAGAGTGAGCTGTCAATTCTGAATGTGAAGGAAGAACTAAGTACCAAAGGTCAATCATTTCAGCGCAAATCAATTAAAGTAATTAGATGAATAGAAACCCTTTTATATAACCCTTCCTTCCTACAACAATATGCATATCTGTGTTAGGTGAGCAATGATACATAATCCACAGCGAAGGATAAATTTGTAATTGACATTGTTAGCATAAATTGCTTGATTAAATTATTAACACCATCATGAAAACTGAGGCAGTCAGAATCTTAATAACCAGAGTGTGAAGGAAGCTACCTGATGATTTTTTTACCAACAGTTGTGCTTACATTTGTAAAACTACGGGTTTTTTTAAGAGGTCAAAGAGCTTCTTGGGCATATAAAACATAATCTAGGATGTAGCTCACTTTTCAGAAATGGTTTGAAACATCTTGGACTAGAAAATACCAGTTTTTCTGCTGATGCTCAAACACAATGTCTGGTATTGGATTCAAACTACCATGTTGCTTTAAAAAGCCACTTTTTTTTTTCTTCCTCCTACATTCTCCAAACAAGATATTTACTCCGCATAAACATCTTCATTGCCATTCTATTGTATTCTTCAAAAAAATGCACTTGAAAACTTGAATTTTTGGTGATGTGCATCTGGGCCAGCTGGATAGCTGGTGTGAGCGTTGTTATTGCCTCATATTTTCTTGCGTGCTCATCATACTTCTTCTTTGGACTGTTTCAGACAGTAACTTTGTTAGCAAGGACTGTCTCTGCTTGCACTATTGCCTGTCAGTGAAACAGAACCTCCTGCAACCATAGATCATAACCCAGCAGAAGTTGCTCTGACTCCATACTGGCATCCTGTGGTGTTACTGGGTCAGCTGCTGTGCTGAAATGAGACCCTGGGCCAAGGGCAGCATGTGTAAAAGTCCTGGAAAGGTCTAACAGGGTTTCTCAAGCCTCAGGTCACTGATAGCAGCCTTTATTCCCATCAAGATGTGTCTCACACCCTTTGGAGGACTGGGCTTGACAGTGACCTGCCACAGAGTGGTTTAGTTACTACAGGACATCATAGAGTTATTTTAAGGGACACAGGGCCAGGGCAGGGATATGGACTGATACAGGATCTGTATCAGGGATATAGACTGAGTCAGGCTGGACAGAATGGGTGAGCGAGCTAGATTCATGCCATAAAAAGAAGCACGATTCAGCCTATAATCTTAGAGTCATAGAATCATTTAGACTGAAAAAGAGTTTTAAGGTCATCAGGGCCAATCATTAACTCAGCATTGCCAAGTCCACTACTAAACCATGTTCCTAAGAAATACATCTATGTATCTTTTAAATGCCTCCAGAGACAGCAATTCAATCACTTCCCTAAGCAGCCTGTTCCAGCGCTCAGTAACCTTTTAGGCGAAGAAATTTTTCCTAGGATCCAATCTAAATCTCCCCTGTTACAACTTGAGGCCATCTCCTCTTGTCCTATTACTTGGCACTTGGGAGAAGAGACCAACACCCACCTCACTAATAATCACCTTTCAGTTAGTTGTAGAAAGCAATTGGGTTTCCCCTGAGTCCCTTTAGATCAAGGCCAAACAACCCCAGTTCTCTTAGCTGCTTCTCACAGGACTTCTTCTCCAGATCTTTCCCTAGCTTCATTGCTCTATGGACATGCTCCGGTAACTCAGTATCTTTCTCGTCTTGAGGACCCAAAACTGAACACAGCATTCAAGGTGTGGCCTCATTAGTGTTGAGTACAGGGGCATGATCACTTCCCTACTCCTGCTGGCTGCACTGTTTCTGACACAAGCCAGGGAGCTTTTGGCCTACTTGGCCACCTGGGCATACTGCTGACTCATTTATCTGTCTGTCAACCAATATCTCCAGGTCCTTTTCTACTGGGCAATTTTTTAGCCACTCTACCCCATGCCTGTAGCATTGCATGTGGGTTGTTATGATCTTTACTATTAAAATGTTAATTTTCTAAGAACGTACTGTTACTAGAGTATATAAATAAAAACTTCGCTAACTTGAAAAGGTGCCTACTGCATCAGGCTTACATAACCTGGCAGGTAGAGCTGGCATAAGCACAATTCACTATTCAAACAACTTTCATGCCTTCAAACCTAGGTGGATGGAAGAAACTGAAAGTTAAGAAAGGAATTCCAGAGTTTGGAAGCTGCATAAGTCAAATCAACATTCAATGCAAAAAGTACAAGATCAAGAAATTCTAACAGTACTTAATTAAAATAATTAAATTATCCATTAATTTTTTTTTTTCAATTAACATTTAGGTTCTGAGAAGGAACATTTTTACTTTGACATGGAAATCTGTGGATAAGCTTTTGATTAGTAGGGAGACATTTATGATTCATAGCTAAAGTAATAGTACGGAGACATTTATGATTCATAGCTAAAGTAAATCTTCCTTTAAATTGCAAAGTTAATGAAAGGTTACCTAGAAAAAAAAAATCTGTTCCATGTTATATGCATTCTTACATATTATCCCTGTTCTGTGTTTGTGTCCAGTGGAAGCAGGCAGTCTTTCATCCTCCTTAAATTATCTATCTCCTGGTTCAAAGATTTTTTTTTTTTTCATGTATTCTTTTCTACCTCTGGGTTTTTCTCTAGTTCTCTGTGGTTTGCTTTAGTGTTTTCTAAATATTTTACAGTACACCCTCCACCTTTGCATGCATCTTTGAGACCCTTATGTGGCTTAGTCTTCCCCTAAGAATCCTAATAATTAATCACTGTGTGTATTGTTAGTGCAAACAGCTATTGCTAGCAATTAAACAATCCTTACACACACAGAGTGAAATTCATTCTCATGCTCTGGACAACTCCATTGGCAAAGCATCTTAAGCATTTTTTACTATTAAAGTGGCACATAGATCTACAGATTGTTAGAGGGGTAAGATTTTGTGTTGCATTTTAAGTTTTTAAAAATAATAAATAAAAAAAAGCCCCATCTCATTATGATGGGCATCATTCCACTGTCTTCCTGCACGGAAACAACAGTTCCATGAAAAGGTCTCTTACTTTCTTTGTCTGAGATGTGCTAATAAAGGTGAAGGCACAAACTTTCCAAAACATCCAAAACTTGTCCAGTCTTTCAAGTGAAATAAATTAGTGTGCACTATGCAGGGATTTACAATCTCATAGGGCAGATCCATGACACAAACACATCTGCACATTTCCTAAACCAAAGATAACTTTGTGTTAGTAAACCTTTAATATTGCGCAGTCTCTTGAGGTGATTCTTAACAGGGGCTGTTTTTAGCCACAGAACCTGGTACTTGTGTATATTTCCAGCTATGAGCCTATTCTGGTCCTCTCAGTGAGGATCCACCAAAGGGATGCACTATCAAGACAGAAAAGTCCCTCTTGGAGGACATAGACTTGAGCTGTTTATACAGTATGACTGTGATATGGCAGCCATCACGGAAACCTGGTGGGACAACTCCCACAACTGGAGTGCTGCAATTGATGGGTACTGACTTTTCAGAAGGGATAGGCAAGAAAGAAGAGGTGGGGCAGTGGCCTTCTATGACAGGGAGACATATGCAAATTAATGAAGATGATGTTAGGGTTGAGTTCTTGTGGGTAAGAATCAGGAGAAAGGCCAGCAAGAGCAATATTGTGGTGGGAATCTGTTATAGACCACTCAACCAGGATGAAGAGGTAGATGAAATTTTTTATAAGTAGTTGAGAGAGATTTCACAGTCACTACTCCTTGTTTCGTGGGAGACTTCAGCTTCCCAGATGCCTGCTGGAAATACAATACATCAGGGAGAGAACAGTCTTGGAGGTTCCTGGACTATGTGGAGGACAACTTTCTGACACAGCTCATGAGGGAGTGAACCAGGGAAGATGCCCTCCTGGACCTGCTTCTTGTGAAGAGGGAAGAGCTTGTGGGGAAAATAAAGACAGTAGCCACTGCTTTCTCCTCATGATCCCTGCGTATTTCCTGTCTCAGGTTTGCTCCTCCCTGACTGACCTCCATCTCTTCCTTTCTCTGCATTTGGCTCTTCTTGGAAACATCTTGTAACAGCTATCTAGCCAATGCCCCTCAAACATCCCATAGGTTTATTCTTCCTCATGAGACCCAAGATGATCACATTTTGTTTTTTAACAGTTACAGTGTTCTGGCTGAGCTTCTCCCTGAATACTCCTGAAAATTTCCTTCAGTAGCCAGTGACTTGAGACCTTGGGTCTTTGACATCACTTATGTTATCTCCTCTTTAATAATGTTTGTGTGTCTAGGTGTTTAATTAATATTTTCATATTTTATAATAGTCATACATCACATAATACAATTAAACATTATTATACTAATAAATGTTGATACAGTATTAATAATTTTTACAAAAGACAATATAATTAATTTTATATATTTTAATGTCATTACACTTTTCATGCCTCTTTTCCCAGTGTTTTAAGGGTAGACGAATGTAGCTTTACATTACACATGTCATTGCAGCTCATGTGAGTGCTGTGTATTTCTCTGGAAAGCATCTGAGAGTAATAGCCCAGTGTTTCTCTGATTTCTTTTTTGGATGCATTTCTATTCTGAACTTACTGTAGTGGAGCCTAGGGATACTAGGCTCCTTAAATGTAGCCTTTGGGAACATTACCTTTATTCTCAGTGAAAGTCAATGGCACCTATGTACCTCAGTGATGCTTGTAAGTTGGACCTAGATCAGCCTCAGGTTATTTATAATAATTTAACCTTCCCAATAACTTTCAGAAAGAGAAAAGATCTATTTTATAGGTGTCATAAATGTCAATAGTATATAAGTTCCATATATTTAACCATTATTTATCATTATTATTGTTACTATAAATATTGACAGCATAAAAAGGTTTCAGCAAGCTGGATAAAGTACTGTGTAGATTTCTAGCGACCAAAAATAAGAGACAAGAGGGCAAGTATTAGGTAATTTATACAAAAAAGTTGTCAGATTGTAACTGCTTTACATATCAGATATACAGCAAACAGATCTCAGCATTACAAACTGATCTCAAAATTTTATTCTACAGAGTGTTTGAAGGGAGGACAGAGGTCTGGAGTCTCAGATAAAGACTGACAGTCTAAGTTATGTGACAATTACTATCATAATACAACCCAACAAAATGCACTGTAGCATCATCCCTTCTAGTTGTGAGCAGTCTCACACCACTTTGTAGAATAGTCAATGACTTGTCGCAGCCCCAAAGAAACTATCACAAATACTTTGCCTATTATCTTCATAAAGTCATCAGCAATGATTCCTATTAGGGATTAAGGACAGGAAAAACACAATATGATGATTATAAAGCTAGAATCAAAATATGATTTCTTATTACTAACAGCAACAGCAAGTGTAAAGAGAAAATTAGGTCAGCAACCAATGCTATTAGAAACTCACTAATAAGATGTATAAATGCATTAGAGCCATTTATGTGGGAAACAAATCATCTGCAAGCACTGGCACTGTAGCAGATGTAACAACCTAATAGCTGGAACCTGCACTGAAGCAAATGGACAGACAAACTTAGATCCCATAGGTGCATCATGTGAAAAAGTAAAGACAAAGTAAAATACAGCAAAGACTAAAAACTTGGCACATTAGATTTCAGAAATCACCACAAAGGACTTTTCTAAGGCAATCAGAAACATTATTCCATTTCAAAGCAGCCTTAGTTTCCTAAGCACTTAGGGTAGTATACATGGGCAACAATAAGAAAAGGCTTGTCATGTCTTGAATTGTTTTGGTTTTATTGCTGGTTTCCATCTTGAAAAGCCATTGCCATCTTATAGACATGGAATGCAGCAAAAAATGTAAGTAAGGTTTTGAAATCAGTCAAGGCTGTCTAAAATTGTAGAAACCTTTCCCAGAGATTTTTTTTTTTGACAATGCAATTTAGTGCTGACATAAGCAAATTAAGTATGAACAACACAGAACAGAAAGATTTATTCTAAGCCATCTAGTTGGTATATAGAACTTCACTGTAAACACAGTTGGTGTGACTATTGTGAAGCCTGAGGTTATAGCTTTCATTTCAAAAACCTCTCTATAGAAGAAAGATATTGAATCAATAAGCCTTGTCATTTCAAGGGAATTTGCATTCTGTGGGTTTTATGTTCCCATCTACAGTTTTGCATTAATAAATGATAATGAATGTCAATCACGATCATAGAGAAAGTCTCTGCTTACCTGAAATGTCCCTTACTTTGAAATAATAAAACCCATAGCACTCTTATTCTAAGAGATTTCAGGCACAGTCAGACAAGATCCATCAGTCACCAGTAGGAAGCGCATATCTTGGGATACATTTCCAGGCACAATGCTTCCAGACACAAAATATTTCTACGTAGTTTTGAAAGGAAAAGCTTGAGGCAAAAGGCTAAAATATCTACTAATGAAGTATATGAGAAATTCAGCTTTGCAATAATACAGCAAAATATCTCAGTGCCCATCTCTATTTGTATCCAAGCAGTTTGGATTTGTGGAGCTCATCTGTCAAGAAAGTTTGCTTCATTAATTCTATTTTATTCATCTTCAGACTGGAGTCCACAGAGCTATGATGATGGAACCTTCACCATACTGCACACACTGGTTATACAGGGCACCATTCTGACACTGACCTCCTGATTTAACAAGAAAAATTCTCTCTTTCTATTACATTCTTCTTGCATGTGTGTAACTTAGGAGTGGTGTTCTCTGATAAACAGATTTAACTTTTGAGACTTTTGAACATTTATGCATCTGAGTTGGTTGTGGCAATTAACAAGGCAGGAATTATAAAATATGTAGTCATTTTATTTACGAAAATCCCCACCCACAAACTATACACAAATTAGTTAGATTTGGATTCAAATTTGTTCAGGAAGATCTTCAGAAGGATGCTTATAGGCAATTTAGTAATTCAGGAAAATCAGAAAATTGTAAAAGGTTTAGCCACAGAACAGCTTTGCCCCACTTACAAATAAAAGGCAGCCTGGAGCCCTAGGCAGTGTCTGTGCTATTCATGGCGATGGGGTAGGAATTTGGACCTGGTCCCTTGGCTCCTTTGCGGCAGTGTCTGGAACTGCAAATTGTAATCCAGCAGTGGATCAATGTGGCACAGGATCTAATGTGAGTAAACCTACCAGAGTCCAAACTGACTGCAGACATGGCTGCCATGGGCAAAGATCATGGTGCAGCACAGGGCAAAGCTGGGCTGCTCGGCAGTGCGCCTGTGAACAGTGGCGGTTTACGGCAGGGGCAGGTCCCTGCAGCAGGAAGTCAGTATGCGGCGGTCCGAAAGCAGGGACTGTGCGCTTTCTCATCACCGTTCTCCCAGATGTCCCTCAAGGTCCGACTCAAGGGTGGACTCAAGGTCCGACTAGATAATGTGTCCAGTTGCCATATATATATGCTGGGGCAATTTGCTCTTCCCCATTCAAGCCTGTGGGGGTCGGGGAAGGAACTTCATGCCTACGTCTATCCACATTCCAAACCCTTGGAGCCAGAGGTGGGGGAGGAGGGAAACAGTTTCATGCCCCATTCAAACCTCAGCTGGGGCAGGGATTTGGGTGTGCCCTGCCACAACAGCCCATAGATAAACTTCAAAATTGTCACCACCACTCTGTGTATTCATATTTCAAAGTTTTGCAAACTCCCCTGGAGCAAAATTTTAACTCAAAGGTCAAGCAATATTTTAATGCACTAGGCTGGGTTGTGTCAGCCACACACTTTCTCCTAGACAATACTAAGTTTTTGCTCACCTGAAAGAAGTTTGCATTTTTGACAGTTATTTTAATGTTCAATTCCTAAACTGTGCAAGCTGCTGCCCTTCCTATTCTATGGGAAATATGCATATTTTCTTGCTTAATTTATTTTAGATCAATTTCACATCCCTCCTATACAAATGAGCAGAGTTAAGTCCTGAGAATTATCTCCCTACAGCCTTCCATGATGATGAACACAAAACCATTGACATTTTATTATTTATTTGTTTGTTTCTATAATCTCCTCCAGAGAGAGCCAGCTTGAGCAGAGAAGTAGCTCTAAAAATATTTTAGAGCATGAAGCCCTTTCATTGTTCCCAAGGCTGAACATTTTTGTTGCTTCTTCCAATTTAGCAATGATGGTCATTCTCAATGGAGGAACTGGCTTCTGAAATGCTCTGATCCTTGTTGCTGTATGGGATCTGTGTGGAGTAGACATTTCCATGCTCCTGCTTTTAACTGTCAGCACAGAATACAAATTCAGTTTCCGAAAGTTATTGCAAGTGACAGCAGGGAAGGGTTGTTTCTTTCAAAAATATTTTCAGAACAGCTGAAGTTGAGTTTCTCCATTCTTTGTCTTCTGTCACTGAGTTTCAGGGAAGCAGAAAGTTAGTGAGAATAGTGAGAAAGTTTGCGGGCTGATGCTGTGGGCAGTAGAATTGGAGGGTTGAGTTCATCCATTTAACATGTTGACCCAAGTTTTTTCATCTCCATTACTTATTCAATGGAAAAAACCAAGGCCCTCTGAAACTGATATTTGTTCTTGACTTTGTCTAAGTTCTAAGGTTTGGAAATTCAGCTTTAAAATGAGAGAATTTCTTACATTTATGCTCATTATTAGAAGGAAACACATTCGAAGGCAATTTCTCTGTAGAACATGGGGAGTTTTGAACTCTAGCATTATATTTTTATGTTTTTTTAAATCCACATCCATTCCCCACAGATGACTGACAATGAACAGTGCTGGAACCAGGAAAAGAAAGAGATTAAATAAACATGAGAGGAACCATTAAATTTCATGTTGGAAGATATTAGACTTAAGAAGAAAAGGGAAGTGACTCAGTTTTGCCTCTTCCCTCTTCTCTTCATGATTACGTTATTCCTTAAAAATGGGCTAGAGCAGAATAGAGTATTAAAGGTGGAAAGAGAATCAGAAATTCTGATTCGGTGAAACCAGGGAACTTAAAAGAATCACAGCATCTTGCTAATAGTAGCAGTAAGAATTAAAATCTGTCAGGTTCCATTTACAATTTTGTTATCACAGGTAATAACAGAAAAAAATAACAACCAAAAAAATCCCAAAACCCAAACCACCATCAAAAAAAAAANAAGTTTGCGGGCTGATGCTGTGGGCAGTAGAATTGGAGGGTTGAGTTCATCCATTTAACATGTTGACCCAAGTTTTTTCATCTCCATTACTTATTCAATGGAAAAAACCAAGGCCCTCTGAAACTGATATTTGTTCTTGACTTTGTCTAAGTTCTAAGGTTTGGAAATTCAGCTTTAAAATGAGAGAATTTCTTACATTTATGCTCATTATTAGAAGGAAACACATTCGAAGGCAATTTCTCTGTAGAACATGGGGAGTTTTGAACTCTAGCATTATATTTTTATGTTTTTTTAAATCCACATCCATTCCCCACAGACGACTGACAATGAACAGTGCTGGAACCAGGAAAAGAAAGAGATTAAATAAACATGAGAGGAACCATTAAATTTCATGTTGGAAGATATTAGACTTAAGAAGAAAAGGGAAGTGACTCAGTTGTGCCTCTTCCCTCTTCTCTTCATGATTACGTTATTCCTTAAAAATGGGCTAGAGCAGAATAGAGTATTAAAGGTGGAAAGAGAATCAGAAATTCTGATTCGGTGAAACCAGGGAACTTAAAAGAATCACAGTATCTTGCTAATAGTATCAGTAAGAATTAAAATCTGTCAGGTTCCATTTACAATTTTGTTATCACAGGTAATAACAGAAAAAAATAACAACCAAAAAATCCCAAAACCCAAACCACCATCAAAAAAAAAAAAAAAAAGCCCACCAAAAATCCCAAACGATTCAAACCAAACCCAAAACCTAACCAACAGACAAACACCACAGGCATCAGCATAATATTCCTGGAGCTAGTAAAGGATAATATAGACAAGACTGCACTCAGGCCAGAAACAGCAATTAGAAGAAGAATTCCAAAATTATCAAAACTCTACAGGGGCAGGTGCACTGTATGGTAGTTGGCCAAAAAAACACAGGCTTTTGCAGAATCAGAACTGTCCATTATGATATTGACGAGCACTCAAACACAGAAAAAACAAATATCAGTTGCTGCTATTACTTTAACCTCTACAAAGAGATAGTTTCATCTGAAAAAATAGCACCAAGTCTCTTGTGCTTACTCATTCAAAACATTACTCGACCTTTGAGTTAAAACCTTGCTCTAAGACAGTTTGCAAAACTTTGAAATCTGAATGACGGTGACAATTCTGGAATTTACCTGTGGGCTGTGTAAATGTTCAAAGGTCTCAAAACAGAAATCTCTGTGAAGGAGACAACACCAATCCTTCAGGATAAAGATTGCAGACAAAGAGAGATCTCTTACTTATGTACTCAACTATATTTGTAGTAGGATTTTCCATTATTTTTTTGGGCAATTCTTTCTGCACCGAGTTATTCATACAGTTACACTGACCTGTGGTCACATGGCTACTAAAGTTGATAAGAAAGCACAAATCACAGAATAACAGAATGTCAGGAGCTGGAAGGGACTTCGAAAGATCATCCAGTTCAATCCCCCTGCCACAGCAGGATCATCTATACCAGATCACACAGGAACACATGCAGACGGGTTTTGAGTATCTGCAGAGAGGGAGACTCCACAACTCCCCTGGGTAGCCTGTTCCAGTTTTCTGTCACCCTTACAGTGAAAAAATTCCTCATCATGTTTACATGGAACTAACTATGCCTCAACTTCCATCCACTGCCCCTTGCCTTGTCATTGGGTATCACTCAGCAGAGCCTGGCTCCATCTTCCTAGCACTCACCTTTTGCATATTTATAAACATTGACAAGTTCACCCCTCAGTCTCCTCTTCTCCAAGCTAAAGAGCCCCAGCTCCCTCAGTCTTTCCTTGTAAGGAAGATGTTCCATTCCCTTAATTGTCTTTCAGATGCTGCCTCACCAGTGCAGAGTGGAGGTGAAGAAGAATCTCTCTTTATCTACTAGCCACATCCCTTCTAATACACCCCAGAATGGTATTGGCCTTCTTGGCCACAAGAGCACACTGCTGAATCATGGTCAACCTCCCATCAACTAGGATCCCCAGATTCCTTTTCCCCTTCACCTTCCCTTTCACCTTCACCCAAATGACCATTACTATCTCTGCCAACTTACTTCTGTAGAGACTATAAAACAAAAATTTGTTCACCTCTTCATTTCTTGCCCAGCTATCTCCTTTCTCCACATCTCATCACTCTCTGCAAAAGCCTTTAGCAGAACATTTGGAAGTAGATTATCTTTAAAGAAGGTCCCACTCAGCCCAACCCATTCCAAGGCTCCAGAAGCAGAAAGACTGGCAAAAAAGACTCAACGATTTCTCATCAGCTAGATCCTGAAGAAGCATTGCACATTACACTATTGACTGTCTCAGAGATGTTAGCACATATACTAGTGTCTTCTAGAGACTACAGTGATGTCAGACAAAAGCTGAGGGTCAGGATGACATGAATATTGTCTGTAGAAAGCCATTCCACTTTAAACAGAATTCACTTGAAGCATTCAATAATTGCTCTGAAATACTATGCTTTTGATTTCATTAATATCATTTGATAGCTCATCAGGCTTTCACTGGGTATGAGAAAAACCTTTTGCTAAAAAGACAGCATAACAAAAATTCTCACATTGCTAGTGCCAGTCTGTTCTAGTTTCATTGCTGTAGATATAGGTAAAGAGATTTATTATTCTTTTTACTGGTCAAATGCAATCAGAGATTGTCTTCTACTGTAGGTCCTCAGTTCTCTTCATAGTAATCCAAATTGTTCATGGTTTAGGAAGTTTTGTGTTTGTCAGTAGTAGCAACATTCATAAGAAACAGCAATTCAACAGGTTTTTCAATTCTGCTGGACTGTTTCAGCAAGTATGACGTAAAGAGAATGTTAAGAACTCGTTATGGCAATAAAGGTTCAAGCATGAAAAAATAAAATTTAAATAAAAGTCTGAAATAAATATATCTTAAAACTTTCCATTTCAGAATATGAATTGTAGCACAAAACTGTCACCATGAAAGGTGATGTTCATAAGAAAAACAAGAGCAACTTTTCCATAAAAAATATTCCTGAGAATAGATATAACGGATTTCATTTAGAAGTAAAATGCTTCTTTTTGCATCACAACATTCAGCTTTTCTCTAAAAGCTCTCCATTTTTATTGGGTTTTTTTGTTTGTTTATTTGTCGTTTTCTTTTAAAATATTATTACAGCAGAAAATCTGTTTAAAGTGAAAAAAAAATGCAAAAATATATCAATTTGGATATTTTACTGAAATAGCTTCTTAAGTACTTATACAACCAGAAAGTGAAAAGCATTCTAGAATACCCAGAAGCATAGCTCTATCTGGCATTCACAGTAGATGTGGGAGATAAATATTCATGTCCCTGTTCTTTTCAATATTCAGATAAATATTTACCAAGTATAAAATAAAAAGTGATTCTGGAAGTCAACAGTGGGAGCATTCCCTTGCACCATAGAAGTCATTGGTTAAGCACTCTGTTCCAAGTTGTATTTTGTTATTTACATGGTTGGAAGAATTAACAGGAACATCAACACTACCAAAAACCCACTTATAAACTACCCTGGTGATTAAAAAACTCATCTGTGTTTGGGATGATAGGGAATGATGCTTTGGAAAATCATAAACTCAATCTAAGTGGTACATCCTCAATATGTATTTTAAACACTAATTTACCAAATATTACCAAGGCAGCTTTCTTGCTTTTCACAAACACAGTCACGGGATGTCAAGGGTTGGAAAAGATCCAAAGAGATCATTGAGTCACTGCATGTCATCATCTTAAGACTAAAATGTCTAAGAAATGCTTAATTCTACTAAATCCACACCTAGTGAGGACCAGCTTAGTGTTTATCCAAATGCAACAAAATGCACCTACATTTTTGAGAAGAGGCTTCTACCTTGTGGGACAGATAATGTACCTGCTGTGAAGTTCTGAAACTCTTCAGAGCTTTCTCATCTTAGTAAGTTTTTTGTCCTACATGCAGCTCATGTAATGGTACTGCTCTGAAAGAGGCTGATTCACACCAGTATGTTTCTGACTCTCATGGTTGATAAGGTTATTTGCAGGACAAAGAGGAATCTCCAGCCACCAAGGACTAAAAGCAGCCACTAAGGACTAGATTTTTTTCTTAGCTGTAAAGATCAGCTAAGGGAATTTGAAACATACTATCTTTAATACCAACTAGGGTTTTCAAAATGTTCCTTTGAGGAATTCAAGCAGAATAGATAAATGGAAATATGTTATAAACATGCAGATATTAATCTCAATCTCAATGACTCCATCTTTGTGATTTTGATCTTGTGCACACATATAAATCACAGAATCACAAAACCTTAGAGGTTGGAAGGGACCTCCAGAGATCATCGAGTCCAACCCCTCTGCCAAGGCAGGATCCCCTAGGGTAGTTCGCTCAGGAATGCATTCAGGCGAGTTTTGAAAGTCTCCAGAGAAGGAGACTCCACAACCTCTCTGGGCAACCTGTTTCAGTGCTCACTGTAAAGAAGTCTCTCTTCATGTTGAGGTGAAATCTCCTATGTTCCAATTTGTAGCCATTGCTCCTTGTCCACCAACCACCAAAACCAGATTGGTCCCATCCACTTGACACCCACCCCTCTGATTTGTGTGCATTGATCAGATCTCCTCTCAGTCTTCTCCTCTCCAGACTAAACAGCCCCAGGTTGCTCAGTCTCTCTTTGTTAGGGGAGATACTCAAGTCCCCCAGTCATCCTCGTGGCTCTCTGCTGGAGTCTTTTCAGTATTTATATATGTAAATAGCATCCATATATAGTTTTGTGAGATAATGACAAAGACAGAGCATGTTACAACAGGCAAAATAGCATCTAACTGCTAATTATAACTAAACTATCCTTTTTCATTCTCTTGTAACTGAAAAGCAAAAAAACCTCTTTTTTTAAAAATCACTTTGTCTTGTTCAGCACACTGTATAAAACCAGCATTTTGTTCATGGTCTCCATTCCCAGATAAACACATGTTATTCCTCATGTCCAAGTAAGATCATTTTCACATCATCGTTGCACTTCACTCTAATGATTTTTGAATGAACCAACTTAAAAATTATAAAAGAAAATAAAATTAAGAGTGCATTTGTGCATTTTTGAACACAAGATTTTTACAGTCCTTGGGAGAAAGAAAGGAAGTAATTTATTCCCTTAGCTTCCAAAATCAGAAGCAGAGACACCTCATAACTCATTCACTTCTGCATTATAAAGTCAAACAAATAGCACTCAAGTCATTGCAGGGAGTTTTAACTCTCGTAAGTGGATGAACTATATAAAAATAACCAAGAGATGCATTGCATGGTAGGGCTGTTTCACTAGTGCAATCATGAGAGCTTGAAGTCATATAATCTTAGCACATTTTGGGTTGCAAGGGACTCTCATGGTACGCCTAAGCAGGCCAAAATAGGCTTATACATGTTCTGGCTTACCCAGGCATGTTTTCCTGCTCTCCCTCCTTCTGTTTTGGGGAGAAGCAACTGCAGCAAAGAGGACAAAGAACCTGGAGCCACTGAGTCTAAGGACCCTGGTCTGCCCAGACTTGTTTGCACCTTGTGGTAAACAAGGTACAAACAGTTGTCTTGTGCAAGGCCTGTGTTCTACCCAGATTTGGGTAAAGCAAGCCTATGGCTTCACCTAATATGGTCAAGTTTGGCTAACTGCCATCCTGATTGTCTAATCTATGTCCAAAGGCCCATTAGTCTTGGGATGTATTGAAAAAAGGAGATAAGCAGGTGACACAACCTGCTCTGCTGTTGTATCTGTGCACTGCCGTTGTATTCAAGCTTGTATGCTTGTTATTGCCTTATTGTATTCTGAA
>WBNM01006272.1:0-11172 GCA_013399055.1 Ramphastos sulfuratus | reverse complement strand
GCAGACCTCATTGCTGTCTGCAGCTACCTGAAAGGACCTTATGGAGAGGTTGGTGCTGGTCTCTTCTCACAGGTAATTAGTGATAGAACAAGAGGGAATGGCCTCAAGCTGCCGCTGGGTAGCTTTAGACTGGACATTAGGAAGAATATATTCCTGGCAAGAGTGGTCAGGCACTGGAATGAGCTGCCCAGGGAGGTGATGGAGTCTCCAAGCCTGGCTGTGTTTCAAGGTGATTTGGCTGTGGTGCTTGGGGCTGTGGTTTAGGGTGCACCTTGTGGAGCAGGGATATGGGATGGGCTTGGTTATCCTGAGGGGCTTCTCCAACCTGAACCTTTCTGTGTGATTCTGTAATTCTCTTTCCAGAGATCTCTGGTCCCACCTGGGCACCCCAATAATTCTCAGAGCAACCTGAATGTTTCTGTGATTCTGTGTGAATGTGATTCTTATTTGTAATTTTGAAAAAAGGCAGAGCGTTAACTCTAAACCCACCACACCCCTTGGTGTACCATAAATGCAAAGAGCACAGGCTTTGTGCTTTATTGTGCCCTATGCCACAGCAAATCTATAGAAACTCTTCTGAAACTGGATGACATTAAAGGAGTATGAAATCACATTTATGATCAAACTGCTCCAATGTTAATGATTTGCCTAACTGATATTAAATTAATAACTCAATATTTTGAGTTACTCACAGTTTTCATGTCAAGCTCTGAACCCACTTTTCTCTCAGTTCATAGAATCAGAGTGGTTTAGGTTGGAAAGGGACCTCAAAGATCATCTAGTTCCAACCCCCTACCGTAGACAGGGACACCTTCCACTAGAAGCACTTAAAATGAGCCATACAAAACACTTAAGGAGTTATTTTGCTTTTACCTGGTGGTCATTTCAAGTAGCAACATAAGCAGAGGTCGCCTTTATTTTGATAGAGGTAGGAATAAGATTGTCTCTGTTTCTTGAATCTTCAAGAAACACCAATATACACCCAAGAAAAAATTACCTGGGTTTTATTTGTTTACTGCACAGGGGAAAAAAAAGTGTGTGCTTTTACCATGGTAACCTCACTTTCTTCAGCAACACTTTGGCACATCTTCCAGCTACTAATCTTAATGGAATATATTTACTCATTTAAGCTATGAATGCAGGGAAAATTGCATCAGGCATAGGATAGGGCACTGAATCAAGGTGAGACACTCAGCTTCTGCCTCCATTTTTCCCCACTAATAGCCTGGCTGTTTCTTTCAAATAAAATAATATCACTGAGCCTCTGCTTCGTGCCCTCTCATTTCTCTCTCTCCCCTTATCAGACAGTGGTTTTGTTCTGGGTAGGGACTTCAGCTCATCCCCATGCTCACACAGCTACTACCAGGATGAGATCCAGCTATTGTGTGCAGTTCTGGAGCCCCCAACACAGGGAGGGGATTCTGTCCCTTTGCTCTGCTCTCCTCAGACCCCACCTGGAGTCCTGTGTGCAGTTCTGGAGCCCCCAGCACAAGAAGGACATGGAAGTGTTGGAGCCAGTGCAGAGGAGGCCACCAAGATTCTCAGAGGGCTGCAGCAGCTCTGCTGTGAGGACAGGCTGAGAGAGCTGGGGTTCTGCAGCGTGGAGAAGAGAAGGCTTCCAGGAGAGTTTGGCCTCAGGAGACCTTGGCCTCAAAAGGCCTTCCAGGATCTGCAGGGGGCTCCAGGAGGGCTGGGGAGGGACTATTGACAAGGTCTTGTTATGACAGGAGGAGGAGGCATGGGTTTAAAGTGGCAGAGGGGAGATGGAAATTGGATGTTAGGGGGAAGTTGTCTGCAGTGAGAGTGGTGAGACACTGGCACAGGTTGCCCAGGGAGGTTGTGAAGCAGGCTAGAGCACAGCCCTCACACTGTGTCAAACTTTTTACCCTGAAGAAAATGCACAAAGGAAGAATGCAACCATTTCCTAGGGCCGTGCTAGCCAGAGCCAAAGAAGACACCAACCCAGTCTGCAGAACAATCACAGAATCACAAATGGGTTAGGTTGGAAGCGACCTCAAAGCTCAGCCAGTTCCAACCCCCCTCTGCCACAGGCAGGGACACCTCCCACTAGAACAGGTTGCTCAAGGCCTCATCCAACCTGGTCCTAAACACCTCCAGGGAGGTTGTGGAGCACAGAAACACAGAATGTGATCTTCAAATCTCCACTGCCCAGGGAAGTGGTGGAGTCGCTGTACCTGGAGGTGTTTAAGGCAAGCTTGGCTGTGGCACTCAGTGCCATGGTCTAGTTGCTGTGGTGGTGTTAGGTCCAAAGCTGTACTGGGTGATCTCAGAGCTCTATTCCAGCCTCAGTAATTCTATGACTGTATGTGTCAAGCAAAACCTCTGGAATGTATGAGAGCTAATCAGCTCTAGAGTTAGAAAGGAATATAATTTCCAGAGAGGGCAAACACCATAAACAAAATAACAAAGCAAAAGGTTAACTCAATCTCATTGTAAATGGAAAAAAAACCAAAAAACAAAAACCAAAAAAGCTGTGTACAAAAAGCTGTAGAATAAGACAGAAGTTTCCCCAAAGGGTATGTGAAAGGAAATGAAAGCAATACAGATTAGGCTGTGTTTGTAATTCTATTAGTGTGTGCATTTCTGGATGTGTTAATGAGAGGATAAGAAGGATGCTCGCTGAGATAGGATCCCATTTTCCCTGTGGAATGAGGAATTATGACCACAGCTCTTTAATGTGATTCCCCTCAGGAGGTGTGAGTTTAAGCCCTCTTGACTCGGAAAATCTTGGCATGAGTGGTGCTACAAAAGAGAAGGAGATGAGGGGGTGGTGGTGGGTGGGGCAAATTTTTTATTTGAATTAAATAATCCACATCATTTTAGGCAAGACAGGGCTGGTGGGCAAGGCCAATGTAATCTGTAAAGTTTCTATACAATTTTTGACACAGACTTTAGCATTCCATTAAAATATTGTGCTTGCTACACTCTTTTCTTGCATGGGTTAAGTATTAAAACAGTCTCTATTAAAAATTTTCATCTTAAAAGGAAATTAGGCACTCAGTTTCTGGCCTGTAGGTTGATGGTTTGGGGTTTTTTCTGCTTGTTTGTTTGGTTTTTGGGGTTTTTATGCTTTTTTTGAGTGTTTGTTTTGGTTTAGTTTGTTTCTTTGTTTTTTAAATGTATTTTTTTATTTAAATAAGCTGTGTGATCAAATATAACTTCATCCTTCACTGCCTCATCTGGAAACAGTCTGAGGGATTTCCCAAGCCTTTTCTTTGCAAAGACCTTTTTATTTCCCCCCCAGAATGTTTGTGTATATTGTCTGATTCACAGAATCACAGAAGGGACCTCCAAAGCTCAGCCAGTCCAACTTCCCTGCCAGAGCAGCATCACCTACAGCAGATCACACAGGAACACATTCAGGCAGCTCTTGAGTATCTCCAGAGAGGGAGACTCCACAACCCCTCTGGGCAGCCTGTTCCAGGGCTCTGTCACTCTCACAGGGAAAAAAAAACCCTCCTCACATTTCCATGAAACTTCCTAAGGCTCAGTTTCCTCCCATTGCCCCTTGTCCTGGCACTGGGCATCACCCAGCAGAGCCTGGCTCCAGCCTCCTGGCACTTAACTTTGCATCTGTATAACCATTGACAAGGTCCCCCCTCAGGCTCCTCTTCTCCAAGCTCCCAGCCTCAGTTCTCTCAGGCTCTCCTCCTAACAGAGATGTTCCATTCCCTTCAGCATCTGCTCACTTGTGCCCTGGGACAGCTCAAGGGCAAGGGATAGAAACTGCAGCGCAGGAATTTCCAGTTCAACATGTGGAAGAACTTCTTGAGTGTAAGGGTGAGAAAGCCCTGGCACAGGCTGCCCAGAGAGGTTGTGGAGTCTCCTTCTCTGGAGCCTTTCCAGCCCTGTCTGGATGTGTTCCTGTGTGACCTGTGCTGGATTCTCTGCTCCTGCTGTGGCAGGGGGGTTGGACTGGAAGCTCTCCAGAGGTCCCTTCCACCCCCTGACATCCTGTGAGCCTGTGACACACACATGTATGACACTCATGACCTGTGCTTACATAACTCCCAAGCCTGCACAACTCCTGTAATTTTAGACTATTTTTTTTCCTGTCAGAAGTACATTCTGCTGAAACAGCTCATCTCTAAATAGTCTGTGGCTGCTTCCCTGTGGCAGCNAGGTAGTGGAAGCCTGATCCCTGGAGATGTTTAACGCCAGGCTGGATGAGGCTGTGGACAGCCTAATGTACAGTAACCCTACCCATGGCAGGGGGATTGGAACTGGCTGATTCTTGTGGTCCTTTCCAACCCTGACTGATTCTATGATCCTGTGATTCTATGAGTCTATGATTCTGTGATTCTAAGATTCTGTGATTCTAAGATTCTAAATCTGTTTCTTGTTTCTCTCATTTCAAACCACTGCCTCTTGTCCTATCACTGCATGCCTCTGCAAACAGTCCCTCTCCAGTCTTCTTGCAGTCCCTCTTCAGGTCTCCCCAGAGCCTTCTCCAGGCTGAACAGTCCCAGCTCCCTCAGCCTGTCCTCAAAGTAGAAGTGTTCCAGTCCCCTCATTTCATAGTCTTGCCTTTTAAAATGGTAGAAAAGTTCTAGGACAAATTTTTAGCCTTAAAATGGCAGCAGGTCTGATAATGACTTTGGCTTGGGGCACAAGAGTACTGCACGGTACAGTCTTGGGTGGCTGCTTGCAGGTCCCACTATCAGGATGGTGATGATGTTTGCCCTCTTTGATGTTCCACTTAGGCTGAGCTCATCCATGAAGGAAATTCTTACCAAGTAACCAGAATGTTTTGAGTTAGCTCCTTTCCTGTCCACCATAAGATGCATCTTTCTTGGCATGATGAGAGCTATCTGAAGGTGTTTGGCAACCTGGGTCTGTCTCTGCCCATACCATTGCTGCCCTTCTTCCAGCCATGGTAATTCTGTTAGGCATGCCAGCTCCCTCCTTCCCTGTGGGCTACCCCAATTGCCCTAATCTTTCAACCACATAAAGGACAGCACAAACTCTGGTGGGCAGAAACCAGGGAGCCAGAGACCCATCTTGCCCTTGCTCAGCCAAGTGGAAAGCCCTGACAGCTCCTCATTTGCACAGCTGATGGTTATGCAATCTCTCTGCTGGCAGTCACTCTTGCCTCAAGCACCACCCAACTTTCCATACCCCATTTGGACTGTTTTCTGTATCCTACCTTTTCCCCTGTAGGAAGGATTTTTGGTATGGGCTGCGACAGAGTTCAGAAATTGCAGTCACCATGGGCAAAATAGTAACACAGAGAGGAGGAGAGACAGAAAGTGCCTGTGGATTACAGGAGGTGAAATAGGGAATGGGTTAGCTTGCAAACCTCTCCCTTTCTTGCTGCTCAGCTGTTTCCATCTTCAGATGAGACTTTCACTGCATCTCAGACTTGAGCAGCTCTATTGCCAGCCTGACCTGACTCAGGGATGAGGTCAGAAGAACAAGGATACAACCACAGAGCCTGAGATGCAACCAGGATTTGGCTCTGGGAGCATTTCAACGAAGTGGCTGTGAATGCAGCTCTCCAGTGGTCACTGTGATAGATAAATGGAGAAAAAAGTGGAAGAGGGAGAATTAATTCATCGTACAGTGGAGCAGAAAACTCACATCTGTCCTTTACACAAGCCAGTACACCCCATTTATTAATGCTGCTCTCCGCGCTGCCGAGTCGAGGCAATTAACTTCCCCTGACTGGCTTCCCTAGTGTGAGGAAAGATAGGCAGTGTGTTTGTCATGGGAACATATTGATTCCTGGGTTTCACCATTCTCAAATAAACAGCATAATTTTCAGCACGTTGCAGACTGGAAGATAAATACCTGCTCAGTAGCAATCATTAAGGGATGAAGTCTGGGGCTAAAACGCCCCTTAAAAGGTAAACAAATGAAAGGCACTTCTGGATAACCCAAGGTTTGGTTCCTTCAGCCTACAAATTAAGTTCTAGTTTCAAATCCTCCCCGGGCACTTCTGTACCCCAGAAAAATGCAAAAAGAGGGAAAAAAAAACCAAAAAAAACAAAAGGAGAAATTAGCCCTTCACATGCGCAAGTATTTAGGGGCATCAGATTTTCTGAGCTAGACAAGCATGTGCAGTGCACATCTGAGATTAAAATCCACTAGCCCTAAGGCATCTATTTGTAAAAAAAAAAAAAAAAGATATTTAGGTCATTTCAGTGCCCATTCTTTGTGTTTTGATGTGGAAAAATATGTAACACTAGCTTTTATGTAAAGCCCATGCCTCTGAGTTAACTCTCCTTCCTCCCTCCCTGCTTATGTCAGAATCGCAGAATTAAGTAGGTTGGAAAAGACCTCTGAGATCACTGACTCCAACCTATTACCTAACATCTTCGAATTAACTAACCCATGGCACCAAGTGCCTCATGCAGCCTCCTCTTAAACACCTCCAGGGATGGGGACTCCACCACCTCCCCAGGCAGCCCATTCCAATACCAATCACTCTTGCTGGGAAGAACTCCTTCCTAACATCCAGCCTGAACCTGCCGTGGCACAGCTTGAGGCTGTGTTTTCTTCTTCTGTCCCTGAGTGCCTGGCAGAAGAGCCCAACCCCAGCTGGCTACAACCTCCCCTCAGGTAGCTGTAGAGAGCAATGAGGTCTGCCCTCAGCCTCCTCTTCTTTGGGCTGCACACCCCCAGCTCCCTCAGCCTCTCCTCACAGGGCTGTGCTCCAGCCCCCTCCCCGGCCTTGGTGCCCTTCTCTGGGCACCTTCAAGACCTAAGTCTTTCAAATGTGTCTCACACCTGCTGATGTCTAAACTGGAAGGACATAAAGAGTTCAAAACTAAGGCCTGGCAAAACTTTCAAAGCAAAGGCTGTGCTCAATACACTGCAAATTGTATGATTAAGATGCATTGTCACCTCCAACGTTTTAGAAAGATTTGTCCTGTTTACTTTGAGCCTCCTTACCCAAATTTTATCTACTTTTCCCACTTTGAACAGATGGTGACTCAGCCTTCCAAGTGCAAGGCTGGCTAGGCTGCTCCAAAAGGGTTTAAAATAATAAATAAAAGGATGGATTAAGTGCATCAGCATGGAGAGGTTGCAGAAGGAAATACAGAGCACAGCTAAGATTAAACATAGGCAAGTNGTAGCAATCATTAAGGGATGAAGTCTGGGGCTAAAACGCCCCTTAAAAGGTAAACAAATGAAAGGCACTTCTGGATAACCCAAGGTTTGGTTCCTTCAGCCTACAAATTAAGTTCTAGTTTCAAATCCTCCCCGGGCACTTCTGTACCCCAGAAAAATGCAAAAAGAGGGAAAAAAAAACCAAAAAAAACAAAAGGAGAAATTAGCCCTTCACATGCGCAAGTATTTAGGGGCATCAGATTTTCTGAGCTAGACAAGCATGTGCAGTGCACATCTGAGATTAAAATCCACTAGCCCTAAGGCATNTGGAACTGGCTGATCCTTGTTCTAAGGGGAAGCTGCATCTGTCAGGAGCAAGGAAGCAGCCAAGGTAAAACATCACAGGTGCTTACATGCAGAGGGCCAGACTCTACCAACCGCTCTGACACTCAGTGGTGCCTTACCCTGCAGGCTGCCACTGGAAGCAGGNAGATATTTAGGTCATTTCAGTGCCCATTCTTTGTGTTTTGATGTGGAAAAATATGTAACACTAGCTTTTATGTAAAGCCCATGCCTCTGAGTTAACTCTCCTTCCTCCCTCCCTGCTTATGTCAGAATCGNGGAGTCAGAGGCTTGCCAGCAGCAGTAAGAGGGCAGGGCACTTCTGCCAAGCTGGGGGAGCAGGGACGGCACTGCGGGGCTGATCTGTGCAGACAACTTGCAGCATGCTTGTCCAACCCTTTGGACTTCAATCAAATCCAGGTGGCCTTTCTTTTCTCAAAAATCTTATCTCTGGGGCTTGCAAAAATTAAGCTAAGGACATCTGAATTCCAAATGGCATTTGAATGAAAGAGGTAATTTAGGATCAAAGCCGAGAGGAAATGTCACTCTAGAGGGTGAGAGTTGCAAGATCAGGCTGATGGAAGTGAAAAGAACAGAGGAAATGGGAACAAACTAAAAATAAACCAAACCAGTGGAGGCTCTCAAACCAAAATATCAGGCAAACAAATGAGAAAAAAAAAAATCGTGGAAGAAATTACTTTTTAGGAAAATGTCACAAAGATGTGAAATAAAACAGGGGAAAATTAACAGAAGGCAAGAACTGGCTAAACCAAATGCAAAATGGAAGCAGAAAAAACTCAGTTGTGGAAATGACCACCTCTGGAAACACAGGAAAATGCAATTAGTTGCAGAGAGCCAAAACTGGCTGGGTAATAGTGACGGTGGTAAGCTGTAGCAGACCCTGGCACTGGAGAGCCCCAGTAAATTCTGGGTGGGCACTGTGGTGCTCCAAGCTACAGCTCTCGATACAGCCAGAAAATGCACTGACAAAGATGGGTTTTTCCAGACAGCTCCTCCAGGCTAAACTCTCTGCAGCCTGGCTGAGGTTTAAAGCTGTAGTGCTGTTGGCCACTTGCCGAGGTGGCTGCTTCCAACGAATCAGTTGGTGACTGAAAAATAAGTGCAGACAGACGTTTAAGAACACAAATGGTGTCAGACAAAAAAAATCTCTGGCTGATTTGGAGCTGTCTGTTGTTGTGCTTGAGGTGCCTGTGTGCTTGAGGGGGCTGGGCATAAAGCAGAATGCAAGCCCCACTGCCTCACTAAACTCTAAACACTCTGTAGATCACAGAATCACAGACACATGCAGGTTGGCAAAGCCCCTCAGGGTCACCAAGCCCAACCTAGAACCCTACTCAACAAGAATCACCTTAAAGCATAGCAGTAAGCACCACATCCAAGATTTTGATCTGTTTGGACAATTTTTTTTTAAAATTTTTTTTTTTTGGGGGGTGGGGAGGGTGTGGGTGGGGGGTGGAAATTTTCAGTGGTCCACAGGAAGCACTGGTGGAAAGCAGAGAGCTGGGTCCTGTAAAACACTTCCGTGGGCTGCTTAACGATGGAAGTGATGCGGCTTGGGATAGTGCCTTCCTGGGGGACTAATGCCACTGGGTTGAGAATTAACAGCTCAGGCAGGAAATTTCTGATAGGTGCAGCTCTGGAAGTTTGAGAACCTGCTGCTCACAGCTACCTGCTCTGTCTCTCTGCCAAAGGTGGTTGGTATTAAGCTGTCAAGCTGCGAACTCCAGAGGCCAAGGTGCGGGTTCACTTTAATCAAGCCTGATTGGCAATCCCCAGCAAAGTGCCGAGTTAAGCAGTGATTAAGATGGTCTTAAACCACCTCAGCTATTAGCTTCGTTGCAAGCGAGGCAGAGCTTTCACACAGTCATTGACCCACTGCATACTTTAAATAATTGAAATCTCTATACATTGGAATCACACCAACAGGAGATAATAAATAATCTCTGCAAGTAGTTGCCCCGAAAGAGACTAACCTAAGGCTCACGTAGTATGAAAACTATCCTCACAGGGCACTCATATAAATTTTGTGGCAGCCTTGTACAGATCTCTGCACAAAATCACTAAACCCAAGAAACCAGCCCCAAATCTTACACATCTGCATTGTAACTCAGTTGTTATTGACTGTAAGCAGCATTAGTAGCACTTTGCAGGGACATAATTAAAAAGACAGGCACCTCCTGGAGAGAGTCCAACAGAGACCCACGAGGATGAATGGGGGACTATGGAGAGAGATGGAGAGCCCTGGGACTGTTTAGTCATAGAATCATAGAATCAAGCAGGTTGGAAGAGATCTCCAAGCTCACCCAGCCCAAGCTGTCACCCAGCCCTACCCAATCAACCGGATCATGGCACTAAGTGCCTCATCCAGGCTTTTCCTGAACATCTCCAGGGGCGGTAACACCACCACCTCCCTGGGCAGCCCATTCCAATGCCAGTCACTCTCTCTGTCAAGAACTTCCTCCTAATATCTGGGCAGAAGAGACCTGGCTACAACCTTNCCTGTCCAAGTCCCTCTGCAGGGCCCTTCTACCCTTCAACAGATCCACACCTGCTCCTAACTTGGTGTCTTCTGCAAACTTACTGATGCTGGACTCAATCCCCTTATCCAGATCATCAATAAAGATATTGAACAGGACCAGGCCCAGCACTGATCCCTGGGGGAGTCTGGAGAAGAGAAGGCTGAGAGGGGATCTGAGCAATGTCTATCAATAGCTGAGGACTGGGGGGCAAGTGGAAAGGCCCAAGCTCTTTTCAGTGGTCAGCAGCAATAAGCCAAGGAGCAAAGGATACAAAGTGGAACAGAGAAGGTTTCAGCTCCACATGAGGAGAAACTTCTTTCGAGTGAGGATGACAGAGCCCTGGCAAAGGCTACCCAGAGAGGTTGTGGAGTCTCCTCTGGAGTAAACCCACCTGGATGCTTTCCTGTGTGGACTGCCCTGGGTGATGCTGCTTTGGCAAGTGGGTTGGACTGGATGATCTTTGGAGGTCCCTTCCAACCTCTGACATTCTGTGTTTCTGTTCTTTCTGATTCAGGGCAGAGAAAATAGTTTTGGATGACAGGAAAATCCTCAGGATGTAAATGGCTCAGGATTTCAGGGCTGGGCTAGTCTGCAGTTATAGATAGCCTCCCAGTAATCAAACTGATTTTGTACTGCATCTGTTTGACTCTTCATTCTTAAAGATGGATGTGGCAGAACAACTTTTCCATCTTCTGGTTCATGTTACTCTCCCTCCTTCGGTGCTTTGTGCTTTGCTGCTTCTATTCATTTCACGCTTCTCTTTCCCCCCCCCTCCCCCTACATCAGTCCCCTTCTTCTCTCTAGTCATTTTTCTTCCTTCTGTTCTCCTTTCAGCAACTTTTCTTTCTTCTTTGCAGTGAATCGCTCTTCATCACAGAAATCTGGGAGAAAAATAGTCGAGGAGTGTTTTCTCTGCCTCTCCAGCAGAAAGTGGCAGACGCAGTGGCATCATTCCTCAAAGGGACAGAGAGGAGTTCCTGAGGTGCTCACTGCCTTTCTTTTGCTGTTACACATTGCCACATTACAGAATTTCCTTAGCGTTAGGGTTCGCCTGCTCCTTTCCTTCTTTCTTTAACACCTTCTCTATCTCTTTTTATACTCATACACACAGAGTCTCTCCTTCAGGTTGTTACCCTACAGTGCTCTTTGGGTTTTGTTCAGAGTGGGATGTGAGGGCCTCCTCCAGCTATGAGCTTTGGTTAGCAGTTTGAGAGAG
>WBNM01006271.1:0-11459 GCA_013399055.1 Ramphastos sulfuratus | reverse complement strand
TTGGAACTAGATGATCTTTGAGGCCCCTTCCAACCTTACCATTCTATGATTCTATGATATTTTTCAGTCTAAGAAACTTGCAGTAGACCCATCAATGTGGGTGAAAAGAATCAATAGTCAATAAATACTGGATTTTTTTTTTTTTTTGCATTTTTAAAAGAAAATTAATTTATTTAGGGTGTTTATTTGTTTGGGGGTTGGTTCGTGGGTTGGTTGGTTGGTTGCTCATATATCACTGCACCATAGCTATTGTTAAGTCATTGAAATAGTCTCTTTGGGTAATTATCAAATGCCTGTCAGTGAATACTGTGAGCAGGAGATTAGCCACACTTTTGTCAAGAATACTTTATCCTGAGGCAAATCTATGGAGTGGAACAGGGTAGATGTAGGAAGAAATTATTACTATGAATCTATTTCTTCTGCAATATATTTAATAGATGGAAACAGAACTGCTTATGAGCACCACACAAACATGTGCAGTTCCTTTCATACAGCACTCTATATATGAGATTCTTTGCTCTACTATAGTGAAAGGAAAAGGCAGATGGTTTCAGTGAGAAATTTAATGTTTTAATCCACAGCTGGTAAGGGCTGGTACTTGCAGTTTGAGCTAGTGGCAAGCATTAACATACAGAACTACACAGCTATTGCAGAAGTGCCTACACAACATTAATTGATATCTCCACCTGCTCTCAGTCCCTTCTGCTATCACACTGTCAGTAGCTTTGCCTCTTCTCTGGCACAGACTTTACTGACAGCCTCAAGTGATGTGTTTCTGTCTCTAGTACACCTGAGCAGCAAGCACTGAATGAAATCATGCTGTTGGCTTACAACAGGAATTTGGCTGTGGGGAATGTGTGAGATCAGTCACCAAGATCTGGTTGGTTTATGAAAACACACTCTTTGTAAAATATCTTAACCCAGTTGAATGGACACATGTGCAAATAGGAAAATTGGAATTATTTGGCCAGATCTTTGTCTCTGTCCCAGAGTATAATTTGGCTGGAAGGAAGAGGAATTGTCACTTTTAAAAAATGCTTTAATTTTGAAGTTTAGTAGATACTGTCCAGTATTTTCAAGGGTAATTTAACACATTTTAGGTGTTTGAAGTTCCCAAAAGGTCCATTGTAGTAAGGGATTTCTGAAAGTACCCTGCTGAGAATTGTTACCATCAGATCTGTCACAAAACACAGATTTTGTTTTTCTCTCCAGGGCAGTGCCTCCTCTGCCCTCAGGTTGCTCAACCGGGACATAAGAGGTGTGAGTTCAACCAGTCACAGCCTCCAGGCATTTAAAAACAACTTGCAGGAGAATTCATGAATCAGCAAACCAGAAATTTGGCTTTGAGCAGGGAAGTTTCCATTCTTTCTTTCTGAACTCCTGATTCTGAGCAAAAGGGAATGAAGAATTCAAGTAGCCAGAGAAACAGAAGGAAAGGGATGCAGAAGCTGAATAGTTGTAAATGTCTTTATAGAGCAGGGATTTTTGAGAGTCTGCTTCTGTTCTGAGGACTGTCAGGATTCTTTCTGTTAAACTGAAATGATTGGGGAGCAAATAAGCTAAGTGGTGACTAAGATGCATCACTTACTGAGCCAGAAGAATTTTCTCCAATTGACTAGTTTAATTAGAATCCACACCACAGAAGAATATCTGAGGTTTTGTGAGATATCTGACTCAAATAAGTCTTTTAGGGCTATATATGGAGAAACACACAGAAAATGTGGCATCAGGATCTAAGGAAGGCAATGAAAACCACTTAAGCTTGTGTCTAGTTCAAGAATTGAACCAAATTTTTGAAGGCTCTGTAGAATTCCTGAGGGTAGTTGAGGTTCATAGAGGTGGATGCAACAGTTTTCAGAATAAAGTGTATGTACTAATAGCACTGCACTTTATTTATGCACCATAATTGCAAGCTTAAATTAAGACCCAAATATCACCACTCCAGCATGAGTTTGCTCAGTCCTTAATCAGAAACCTCCAGTAATGTTTTGATCTTGCCACTCATGCCATTGTCTTAAGTACCCTCCTTCAATAGGATTAATTTGTTGCTGTTCTTCAAAACCAATCCAAAATAATCTAGTCTGGTCTCTCCCTAAATTTNTGCAGCCCTCTGAGCATCTTTGTGGCCTCCTCTGGACCCGCTCCAACACTTCCATGTCCTTCCTGTGCTGGGGGCTCCAGAACTGTGCACAGTAGTAATGCTGACATCCACCAGCTCTAAAGAGCACAGTAATGCTGACACTTACCAGCTCTAAAGAGCCATTGTCCATAACCTGTTGAAGATAATAGTTAATTTATATGTTTCTCTCTCTAGCTCTGCACAGTTGTTCATGCTCTTGGGAACACACACACACACCAAAAAAATCTCTTCTTAATTGGTCTTATGCTATCTTTTAAAGGTCATGCCCATGATTCTTCTATTCACTTGATAGCAATTCTTTAAAAGGGCAGGCCTGGGTGCAGATTTATAATCATGTGGCTAGCTGGAAAACAAGAAAAAACATAAGTAATCCTATAGGGAAGTCAGCTGTCATAAGATTTCCAATCCATAAGACTCTTGACTGAGTTCCACCAAGTTTTTTTCAGGAAAAAACTTGCAAACTCCTAAATCTTTCTCCACACTGTAAAACTTTGGACATTTATGCCTAAGCCCAAGAATCCACTTTTAAAATAATGATATTTTGTCCCAGAGTTGACTTCTTATCTGTCAATCAAGAAGTTCTTTTAACAATATTTGAAAATACCAAAGGGCATTTATTTATCCTTTGAAAGAAGTAATTTAAGACTCAGCAGGTAATTTGCATATGTCACCAGTTTAATTAGGCAAGGATTAGCAAATTAAAATATAATAAAGTGGGGAGTTTTTGTATATTTTGTCAAAATTATGTGCTTTATGTGAGTGACAGGTGGGTGACAGAGCTTTTAATACAAAGTGTGTTCCCAAAGTTCCTCTGACTTCATAGAGATTTCAGTAGAAAAGTAACTATGGATTTTATCATTTTAGTGAAAATGAGTCTGTGACGAACTCTGGAATTAGAGGACAGTTTATGATGTTTCTCCAAATTGTAATGCAATTTACATTTCTTTTTCATAATCTCCAGGAGATTTCTACCCAGAAAAGCTTAGAGTGTCGTCAGGTTGCCTTCCTCATGCAGAATCATTGAAGGTTAGGGGCTGGAAGGGACCTCAAAAGCTCATCCAGTCCAACCCCCTCAGGCAGAGCAGGCTCACCTAGACCAGATCACACAGGAATGCAGCCAGGCAGGCCTTGAGTAACTCCAGGGAGGGAGACTTCACAATCCCCCTGGGCAGCCTGTGTTCCTCCCAGTCACTGAAACAGATTCAAGTTCACACTGTGTTCAAAACTGTGTGAAGAGTTGATTTAGACTGTGGAGTCTGAACAAGCATGAAGAGTTTTTAAGAAGATACATATTTATCCTATAGAGTCAAAATAATGAAACATCAGAGAACCTATGTGTAAAACCTGTGTGAATTGTCTGTATTTGGTTATCCTTCATAGACACTTCTTTGTCCCATAATGTGTCTTTTCTATTTAATAACTTGACATGAGATATTGCAAAAAGCTGAAATGAAAAGGCTCCTCCCCAGTTACGCAGTTGTAGAGTGTTTCCTATACTGTGTAACAACATAATGCAGGGTACTTCTGCAGAGTCCTCTCAAATATGACTAATACATTGCCACACAGATGAACTTGCAGCATTAACAGCATCCTGGCCTGTATCAGGAGGACCAGCAGGAGTAGGGAAGTGATTGTGCTCCTGTATTTGGCACTGCTGAGGAAATACCTCAAATATCATGTTCAGGTTTGAATCCCTCACTACAAGAAAGACACTGAGTTGCTGCAACCTGTCCAGAGAAGGGCAGCAAAGCTTCTGAAGGATCTAGAGAACAAAGCTTCTGAAGGGTCTAGAGAACAAATCTTACAAGGAGCCATTGAAGAAACTGGGATTATTTAGTCTGGACAAGAGAAGGCTGAGGGAAGACCTCACCGCTCTCTACAACTACCCAAAAAGAGGTTCTAGTGAGGTGGGAGTCAGTCTATTCTCCCTAATATCAGGTGATAGAATGGTAGATTTTGAATGATAGAATGATAGGTTTTGACCTCAGAAGGTTTCAAGAACTGTTTTTAATGTGGAAATCATGAAAAGCCCTTGTATGCGGCTAGAAGTAAGACTCATATTTGCACGGACTAGACGTATGAGACACATCTCCTGAAATAGCTATTCACTTGCTAAGGGTTCCACTGAGGCTTGAAGGATGACAGATTGCCATTATAAATAAGCTGTTGTCTGCTCAGCTGTGGATGACAAATTCAGGTGCTACAATGCTCTGCCTATTGCAATACATCATTTTTGTAAACCATGCAACGGTTTAGGCAAAACTCTGCTCAGGTGCTAAAAATTCACAGAAGGACAATTAGCAGAAGTAGGATGATTGTATCTGACAGTTCTATAGCAGTGCAAACCCTGTCGAGTTCCCCAAAATAATAGTGCCAAGTAAGCCTGAGACATAGTATGTTTGGTCTTTTGTCTGTAATTTAAAGGATAACTTATGTCTTCTGCTGTGTGTGATAGCACAATTAATTACATTTTTTCCAAAGGTGCCTATTTTTAGCTTTGGAGTAGAATAAGGAAGCTGTAAATTGGGGAAGAAAAGGAAGTTTTTAAAAGGAGCACCAGAGACAGTGAGGCTGTGTGGCTCTTGTGACTCCTTGTGAAAGAAATGGTAGTGTGACCACATTCCAGCAGGTCACCAGGTCTTGCTTAATGTCAGCTACCTCTGCATCTGGAAGCTGATCTTTAGTGCATCTTTATTGNAAGGCCTCCTCCAACCTGGCCTTCAACACCTCCAGGGAGGGAGCAGCCACAACCTCCCTGGGCAACCTGTGCCAGTGTCTCACCACCCTCACTGCAAACAACTTCCTCCTAACATCCAGTTTCAATCTCCCCTCTACCAGTTTAAACCTATTTCCCCTTGTCCTGTCATTGCAGGACCTTGTCAATAGTCCCTTCCCAGCCTTCCTGTATATAAAAATGCTTCATTCCTAGAATAAAAAAGGTTCTGTTAAAATGGTAATAGATTAAGAAATTCTACAGTTCTGAGGACAGGAAACAAAATAAAAAAGACTTCAATTATTCTTTGTAACCATGTAAATGTCATACAACAGTGTCGTGGTGAAACTTCATCCTAAGTATCATAAGAGCCTTCCTCATGGATAGGGGAGTTAAGGATACCAGAGGGAAGAAGCAGCACTTGACTTAATCCAGCAAGGAAAAAATGAGCTCGTTTATAATTGCATTATTCAAGAACATCTTTGTTACAGTGCAGAGAAGATGTTTAGGTTTAACAATCCTCAAAAATGAATCGAGAACAAAACTTGCTACAAGAGCTCTTAGTTTCAAAAAGGGTGACTAATGCACAGGCTTGTTACAAAGGAATTAAGAGCTAAGAGGTTTGAATGTTTGCAGGTGGTGTAGAGATTAAGGGCATCATTGTAGGCACGTTAAGCAAGTGTATGTCAGTCAGAAAGTTGTATGGCAATCACAAAAGACATTATAAAAATAACAGAAAAATAAAAACAATAAATCTCTCCCAAAACCTGCCAAACAAACAAAAAAAGGCAGTAAGATATAACAGGACAGAGGAGATTATTAAAATATGCTATACTAATAATGCTATACTTGTGATCAGCCAAATACACAACTCTAAGTGGAAAAAAAAGAACCAACATATGAGACAGGCAGAACTTACTAAAGGCACAAAAAGTAATGTTTGGTTGATTCTTAATTTCTTTTTTCCTCAAACACACCCAAAACAAAAACATTTCCTGCTAGTTAGTAGAGTTAATATGCAATTAGGACACCAAAGAAGCAGGGACAGGCTGAAAGCACAATACTGAGCAGAGATAGTGAATACTTAACAAAATACAGTCAACAGTGAGCAACAAGAAAGAGGGATTGTGCCAGAGGAAGGCAGGTGTTACAGTCCAGTTTCAATTCTCTAAAGGTACCAAGAAACATGTTAATAAAAAAGGGCTTGGTTGCTCCTGTTTGTCTCCTTTGTCAGCCAAAGGCTTATGATAAATCTCCCATTACTGATTCCTACAGAAACTAAGCTTCTGCAGAACAGGGGAAAAAAATCTTCTAAATTAGTACAAACAAGTAAAATAACAGAAAGCAAAGCTGAGGAATAGATTATCAGTTTTGAAAATGCAGAAAAGGTTACCACACAAATCCCTGGTAGAATGTTAGAGACTTGAGCTGGTTGCTCATTACTGGTTGATCACTTCAGAAATTACCTAGGAAACAAGTTAATAATGAGGTAATAAAGCTCTCCAATCAAACTGAGTCATGCAGAGCACTGAAACAAACAAAACAAAATAAAGAATGACTGAGAAGGATTACAGCAAAACCTCATGATACAGAGAGTGTCATCCACCTGACCAAATCTGTGCATCTGCAGTGCACAGGGGCCTTTGCTCCCTTTTCACAATCAGTGGAAGGAAATAGGTGCTTTTATGCAGTGACTTGTCTCTGTAATGCAAAATGGGATAAATCATCCCTTAAAAATGTCACTTTGTCTCCACTGATTACAAAGGGAGCCAAAGGTGAAGAGCTCAGACGTCACCACAAGAATCTCTTGGACATAAAATGTCAGAAGAAAAGCTGTATGGCAATTTACAAAGAAGGGCANACACAGGACTCCAGATGGGGTTAAGCATGTTGAGTATTGTCCTTGTGGTTCTTTCTTTAGAGAAAGTGTAGATAAGAAATATAAACTATTTAGAGAGGTGAATGTACGAAGCTACAAAGTGAGCCCAGGAATCTCTGACCAGAAAAAAAGACTAAGTGGAAGGGATTGTGATAACATAAAAAAAATGAAATGTCAGTGAACATTCACTGTTTTATATTTTTTTCTATGCAGCCACATACATTAAGTAAAATTACTACTCGAAAAGCATAGCAGAAACAAAGGGAACAGCTTTTCCACACAGCTGGAGCTAAGGTGGGGAGTCTGTTGCTGCAGAATACTGGGGACTAGGAACATTTCTATCAGCTCAAAAAGCAATTTGAAAAATTGCTGGGAAGGTAAAAAAAAAAAAGTAGACATATTACTGATAAAAACAAGAATACCTTCTTGTACTTGCTCCAGAAGTCTGTAAGATGCAGAATGTGGTTGCTGGGAGGATATAGTGGAGGAAGTGTACCTGTGTTTCTGCCCTGTTACTATATTTAGACATTTTTTTCTAGGCCATAGTGCCCTAGAACTGAATGAATCTGACTTAGTAGACCTAGTCTTACACTCTAATGTAAACCTTTTAATCCATTGTTTTGTATTACATTTTCCAAAAGAGGTGTAAGTGTTTTAATTCTATGTCCTGCTTTTGCTGGGACAGATCCTGGGCCAGCCATAGGCTGCAGGCCATCAGCAGTTCTGAGTCAGCCAGGAGAGCTGACTGGAGTTGGGTTGTGATGGTTTGGGAGTCAGCCAGGAGAGCTGACTGGAGTTGGGTTGTGATGGTTTGGGAGTCAGCCAGGAGGACTGACTGAAGTTGGGTTGTGATGGTTTGGGATTCAGCCAGGAGAGCTGACTGGAGTTGGGTTGTGATGGTTTGGGATTCAGCCAGGAGAGCTGACTGGATTTGGGTTGTGATGGTTTGGGATTCAGCCAGGAGAGCTGACTGGAGTTGGGTTGTGATGGTTTGGGATTCAGCCAGGAGAGCTGACTGGAGTTGGGTTGTGATGGTTTGGGAGTCAGCCAGGAGAGCTGACTGGAGCTGGGTTGTGATGGTTTGGGAGTTACCTGCCCACCCCCACACTGCAAATCACCCAGACTAGACTCAGCCAGCTGGAAGTTAAGGGATGAAGCTACATTTACAGCTCAGCACAATTTACAAGCATGTATTGACACAATATGCAGTTACATACAAGTTAAAAGTAATACAGATACACAAAATTCCCTCCAAAACAACCAGATTGCCAGGAGGCTCCCAACCCAAGCCTCTCCCACCCCGTCCTCTCTTTCCCCCTTTTCCCCTCCCTTCAACAATACCCAGATCAATCCCTGTATATCTCATGTGATAAATCTGGAGAGATCTGAGGTAAGATGTCAAAAAAAGATGACAATAAGGTTAGAGGAAATAAAGGGTTAGGACAGATTAGAATTAAGGAAGAAAGCAACCACAGACTGCCAGAGTAAAGGAGCAGAAAAACAACTACCGAGAACTAACTCAGAAGTGTGTGAGAAGTGTCTGAGCTAAATTTTGACTAGCTGCACTTCTCAGCAGAAGAATGAGTGATACAGGTTACTGTTACTGTTTTTTCTTTTTCCTCACAGCTAAGGATTTAATTTCTCTCAGTGAAATATTCCAATTAGCCTGAAACCGGCACATGAGTACGGATATCCCAGACCATAAACATCACACCCACTAAAAAAGGAGGAAGCTTGCTGAAGTTTGCCTCATGTTTGGGTTCTTTCTTACTCTGCTCCTCTTTATTCTGCTATTGAGGACTGCTTTCCTGGATATTGTGACTGCAGAGTTGAGTATGAAGTTTTATGTCTTGTACTGGCATTGTACCAGGTTGACTATTTCATTGCATTCACTTCCATTCCAACCTGTAGGTCTTTTTCCTCATTCCCATTTTCTGTTGGGGAGGTTTCATCAGGTGACAGAGTAACTGCTAGAGTTCAGCCCCAGATGTGGGCTAAACTTAAACAACTTATTAATAGAATCTTGCCTTTTATAGCTATTTTTCTGTGATATTCAACACAGGAATAATTTGCTATTAAAATACAAATATTCTTTCAATAGTATGGGTGGTGTATGTAACCAGATGTAAAAACCAAAGCTGTTGTAACAGTGTTGTTTTTATAAATTTTAACAGAAAAAAAGTATTCAGTGTCCATTATGTATTCACAGATCCAAAGTGTTCATCAAAGCTGCTCGAGAAATTAGGTACCTGCAGTACTGAAATATAAGTATATATAAGTATAAATATAAGTATATATATCATAAAGAGCTAAGCTCCATCCATTCCTACTGGAATCCAAGAGAGCACAGCACACAGCAAGATCAGGTCAAAAGACAAATTACCATGAGTTCATTTTTTTGTTTTGGTTGAGAGTGATTTGAAGAGGAACTCTGCTCTGATGTGAGCACTTAGTAAGTTCTAGAGATCACATAAGGCTTACTAGGGCTATACTCATAGACATTAATTAATATCTTACTGCTTCCTAGAATTAGTTTTGTGTACACCTTGCACTTCACCTCACTGACTAGCTCCCTGCAGGTGCTCAAGGCCAGGGTGGAGGAGGCCTTGAGTGAGCTGTGCTAGTGGGAGGTGTCCCTGCCTATGGCAGGGGGTTGGAACTAGATGATCCTTGAGGTCCCTTCCAACCCTACCATTCTATGATTCTATGATCAGACTTTTCCATTTCCTAGAATGTTTGTTTACTAACCAGACAAGAGACCACATAATAAGGTGTCTTCCCTTGCTGCTCTGCTCCAGGCAATTGGGATTGAATGGACATAAATCCCCATGTCTCCTGGTGCTAGAGATTTTTCTATTCATATGTTGACAGAAATCTTTATGGAGACCCCAGAAGTGATTTGAACAAGAGAGATGTGGAGGTGCTGGAGCAGGTCCAGAGGAGGGCAACAAAGCTGGTGAAGGGCCTGGAGAATAAATCTGATGAGGAGTGACTGAGGGAGCTGGGGATGGTTAGTGTGAAACAGAGGAGGCTGAGGGGAGACCTCATTGCTGCCTACAGCTACCTGAAGGGACATTGTGGAGAGGCTGCTGCTGGGCTCTTTTCACAGGTAGCTGGAGACAGAACGAGGGTGAATGGCTTCAAGCTGAGGCTGGGTAGGTTTAGGTTGGACATTAGGAAAAAGTTTTTCATGGAGAGAGTGGTCAGGGACTGGAATGAGCTGCCCAGGGAGGTGGTGGAGTCACTGACCCCGGATGTGTTTAAGGGTTGCTTGGGTGGGGTGCTTAAGGATATGGTTTAAGGTGAATCTTGTAGAGTAGGGATATTGGTTGGACTTGGTGATCCTGAGGGGCTTTGCCAACCTGGATCTTTCTGTGATTCTGTGATGATTATGAGTGACTCTTGTCAGATGTAAGGCAGCAGTTGGACATCACAGAGGTCTTGCCATGGAGGAAACAATGCTCATGACTTGAGTTACAAGCTCAGTAGACAAAGATCATTCAACAGATCAGCAGAAAAAGAGAGCAGATAAAAGAAGAGAAATTTGTATTCTGTTTATTGACCGTTGTGCTTCTTCTGGAGTAACATCAGTGTCTCTTAACTTTTACACTGAAATCTGATCATAAGCCATGCAGATGCTGCTTCACACTTCAGGTGTTTAAAGCAACTAATTTCAAGAATGTCCATGAGGCATGCATCTTTTAGCACTCTGAGCAGCTTTTTACACTTCTCCTCTCTACAGGCTTTGGAAAATACTGCTGCGCGTTGAAGATGCTTAGAAGTGTCCTAAAAGCAGGAATTCTGTCCTGTTGTTTTAGCAAATTTAGATTTAAGGAAGCCTTGAGAAATTCAGCTTTTGTCATTTTGGAAATCTATCAACTATTTCTGGTTAGTTAAAATGAAAAGCATGGAAAACTCACAGCTGAATTATGAATATTAAAAGTCCTTTTATCAAACTGAATTTATGGGAGTGATTACTTTATTGAAAGACTAAAGAAAAAAAAAACAAAACATTATCAGCATATAATCGAAAGGAACTAAGACTCCTACACTGAAACAAAACAGACCTGTACTAAATTTTCTGATCATATGGAAAAATCCAAATAAACTTTAGTAATGGCCTTAACTAAAAATAATATACACCAGGCTAGTAATAATTGTAGGTATGAAAAAGTCATATCAAGTAAGGTGAGAAAACAATTTGGGCTCACATAATGACAGATATGGAGCTGGAGACTGAACTGGTGGTGACCTACAAGGCAACTCTGCAGATGACAACCTTCCTAAAAGATGCTGGTGCTTGAGTTTGCTGGACATACTGTTTATTTATGAATCCAATCTGTCAGAGGTGTAGAGGATTGACAACTTAAAATTCAGCAGCTGCTGGTGTGAAAAAGAAGGTAGAATCAAGATTTAATTTTTCTTTTCAGTATTACATTTCTGTGTGCTTCTGCCTGGGAAATTCATTCACACCACACTTTCAAAGTAAGTAAGTGTTTATGCTTTCAATTGCAACTAGACATGCACAGCTTCATTTTCAGGCTTGTGGACTCTGCTGTGGTCATTGTTTCCATGACCTCACTGTACTATTGATCCAAATCTCCGTATTCCTCAAACCTGGCCCTCAGGAAGGATTGCTTAAGAGTCCATTAATTCTTGGCTACATTAGCTTCAACTACTTAGCATTATAGAGTATCACGGATGGAGTAGAATCTGTTGTTGTTATT